>OY986964.1:35299975-35634826 GCA_963920575.1 Narthecium ossifragum
TGGCTGTCGGGTGGTCACATCAAGGAAGGGGCTTCGAGAGGACAGAGATATACAGACACAAAGCACACGAGATCCAAGGTGGTCTCTCTCTCTCTCGGTTTATACAAGCAGAGGACGTACGTCTGGAAATCAGGATCAAGATAGATCCTCATTAAAACAGAGCAAAAGGGATCAGATCACGCACAGAGCTTTTCCCAGAGCTCAGTGGGATCCGTTAATCCATACTACTTGCTTAAAAGGGTCTGCTACCACTACAGCTATTGTAATTAGGTCCACAGTTTTCCCTCATATGTAGCATCTTTGAGCCCTTTGATAAAGAGTACATGGCTGCAGCTCAATCCTACTATGTATGATTTGTGTCACAATCATACAGCTCTTCTAAGCCGTATTGTTCTTCTTTGAAATTAAGCACTAATTAGTGAGAGGTCATGCGGCTGATCAATAATGAACGTGAATTAGGCACCGTGAAGTTGGCGAGCAAGGACAAGTTTTGTCTACTGAGGTGGTACAATAGGACCCAATTATTGATAGGAAAAGGCTATGGAACATCCTTGGCTCCATTGTTGCAACACCTACCACAAGACGAGACATGGTGCTGCATTTCAATGTCTCCTCTACAAGGAGATGAAGCCATTGTTGATCATACGCTCCAAACTCCAATGGACGGACTCTTCATTCTTCAACGACCAATACGACCAGCCGAACGTCGATCGCCCATAGATGTCCATCTGCGCCTGTGCGAAACTCCGATAGTCCTCTGGTGACGCTCCCTGCACTTGCCATGCTGCAACCCACTCTCCTACAATAACATCATGAGTAGAAACACTTGTATCAATTGTTGCAGTACGTTCTCAAATTATATATACTTCAACTGTTGCAATTAATGGTAATTATTATTACCTATGAAAAATGAGGGGTCCGTTGGGCCAGCTGGTCAGAGTGCCCAAATCATTGGCCCTGCTGTTCTTGACATGGTCGACGTTCTGCTGCACGGTCATGTCGTCGAAGGCCGGAGAGAAGAGATTATAATAGTGCACGTCGATGACGGAGCCCGGCAAGCCGCTTGCGAACTCAAGAAGCTCTGTAGGGTCGGCGCCTAGCCGGTTGGCCATGATCACGTAGGCGTCGGAGGTGTGCCTGCGCACCGCGTCGTAGCCGAGCTTGTAATACTTCATCAGGCTGTGGAGCGTCGTCCCTGGAGCGAGAGGCTCGTTCATAAGCTCGACGGCGAGGAGGGCCGGATTAGGTGCATACCTGGCCGCAAGGAATTCGATAACTCGCACTGTTTCGTTGATGTTCTCATCAGTCTCACTCCATTCCAGGGAACCATCCCTGGATGAGCTGTGCTCATGGCCATTCTGGGATCCGGGTACTGCGTGGAGGTCCACGATCACCTTGAGCTTGTATTTCCTGGAGATCCACAAAGATCCATATATCTACATTAATGCATCGTTTTATATTATATATATACTTCAATCGAAAAAAATACAGTAATGTAGACACATCGATGTTTGTGGGTCTCCATGGAACACAAGCTTGAAGTATATATATCGATGTATATATATTAATAGGCTAAAGTATGCGTTTGGTATCTGAGTTTTTAGGCAAATTTTTATGTGATACTCGTGTTTTCAAAAGTAAACATTGAATACATATATTTCTCGAACCATTTTTAATTGATGCCTTCGTCCATCTGCCGTCTGTCGGTCTAACGGCGGCCCGAGTAAACCGGTCACGTGTAACCGGTCCGTAGGCACGTGACTGGACAAATAAAGCTTTTTCCCACGTGTAACCGGTCTAACCGGTCCCTCCCTGTCTCCCCCACCCTCGCCCGCTTCCTCCCATGGCCATTGCCCTCCTTGGGACAGCGCAAGGGACCAGAGCATCCACTCCGGTGGCGGCGGCGGCAGGGTTCCCACGAAGCCAGGAGGGTAGGTCGGGGTGGGCCGCGACAGCGGCGGGGAGGGAGGCAAAGAGCTGGGCGACCGTACTGGGCCACGCCGCGACGATGCCAAGTCCCGGGGCGACGAGGTCGGGCTTCAGGATGTCGGGCGACTGAGGATTGGGTCCGCGAGCGGAGAACGCTGCGACCACCGGGGCCGGGTGGACTCCAAGACGAGTGCCGCGAAATAGGATGGTGGCAGCGGCGTTAGTGCCAGCAGAGGATATATAACGGCGAAGCTTGTTGCCGGCGGCAAAGCCTACGGCAGCTGATGGGAGAACTTGGGGGTCGGCGACGAGGCCCTCACCGTCGAAGAGCCCTTGGCGAGGATCATACCGGCGGCGTCGGCGGCCTTCACTACCGAGCCCTTGGTGGCCCGGGAGCTCACACCACGATCACACACAACTATCTTGCCGCGCGACGGCATTTGGATTTAAAGACCCCTCCAGGCACGGCGACGCCGAGTACCCATCGCCACCACCTCCATCACCGGCGTAGATGATTGGTAGCAAACGGTTGGTGGGGAGAGGTGGGATGTGGATGACCACCCTCACCCCGGATCTCTCCTCCTCCAACCCCATCAACCCTCCTCTGTTGCCCCTAATGTCCCAGTGTCTGTACTCCTCCTACCTCTCCGGTCTCTGCCGATCTCAAGCATCCCCGGCCTACTTCCCACAAGGCAGCCTTGGCCACCTCTCTTCCCCCTTCATCTCCTCTCACTGCTGCCGAGTTCTCTCCCTCGTCCCCACCATCGTCGTCTTCCTCGAACACTTTGGTCACCCTCCAATCCACGCCGCTGCCAAGCTCCCATCACCGGAACCCATCGTCTCCTATGGTCCAACCTCGCGTTGCATTCCGTGGTGAACCAGGCCCGCCAACCGCCTCATCTGCCTGATCTTCATCTCCACCACCAGCCGCCATCGCCAGCCCCGCCATGCTTCGCCAACCACGAGGGTCTCCTACCATCTCGACGGTCTCCTACCATCTCGACACTAACTCTGCCTCCTACGCCGGCTCCGACTTCTCTCATCCCTGCTATCTTCCTCGGATGCGCCGTTGACAGCGTCGGTGACGTTGTCACCCTCTCCGTCGACCCCTCCGTTGCCCCTGGCCGCGTTGGGGAAAGCGCCGGAGAGCAAGGAGACGTTGGATCCTTGTGGGGATGATGTCGGATTCACGACATAATTTGTCCGATCACGTGTCTACGAACCGGTTACACGTGATCAGTTTGCTCGGCCGCCGTTAGACCGGCAAACGACAGGTGGACGGAGGCATGAATTAAAAATGGTTCGAGAAACATAGGTATTCAATGTTTACTTTTCAAAACATAGATATCACATAAAAATTTGACTGAAAACCCAGGTACCAAACACATACTTTAGCCTACATTAATATATCGTTTTAAATTGAAATATAAATATTATATGAAAGATATATATATATTGAACTTACTGTGCCCAGGCAAAGGCATTGTCCAAAGCATTCAAGGATCCACCAACATAGGGCCATGGAGGGTTGGGGCCGCTGGCTATCCACCAACCCACAGGAATTCGTACCCCGTCCAATCCATTCTGAGAGATGAAGTTGAAGTCTTCCTCCACTATGAAGGTGTTCCAGTGGTTCTGCATGTTTCATAGCTAGTCAGACAATAACTAAGAAAACTAATTTCTAAATTTCTTTGACAAATATATTCAAATTCTAGGCCTTTTGGATCTAGAGAACTCTTTAATTAGAAGGTTTAATTATCCCTTTTTTTTAATAATACGATCCTATCCATATCATGGCCCAACTAGAAAAAGGACGGTGTGGCCGGGTTCGTTTTTGCCTTATAAATAGCAAGTGGTGTATAGTTTAGTTTATCCTGCCAGTGCCAGTCGTCTTTCTTGCGATCTTACGTATCTCACTGGGTGGCTACTGTGACTCTGTGAGGGCCTTGACAAGTGGGGATAGCAAGCAAAACAAGAGCGGCACATATTATCATCAACTTGGCATGAGGAATTTTAAAGATGATGTGTCAAGGCAAGAAGATGGTACGGAGGACCAGGCTAAGATCGAGACTTGACGCGCCATGGCATGGGTCAGCCGAGTGGCATGATGCGCTAGGCGGGTGCGCAGGCGAGATGCGTGAGTCAAGACACTACATGTCATGGTGTGGGTGATGAAGAGTTTTGGCACGGGTGAAATTCGAATTACATCATGAGTCCTAGTCGACTCGGCGCGTCATGACACGGATAAGATGACACGATTTGCCATGGGGCCGATCTGAACGTGCAAATGATTAACTTTCACTTGGCTTAGTTCTTTGATAAGATATGGTACAGTAAAGATGGGAGACGACATAAAAGATTTCAGACTTTCCGAACGGAACCCAACACATAAAAATCGCAACAGAACCCCGGTCAGATGCTGCCACGTACGATTAAGCACTGGTTTTAACGTACCTGCATCTTCGCTGCAGCCATTTCAGGGCCATAGCCATTGCTGACTTGGTACTCTCCTCGTAGCCAGGGCTCAAGTGTTGTGATCAGGAAGACGGATGGATCATCGTCTCTCCAGGCGGTGGTGTCTCCTCCTGGATGGTCCGCCGTCACTTGCCCCGCCGCCTTCGCCTGACCGACCACCATAACCAATATCCAAAGCTTCACATCAGTAAGGTCAAGTAGAAGTAATTAATTGGCATGAAAGATAGCTCTAAAAAATTATTCTTCATTACCTGCAAGAAAGACCCATTTGGTGCCTTTATCCGAACTCGGTCGCCATCATCGGCATTTCTCATGATCTCAAAAGTCTCTGATGGGCCGGTCGTCGTCGACGATGCCATCAGTGCTCCTCCGTCGCCGACTCCTATGAATTGTCCGTTAAACACACGAAGGTTGAAGCTTGACTCTGTGATCCTCCAAAGCTACTTGTCCATAAAACCACAGAACCTTAGATCTATACATATCTCAGGAAAAATGAATCAAACTACAGGAGATAGATGCCAACCTTGAAGGTCTCCCAACCGGAAGCAGCCGGCCGGTCGGCGACGACGGCTGCCCCGCCGCCGTTCTCGGCGCAGAGATACATCCCTTGCGTCACTGACTTGAACCGGAGTTTTCTGCCATCCTATATAACATACAACGCCTAAGTTTTTGACACACAAAAAACTAAAAAAACAACAACGATGGATCAATACTCGAAAAAGAACATCGGAATTACCAAGAAATCCTTGTTGGGTATGGCATTGAAGAGAGAGGGCGTCATCCATCCCTCGGCGACTAGCCATCCTCCAAGGTTCACAGTCTTGTAACAACTGGGAGGCTTTAGATCCATAGTTTTCAGCTCCAATTAATGGTGAGGTTGGATGAGATCTAAGCTCTTGGGTACGTTGATTTCTTTACATAACTAGAGAGGTATTCCTGCCAGAAGTCTTGTAGAAGACTTGGAATTGTGAGGGTGCAATTGCCAAGCAATTTCTTTGAAGGTGCATGATCATTTGAGATGACTTAAAACATAAGAATTCGATCTAGTATGCGTAATCAATGCTGATCATTTTGGGTTGTTGGCCTTATTTATCAAATTTTGATTCTTTTATGTCCATGATGAATTGGAGGATTAGATCGAGCATGACTTCGGTCTTTAAAAACTCTGTATATTTGGTGGCCTTATTGTTATTATAAGTTGAGCCAGCGTATATGTTTTGTTTAATAGAGAGAGATGTTGACTTTTCCTCCTATGAGGATGACGCCAGCATGAGTTTGCATTGGGTCGATCCTTCTTTAAGAAAGGGATCGATCTAACCTCTCATATCCGTCTCTTGGAGAGGAATCGATCCTACTTGGTAAACAAAAGAGACAAAGAGCATGGTTTCGTAAGGGTCGGGGTCGGATCGATCCGCAGATCGATCCTACTTCGGGATGTTGGAATTTTGAGGACGGATCGATTGCTCCTACAGAGTGGGATCGATCCGACTCGGGATTTTGGAATTCGCCGATCTCGTGCATACTCGGATCGATCCTTCCCTTGAGTGGGATCGATCTCTCTCTCCTGGACAGGCAAATCCGACGGCTCAGATTTAATCCGGATTTGTGTTTATTGGAGGCTATAAATAGGATGCTTTTAGGGTTTCTTTTGTGTGGTAGAGATGTTATTGAGAGGCTTGTGAGAGGTGTGAGAGTAGGCAACCCTAGAGAGAGATCTCTGTCTCTGCTAGGGTTTGGGCTTTGTAATCTCTCTCTCATAGTGAAGATTTCCTCTGCTGCCCGTGGTTTTTTCCTTCCAGTTGTTACTGGTAGGTTTTTCCACGTAAATCCTTGTCTCCACTTTTTCCCTTTTCTTTGTGGTTTGGTTCTTTCTCTTCCGCTGCGACATCCCCGTATCTATCTGGCGTATCTTCGGCATCGCCGGGTCCCCTCAGATTCCCCAACAAGTGGTACCAGAGCCTAGGTTCCGAGATTAGGGGGATTCGAATCCCTGATCAAGATTCTAAGTCCCTAATCAAATATCTAAAGCATATGGGTTGGATTTTTGCAGAAGCGAGATGGACGCCAATGTTATACGGATGAATCTACTCAACGGAAACAACTGGAGTCTATGGAAGACAAAGATGGAGGATCTGTTATTCTACAGGGATCTCTACGAGCCTCTGCATGGAATAGAAAGAAGCCTAAAAAGATGGAGGAAGGAGAATGGAACAAGCTGGACAGGAAGGCCTTGGCGATTATCCAACAGTGTTTGGAAGATGGCGTCTACCACCACGTGTCGACGATGACGACAACCAAAGATCTGTGGGACAAGCTTCACGAGCTTCACGAGAGAAAGTATGTTGGAAACAAAACTTTCTTGATCCGACAGCTTGTGAATCTGAAGTACCAGGATGGAGGGTCGATAGCCGAGCACCTGAATGAGTTCTAGAGCATCGTCAATCAACTTGCAACCATGAAGATGGTTTTGGATGACGACTTGAAAGCATCACTCTGCTTAGTTCTTTGCCATATTCTTGGGAGAACCTGGTAGTCTCGCTTAGCAACTCAGCGCCTGACGGAGCAGTATCTCTGAGCCAAGTTACATGCTGTTTGCTGAACGAAGAGACTAGACAGAAGGCTGCTGGAGAAAGGCAGATAGATTCAGAGTCTATGGTGGCAGTGAACCAAGGCAGAAGAAAGAGTGTCAGTTGCTATTACTGTGACAAAGTAGGCCATGTAAAGAAGCAATGCAGGAAGTACAAGAAGGACGTCAGAGATGGCAAGGTTGATGATGGTGAAGATGGGAGCACCGCGATCGTCACGCGATGCGTGGATGTCCTGTGACGGGGGAGCTTCTGTGCTAGGAGCACGAGGAAGTGTATCCGGTCGATCGAAGCGGCCGAGGATATCTGAGTTACAAGCCCGGGACGTACTGTGACTTGAAGGCAAGAAAGCAACCAAGAATATCAAGACTTGACGGCGATATCCAAGACTTGGTGGACAGTTCTCGATGATGATTGTTCTGAATCCGATGGGAGATCCAGAGTTCAATGGCAGATATGAGGTTGATGGTGTTATCCAACTTCGACGGCAACATAAAAGTGGCTAGCTGGCAGCACTGGAGGTGGCATGACGGGGGCGCAGTCCAAATTCGATGGAAATCCGAGTTTGATGGAGTTTCGGTGCTTGATGGAGTATCCAGGTTCGACGGTGTACCCTCATATGTCGGACGGGGGAGTTTGTTGACTTTTTCTCCTATGAGGATGACGGCATCATGGGTTTGGATTGGATCGATCCCTTCTTTAAGAGAAGGATCGATCTAACCTCTCATATTATCAGCCGATCGATCCGTCTCTCGGAGAGGGATCGATCCTACTTGGTAAACAAAAGAAACAGAGAGCATGGTTTCGTAAGGGTCGGGGTCGGATCGATCCTACTTCGGGATGTTGGAATTTTGAGGACGGATCGATCGCTCCTACAAAGTGGGATCGATTCGACTCGGGATTTTGGAATTCGCCGATCTCGTGCATACTCGGATCGATCCTTCCCTTGAGTGGGATCGATCTCTCTCTCCTGGACGGGCAAATCTGACGGCTCAGATTTAATCCGGATTTGTGTTTATTGGAGGCTATAAATAGGATGCTTTTAGGGTTTCTTTTGTGTGGTAGAGATGTTATTGAGAGGCTTATGAGAGATGTGAGAGTAGGCAACCCTAGAGAGAGATCTCTTTGTCTCTACTAGGGTTTGAGCTTTGTAATCTCTCTCTCATATTGAAGATTTCCTTTGCTGCCCGTGGTTTTTTCCTTCCAGTTGTTGCTGGTAGGTTTTTCCACGTAAATCCTTGTCTCCACTTTTTCCCTTTTCTTTATGCTTTGGTTGTTTCTCTTCCGCTGCGACATCCCCGTATCTATCTGGCGTATCTCCGGCATCGCCGGGTCCTCTCAGATTCCCCAACAAGAGACCGTGTGTGTGTGAAGATCATAAGCCAATGTTTAGTTTATCTTCATTCCACCTATCACTATCACTCTATTTTTTCTTATCCTCATTCTTTAACCTCACTTTTTCTAACCCTATTCTCCCTTAACCCCATTTTTTCTAACCCCATACCAAACGAGTCTTAAGTGTTGAAAAATTAATTTACATGCTAAATCTATGCTATTTATATTTTTTGCAACTTAGGATTGTTTTTTATTTTTATTACAAAATAGACGAATTTTGTCAAGAATTTTGGTACATGAATCCTTACTTAGAAGTCTGGATTTTCGGTGCATAAATAAAAAATTCATATGCAAACAGCTTGTTTTATAACAAATTATAAAACGATCCTAAATCATAAAATCGAAAACAAAATCAATTATACATAAAAAAATTTCTATTAAAGTTGTAAAAGTATTCGGTTTCTTTGAGCTGAACAGTGTTTCTCTCAGTGGGTTTGGATTGGAAGAGGTTGTGTATTATATTCCTTTCGTACGTGTGCTCATTTACTCTGGAATAGTAGCAGTTTTACTGGCTATAGGGTGGTCACATCAAAGACGAGTTCATGCAGGAGAGAGAGAACCTTGGATTCGTGTGCTCTGTCTGTCTCTCTCTCTCTCTGGGTTTATGCTATCATTAAAGCAAAGCATAGGAGGCCTGAAGATGCACTAGATTCTCATTAAAACAGACCAAAAAGGAGACCACAGAGCTTTTACCAGAGCTCAGTGGGATCCATACTGCTAGCTTAAATGTGTTTGAAACCAGATGAGACACAACAGGTCAACATGGCCTCTCTGCTAATATCACAGCTCTTTGATTGGATCCCCATTTGTCCCTCATTGAAGAAAATGAACCATATATAAACAAAAAGGACCTTAATAATGAGCAGTGATTCGGTCCTCTAAAAAGTGAGAGGACCCGATCCTTCTTCACCCTCTCTCCCGGTCTCCCCTCTTTCTCCCGGTCTCCTCCTCTCTCTCTCTCTTTCTCTCTCCCGGTCTCCCCTCTCTCTCCCGATATCCTCCTCTCTCTCTCTCTCTATATATATATATATTTATACACCCACTTAATATATATATATATATATGTATGTATGTGTCATGTATCATACATATGATATGTATATATTATAGATATTATATATATATGTATGTTTTTTTATATGTATATATATATGTATGTGTGTCTATATATGCATGTCATATAGTCATATATCATAGATATGATATGTATGTTTTTTTATATGTGTATAATATATATATATATGTATATATACATTATATTTGTATTATATATATATATAATCCTCCTGAGGAGGATCGGGTCCTCCCACTTTTGGGAGGACCCGGATCATTATTCCTTAAGAGTTAATATAGGATCAGAATAGGTTAGCATCTCTGAACTGTTTTAATAAGGATTACGGGTCTGGAGCTCCACCCCCTACTGTGGTTTATGTGACAAACAGACCTAGTTGAAGGCCACTCTTCCTAGAAAGCACTAATCTCTTGTGGACATTGCATGTTGCTGATCATGAATGAATATGGAATAGAAAGGCTTTCTTGTCAGGCACTGTGGAGTTGGGCAATGCAAGACATGAGATGTGCCTGTTGGGGTTGTACCTAAGACCCAATTATTGATAGGAAAAAGGTTTGTGATGATGTCTCATCTCTTACATCGTCATCATCCAACCATATCCCAGACTCTTCTTGTTTGTCTCTCACAAAGGTATATACATGCATGGCTTCATTGTTGGAACAGACGATGGAACAATTCCATGACATGAAGCTCTTTGCTGGTTTTTGCTTAATTTAAAGAAGACAGGGTTGAACTGTCATTTCTTAAGAGCTTTTGATACCACAAGAGGAGACAAAGTATGGTACCATATTGGACTAAGCTGAATTTAAACATACTTGTTCACGAGAGATTTGTAGGCTAGGAATATAGATAAGATTGATCGGCTCCATTCATGAATAAGAGTACAAAGCAATCACATGAGCAACAGTGAGTTCTTCTTCTGTCACAGGCTCTCACAGCTCCTCTGTTCTTTACTTCATTTACAGCTAATGGTTCTTGGTCTGTCCTTCTGGCATTGAAGATGCCTGGAATCCATCCCTTTTTCACAATCTATTGCTTGTCTCTAAGTGAGCCCCCACCAAGTTCAGATTCAATTAATGCCAACCGTTTAAACTTGAAGCTTTTATGGCCCTCATCTTCTGTTCTTCCTTACCTTGAACAAAACAGAGGCCTCTTTCCCGGATTTCAAAATTTAAACACTACTTGCATGGTCCTCATACCGTGTTATCATTAACTTGAACAAAAACAGAGCCATTTCTTCAGTATTTCAAAACTTAAGACATTAATAACAAAAAGTGTCACTGTTTTATGTCTTTCTAAAACCAACCATTTACTTGCATTGCAATAAGGATTCCTCGCATCAGCTGCATTGATGCATGTCAAGAGACTGAACGGGCAACGAGACATCCAAGGGATTGGAGCTAACCCGGTTTCCATCAGTCCGAATTAGGTCTTCGGACAATCATGACCGTCGGATGACATAACTTTTGATCATGGTGTCCGATCGGGGCGTATGAGGTGTCAAATCGACCGGCTCGGTGAGCTCTATAAGAGTCATTGGATCTCCTTATGATCCAAGGTGTTCCGAGCTCAAATTCCTTTTTCTGATGTCCCAAAATTCAGTTTTATTAAAACTTTTCATATTTGAAAATTTTCCATAATTAGGGTTTTTTTTTTCGGTTTTAGCAATTTGATTAATAATTTGATTGGGATTAATTACTATCCTTAAGTGGTTTGAATTCATATGTAAGGAGGTCTCACTTACTCTATAAAAAAAAGATTAGGGTTTGTAATTGAAACAGAGTTTTAATTAATGAGATTTTGACTAATTTTGAATCCTGATTTTATCTCTCACCCTCACCCTGCGCCATGCATTAAAGTGTTGACACGAGAGAGATGGTGAGGACGGTACAAACAGGATAACAGAGACCCCAAGACTAGCAACTAAATATAGAAAGAATAAAAAGAGACCTTGTAAAGTTGTTTTCTCAGATCCATAAAGCCTATGGCTGGGGACGTTTGAGCTGCATATGATCCAAAAGGCTATATAATGGATCTAAGAAAAAAGTATGCAGAAGAACCTTATCGTACGCTCTTGTATATGCACGCAGAGTATTTATGAAATCGATCAGAGATGCCAACTGTGTAACGTTAACGTCGGCCTTGGCTCGTGCAGAGAGCTTCTACAACAATCTACATATCTCTGGAGAGAGAGAGAGAGAGAGAGAGATTTAATAAGGAGGCAAATGGTCACACGATCGCAGGGCCCTCGAACCGAGTCTCTGCTATAAAAGGGGTGGGAATGGTACGTAGATGCATTCCCTGTTCCTCTCTCTCTCTCTGCACCACATCACTCACGCCTTCACATCAATCGCTTCTTCGCTTCTCTCTCTATTTCCCCAGTATCCATATAGGGCAAAAAAGAGGTTCTCGTTGTTCGTCTACTTGGGTTCATTGTGGTGGTGGTGGTGGTGGTGATGGAGGTTAACGGTGGTGTGAGAAGGAGGGTGAGCAGAGAAGGGAGCCCAGAGAAAGGACGAAGTAGTAGTAGTAGGGTGATGAGGGCACCACCACCATTGAGCTTTAGGAGGGTGCAGGTGGTGTACTACTTGAGCAGGAATGGCCACCTTGAGCACCCCCACTTCATGGAGATCTCCCACCTCCCCAGCCACCAACTTCGCCTCAAAGGTTTCTTCTCTCTCTAGTTTGCTTACAAAATGTAGAACAAACTGGGATTTGGGTTTAATTTTTGATTAGCTTCCCTGTTGCTCTGTTTTCGTTAACTTATATTAAGTTAGACAAAAAGTTGGTAACTTTAGCTTCATGCCATATTACTCATCATGGGTTTCTGATTGGTTTGCATGTTGGTGATATATATAATAGATGTAATGGATCGTCTAACGGCTCTGAGGGGTAGAGGGATGCCATCTCTCTACTCATGGTCCTGCAAAAGGTGATTCCTTTCACTCAAAGATGTGATCTTTTTTTTACAGTAATGGTTAATATTACATCATGATCTTTTTCCTTTTAACATGCATGATATATATGTTTCATCAAACATAGGTGCTACAAGAATGGCTACGTGTGGAACGACTTGTCCGAGAACGACCCCATCTATCCGGCCAACGGCGTCGAATACGTCCTCAAAGGGTCCGAGATCATCCATGGCTCCACCTCTGATGGTCCCCATTAATATCTTTTTTTATCTTAGAAAATAAATGGGTTCTTCTCTATTTTTGCTGAATTTAACGGGTTTCTTTTGTTTGTTTTTCCAGAAAGATTTCAGCAGCTGCAACTTAGCCATAGAATCTCGAAGCCCACCAAACACCAGCTTGGAGTTGAGGAATATGAGTACATGGAAGACGACGATGAAGAGATTGAAGAAGATGAGCGTGGTAATCTCACCGCCAGTAACCGTACTGCTAACAACGGTGGTGGTACTCGCTACCAGCCGCCGTTCTCCCGGTGTTCCCGCGGGGTCTCCACGGAGGAGCTGATGGAGGCCCCGGCGGGCGGCGGAGGTAACCGCAGCAAGCACCACACCGAGCTCCCCCTCGACGACGCCTCCCCGCCCTCCTCCTCCTCTTCGGATAAGGCCGCTCCGTCCGGCTCGGCCCGGCCAGTCGAGGACGGGTCGGACTCGCCGGGCTCGACTCGAAACTCGGTGCTGCTCCAGCTAATCTCGTGCGGCGGGGCGGCTGCGGCGAGGGCCGGTGGCGGAGGCGGAGGCAGAGCTGGCAGTGTCCACGTTAGATGCGCCGGCATGGGGGGCGGGGGTGGTGGAGGGGGGAGGAAGAGCGGGGGGTTGCACCGGGGCGTGTTGAGTCGACTCGCCACTCGGGCGAGCGAGGTGGAGGGTGAGTTGGAGGAGGGGGAGCTGAGGTGCTTATCGGAGAACCCGAGGTTTGGGAACCCACAGGCGGAGGAGAAGGAGTACTTCAGCGGGAGCATCGTCGAGTCCATGGCCGAGTCAGGCCGAGTGGCGGCCGAGCCGACTCTCAAGAAATCGTCATCCTATAATGAAGAGAGGTACTTATTAGTACTAATGCATTAAAAATCTTAATAAACCCATATTTTAGTTACCTAACTGCCTTACTATATCATATGTTTTCTGGATGTGTTGGTGGTGGGGACAGGAGCTCAAAGGCTGGGATTGGAGAAGTGAGGCTGCTGGAGGTAGAGGTAGAGGAAGAGGAGAGAGGTGGTGGTGGTGGAGTGAAAGGCAAGTGCATCCCTGGAAGGAAGAGATCCTGCAGCAAGCAGCAGCCCAAGAAATGAAGCAGATCAGTTCAATCAATGCTTCTGAACACATGTGGTGATTAATTTGTTGTAGTGACTGGGCATGCAATTACTACTTCCCATCTTGTGCAGGGGGCCACTGTACTGTGCTGTAATGTTTGGATCCTGTTTTGTTTCTGTCTAGCTAGTCTATACAGTTGCGTTAGGTTATGCCTGGTTATTCTGGAATCAATGTTGGATTCTCTGATTATTTTGCAGCAGAGTAATCTAAATTATTAAGCTTTAGATTCTCGACTACTACAATTGAAAAGTAATTATTTCAAGAGAATTATATGAACTTATGAAGCTTGCAATTATACATGTTTGGTTTGACAATGAATAACCCTTGAGCAGCTCAGGTAGTTAGCATCCCATAAGTTTGGTAAGGCCATCCGCCTAAGTTTTCCTGTCCATTCACTTTAAAATATTCGAATATATATTACTCATTTATTTTATAGTTTTTCTATTTGAAGCACTATATGTCAGCTTTGTAAAGAATATTGTTAAGATTTCATATAAGTTGGTAAATTTTGTTAATTTAATATTTAAATTAGCTAGATTGGGTATATGGTTCATACAAGATTAATTTAAACGAATTGGATCAAGTGGGATCAAATTAGTTCAAGTCACATCAAATTTGATCAAGTTTATATCAAGAATTAATTACTATTGTTGGATTGGAGGGAAGTGGAATCGGACGGCTTAGATAGATAACGTAGCTGCTACTTACATATATTTAAAGATATGTTGCTAGGAGAGATGGTCTCTCTGGGCTGTCACGAAAAAAACAGAGTGGAGAGAGAGCCGCGGCTGACGAAGGAAAGAAGAGGAGGGGCTGCGGTGGGTTTTTGAAGAGTGAAGAGGTGGTGGTGTAGCAGATAGAGAGTAAGAAAAGGAAGAAGAGGGAGGTGGCAGCGTTGACTTTGTTGTGGAAGAACAGAGAGATGAGAGAAGAGACAGTGCGGGAGAGAGAATAAACAGAGAGAAGACAGAGATAGGTCCGGTTGTGAGGGAGAAAAGAGAGAGAAGGAAGGGAAGCCCGGTTTAGGGAGAAAAGAGAGAGAAGAGAGAGAAGAAAGAGAAAGGTACGGCTGAGGAAAAAAAGAGAGAAGAGAGAGAAAGAGAGAGAGAGAGAGTTGGTTGTGAGGTGAGAGTGGGAGCGAATGCAGATGAAAGGTATTGGTCAGACTGAGTGAGCCGACAAGTATAACAAGGTGGAGGCGATCAATCAAGAAAAGCGGAGTTGCGGACCGTGATTCGAGGAGTCGAGCAAGCGCGAGGACGACGACGTGTATCTGAGGAGTCAGTACAGTGAGTCGTGTTAACTTGTGTAAATGGTACTCTTGTTTTTAGTGGATTGGTTTTGCATGGTCCTGCGTTGGACCCGTGGTTTTTTCCCGTAAGGTATTTTCCACGTTAAAAATCATGTGTTTTCCTTCTTGTGCATGATTGATTTATTTCATATATCTGCTTCCGCGTATTTCTGGTAATCTGTGGGGTCTATTTAATTTCAAGCTTCCATAAACCATTCCATATATCATTAAAATACTCATTCATCATCTTTCTTTTTATATTTTATTCTCCATTTATTATTTGAGAGTCATATAATTATAGAAATGATATTATATTATATAATTAAACTTTGATAATATTTTATATTAAAATATAATATATACTTTTAGCTCAATAGTTAGCACATTATAAAATAATATATATTATAAAATAAATAATATACAATATTTGAGATATATTTGACCGTCATATAGTTTTATTAATATAAATAATATACAACTTGGAGAACATGTAAGGAGAGATATGCACTTTAATGTTTTTGTTTCTCAATAAGACCCATCGTAAAAGATCCAACGACAATATTTTACATTAAGATATAATATTGGGAAGTGAACAGTGCCCCCAATACACGTGGGAGAGCACTGCTCATCTTCCTTGTTTTAGGGTGGATCCGATATGGATTTAAAGTTGATGTTTTTCTATTTTTCCTCTGCTATATAATAGAGCAGGGAGTGGTTTGATGGATATGATGTGGGTGCCTAGAAGGCATAATTAATAAAAAAAGGTTTTAAAAAGTAGTTTTGTTGACAGTGAAAACAACAAGTTAGATGTATGAATTCAAAGTCACTCCAAAATTCGAAGACAAGCTTTCTGCAGTCTGTTTATTCGTTGCCTTGTAGAGAATTTCATGGTATAGCTCAATGATGATTAGCTAAAAGGGAACAAGAAAGCAAAAGTTGCAGAAATATATGTAAGTATATGTGACTATGTATATATAGGAGTCCATCTTCTCGCTCTTGTGTCTCAAGACCAATGATAGAGTTACATGATTACGCAGGAGCCAAAAAAGTTGAGAAAACAACCACCACTAGGAGGTTGAAAGTTACTCCAAGACGCAAGAAAAAGAAACCAATTCAGCCCATTTAGCCATATGGTTACACCATTTAATTTATAGTATAGCATTTTTATTACTAATACAACCAAAACTCCTAACTAATTTGTAAAAAAATTCCTATCTAACAAAGCCTAATAATAGGAGAAAATTTACTATGAAATATATTTTTTTAAACTATGAGAGTAATTCATCGAAGAATAAAGTTGGAGTTGCATCGTTGCAACACCGCGGATGGAACCCAAAGACAACAAATAATATAGAAAACCAGTTCGGAATGACCTCCGATGATAAAAATATAGAAAACACCCTAATCAAATCTTGTGCTTTAATGACGATCGATGTAGGGCATGTGCAATTACATGTTAATGTGTTGGAGGGGATTATGAATCGTGACTTTCCCGGTTATGCGAGTGTTTGGTTAACTGACAAGAGTAACATGATATTAGAGCAGAGGTCATGGATTCGAACCTTACTTCCTCCAAAAATTGGTCCAATCGCTTCGTAAAATTCAATATTAACGAAGATCCATGACACACATGCTCCCCTTAGTGGTTCGACTAATTAATAGGTCTAACATGTCACCTTGTTTGCCGTCATGGTTAGTGGACGAGGAAGAGCTCGGCGGAGGTACAAGAACGCCATTAAGGTGCTTTTCGAGCTATGAGATGAGTAACTTTTGAATCTAAGGCATCAGGTCGGGGAAGTCACTCGTTTGATGCTATTAGGGTTTTTTTTTAATCTTGAACCGTTGGATTGAAATCAATCTAGGAACACTTTCAAACACTTTCTTGTGATTGATCTTCAACAACCAAATTTATCTTCGTTAAGCTTCATTTTGTAATCTCATGAGTCTAGGAGTAGCCGTGGAATGCACGACACAAGGTTTGAACTCTGGACCTTTGATATGATACCATAAAAGAACTATAATCACTGAATTCAAAAGATAAAGTTTTAGATGAATACGAGTTTATATTAATATAGTCTAACAACCTATGTTGACATCTTTTTCCTCCTAATCAATTCTTGGTTATTACCTTAGGATATTTGACGCTTCGATTTACTTTTACGGGAACCAACAAATAAACTCTCTCCTTCGCTTCTTCAATTGATATCAAGAGGAATCTATTTAAATGTTGGGTATTTTGCCACGACTGATCCATTTTTCTATCTCACTTGTTATTAGGTGCCTTAATTTTTCCAGCAAATGCTGCTTCTAATTAATTTTGGCTCATGAAACATATTTATAATGACTAACTTTGGATATATGCAGAATGAAGTTCGTGTCTATTTCTTTCTTTTTTTAACACCGTCGATATAGTGACCATAACTTAGATATATAACTCACACCATCATAACAATAGAGTGTTTGGAGAGGCAGGGAACTCCGTAGAGGTAATTGTGTCCAAAGTGAGGCGGATGGTTCGTGAGATTTATTCTAAGGAGATTCCGAGCGTTGGAACTGGCCAACTATATACGCCAATTGGCTGCTGTACTGTTCAGACTGATGCATCGATGGATCTGGGGTTGGGGGCTGCATCGATAGGTGTGGTTGGGATGTCTAATTCCGGAGAAGCTGAGTGGGCTGGAGGGAGGCCAGTGATAGCAGGTTCGGTGCTGCATGGGGAGATGTTGGCTTTGTTGGAGGCCTTGTAATGCCTTGGATGATACGGTTGCTCAGGCTTCTCGCGGGATAGGTAACGTGTTTCCCTGGTCCAGTGGCTTGGGGGGCTGTTAGATAGTTTACCTTGATCTTTCTTTCGATTTTGTTTGCTAATTAGTTTTTGGTTTCATCTCATAAAAAAAAAAAAATCACACCATCATCTTGACTTATACTAAACTCGATGCCAGGTGGAATATCTTCAGTGGTTTTATATCTCAAGAGACATATATCATCAAGGCGGATAGCTAGAGATGTCAATTAAGTTATATGGTCTTGGTGCAAATTAAGATCGCTTTTTTACAAACTACAGGAGACTTATTACCAAGCCTTTTCCACTTGAAAAGATACTAATTAAAGCATTGCGTCATGCGGAGGTTTGGAATGCTTGATGGTAAAGGAAAAGACAAGAACTTTATCCAACGATATAATTGTCTATTGCTTTCGTTCATCTACATTGATATCCAACTTTATAAGTTGCTTGGGTTACGTCACATCTGACGGTCTGGATGTTTACCCATGTTGATGCATGATAAAACTCGGACGACTCCGATCGTCGGACGGGCGTAACTTTCGATCCGGGTGTCCGATCGGGGCGTATGACCAGTCGAAACGACCGGGTCGACGAGCCCATCATTTATCATCGGAGATCTTCGATTTCTCCAGGACTGCTTGTCAAAACGTCAAATTCCTTTTCCTTTGGTCCGAAAAATCAGTTTAAGTGAAAACTTTTCTTTTTAGGCAGTTTTATCGGTTTTTATTTTTTGCAAATTTCCTATTTTGAGTAGGATTTCTTTTATTATTAAATTCCGGGTTAATACTTGGATTAGGGTTTGAGTCATGTTGGAGTTGGTCAGGTCTTTCCTTAATCCTATAAAAGGAGGCCTTAGGTTTTGTAAAGATGAAGTTTTTTGGATGAATAAGAAAATAGGGTTTTTGATTTCTTCTTCTATAGAAATCTGATTTTCTCTCCCATAGAAAGTTTGGTTGTCTCTCCCATAGAGAGGTCCATCTTACACGTTTACCCTACGCCACATGTTATTTTATATTTAACAGTGGAGAATTTTAAATCTAATGGTGGAAATCATACCTCTTTCACACCATTTATATCGTGGGGGGGATAAAGGATAAAGGTGTCATGGGCACAGGGCCCCTAGTATCATGCAATGCATACTCTTAGCAATTGTATGGATGCTAAGATAAATATATAGTGAAAAATAGAAAGAATGATCCTACTTACGTGAATGAGTTACATTCTAATATTATAGCGTTTCAGTGGCACTAATGTAAGGGACATGCGATTGCATATTGAAATAGGATGTTAACTCCGGGATTGGGATTGCCGTAAATTAATAAGAGATTATACCTTATAATCTTTAGCATAGACCATAGACACACAATAATAAAAGAATAGCTTTGTTTGACGACATTACATTACGGCTAATAGACATGGTCATTATAATAAGCTGATGCTGTCCAACCCTCTCCAAATCATTTAGTTACATATATAGGACATTAATAATACCTAGTTATACCAGATTCCTATCTCTAATTGCTTTATTAAATCCCGGACTCCGCGTTAAGTTAGCAATCCATAAATAAATCCACTAATATAGTAATTAATATCCCGATCCCGAACAAAAGAACCCGCGTCTTCCGCGGTGATCTCACCTGCCACCATCAATGGACAATGGTCCACCTCCCATCATGTGATCCCCTCACCGACGCCAGCTCATACTCTCATGCGCTCCCATCACTCTCCTTACGCTCACCGCAGGAAGTTACGGACTAGTCGTTGATGGGTCCCGGTCTTTCCGGATGCGCACTACCGTGACTGGCGGTGACGTGACCCTAACCACGATGCTGTTATAAAACCCACTCTCCATTTGGTTGTAATAATCGATCACTTGTCTCACTCTCTCAATCGTCTCTCTCTCTCTGTCGATTTCCGATCACTAAGCCATGGCGATCCGCCAGATCTCCGCCGCCGTGCTGCTCTTCCTCGCCGCCTGGGTGTCGCCTTTGCCGGCGAATGCTGCTCGCGCGACGGCCACCTACCCCGCGGCACGAGGGTTCGTGGTTCGGGGACGCGTGTTCTGCGACACGTGCCGCGCCGGGTTTGAGACCCCTTTCGCCACTTACCTCTCCGGTAATAACCTCTCCTCCTCTTGCTCTTAGCTTTTGCTGGTCTTAGTACATGATCCCCTAGTGGAGAGATTGGTGGCGATATTTACCGGGTCGGATCCAGCCAGATTTGGATCCGAGGCGAGGCGTATAGATAGATATAGGAGAGGATTAGATAGATAATCAGGTCCAGTCTCGGATCGGGATCTGGACTTTCTTGACTTGTTTGCATTTTGTTATGGTTTGTCCTAGTTAGATGAAAGTAATATAAAAGTCATGCCTTCACTGCGTCAACATCCATTATTGTTGTTGTTATGGATTGAATTTTCTTCATTTTATTGACTAATTAGAGTCTAGTTGTATTTTGTGGTAACAATTTAGTCCATCCGGGCTGCATTTATGGTCAGAAGAGATTAGATCTACTATTGTCATGCGTGTCACGTGAATGCTCTCAGTCACACATGGTCATGTGGGGTCGCCACAAACGAGTGCTATAGTTAGATCTTGCAATTTTTGGCAGTTTGGGATTAGGAGCGAACTGAGATAAGAACCACTAAAAGAATTTTATTTTTGGTTGAGTAATTTTTTTTAGAAACGAACAAGTTGAAGTAGAACTGGAGAGAAATTAGCCACTTGAAAGCTGTTCTTTGAGTGAGGTGATAAAGAGCAAACAATAAAATTATGGTTTTGGATGTTTTGGTTATTGACTATGAAAACAGATGCCAACATTCATCCGAGTTTGGAGGAAGTGTTGAGATTGCCTATAGGTGAGACTGATTCTTGCAAATGGGCATATGGTCATGGAGGAGTTACGATGGCCTCGGCATATCTCTTTGCTGTTAGAAGTAAGAATAAGGTTCAAAGGGAGGATGAAAAGATCTTTTGGAATAATGTGTGGAGAATGCCGATTAGTCCTAGGGCTCAACAGTTTCTTTGGCCAGCTCTGCAGGGCAGGATTCCTGTTCGAGAATTGCTGTGGCATTGTGGGGTGATTTCTGAGCGAGTATGCCCAAGATGCAGAGAGGTTCCTGAAACTATGGAACATGCTTTTTTTGAATGCCCATTCGTGAGAGAGACATTTAGGGGACGTTTGGCGGATGCGGGATCCGGCGAATCCATGGGATCGCCGGATTCCGGATCCTTGGGATCCGGCCGTTTGGCCCTCAAGCGGATCCCGATTTCGGTGTCCGCCCGCTCAAGAAGAGCGGACACTGATTCTGAATTCGCGTCCGCGGCTCCTGTGGATCCGGACGCGGCAAATGCCCCCTTAGTGCATTGTTGGGCATGAATGAGTATGAAGTGAGAGCAGAGGGTCTAATGCAGATAATGGCTCAGTCGCAGCCAGGGAGAAGAAAGGCTTGGTTGGCTTTGGTCTCTGGGTTCTATGGAAGGATAGGAACAAAATGGTCTTTGAGGAGAAGGGGGATACAGTGGATTCTATTGTGCATAGGGTTATTAGATTGGTGGAGGAGCACCTTAATAGGTGGCAGATGCCAGATTTCAGACATGAAGGAAATGGGCAGGGGTTTTTTGTTCAGGCTGATTGATCCTTTGATGGATCTATGCAAAAGGCAGCTGTTGGTGTTTACTGTGGTAATGCTGCTGGAGAGGATCTGTGGGGTGTTGGGAAACCTGTGGATGCGCACACTTCTTTGCAGACTGAGCTTTGGGCCATCTCTGTTGCTATTGAGGAGGCAATTGCTAGAGGGCTCCGTAGTTTTGTGGTGGAATCTGACTCGTTGTTGGCAGTGGATATATTGAACAATCGAAAGCTATGGCCAGTAGAGTTGGAAGGTTTGGTGAAAGGTATATATGGAGGCAGATGCTGCAAGGTAGTTCCATATTGGTAGTTTTTGTACCAAGGGATAATGTGGCTAAAGCAGATAGTATTGCACAAGCTTGTCGTGTATCTGATGTTAGCTTTACTTGGTCCCCAGTGGATGGACTGGGGAGTTTAGAGTCTGTGATGTAAGCAATTAGCACTTTTGTGCTGAACTAACAAAAAAAAAACATTCAGGTGATGTTCATTTGATGAGATAAAACTGCATAGAAGTCCTGGATGCGCTTTCCAGCTATGATATGTGGGCCGTGGTTAGCTTAACTGCAGGGTTATGCTCTTTTATTGGTTGTGTATTTGTTAATTGTAGAAGCTTTTTCTTGTTTCACCATTCTTAATTTATAATTCATTTCTTTTTAGATAAATTGTTCGAGATGGTTAGACTGTAATCTTAGTAAAATTCTACTGCTGTTTCTGTTATACACTGGTTGATTTTTGATTGCTCGGAGTGTAAAACTAGAGCTTATGCGCAACCCAGAAAACCTAGAAATGTAGGAAAAGTTGCAAAAGAAAATTCTCAGACCTTGCGGGAAGGTTAGAAACAGAGGGTGCATTTTATGTGTTTGTGTTGCCTTCCGCCGGTGACATTTTTCCTGTTCTTTGGAATTTACCCAGTTTAAAGTGTCTGGATTAGTATAATATGATTCACTGTTCTTGGGACAGTTTCAATAAACTTCTCTCAGTTTATGCACCTGCACTTCTAGGCACAATCCAGATTATGCATTTCCTCACAAGTTTCCAGTTTTAGAAGTTAATCTCGGTAAAGTTTCAGGTAGTTTGCTTGTTCATGGCAATAGTTTCTTTCATTTTCCTGTTTTATGATAGGATGCTAATTGTGATCTGATATGTGCTTGGTTTTTAGGTGCCAAAGTGAAGGTTGAATGCCGATCTAGAACCACCAGCACAAAGACATTCGAGGGTTTGACCGACGAGACTGGCACATACCACATCCCTGTTGCAGACGAGCATGAGCATGAGACCTGCGAAACCGCACTCGTTAGCAGCCCACAGGGTGATTGTGCCTCCTTGGTTCCAGGTCGTGAGAGGGCTCCTGTGTTCCTTACACGCAACAACGGCATCGCCTCAGACACTAGGGTTGCCAATGCCATGGGCTTCCAGAAGACAACCGCTCTTCCTGAATGCGCTGCGCTTCTCAAGCGGTACGAGCAATATGATGTCTAGGTGAAAATTCTTGTTTGGTTGCTAGGCTCCCACAAAAATTTGCTATACTCTCGCTATTGCGCATATATTCCTTGTATTCAGCATCTGGTTACCTGTTGTGACCAATGGTTCGTATGACTCATGTGGTTGATTTAACTTCTAGATCGTTTTCAATTCAAGTCTCAGATTATGGCTCATTTTCTGGTTGATTGTTTGTTTCTGAACAGCCATGCTTGATTGGTACCCATTTAAGGGTGCAATGGCTTGATGGTCTCTAAGGCCATGTTTGGTTTGGGGATAAGATGGATTATCCCCACTTTATCCCCAAATAGAATGGGGTTAGTAAAATAAGAATAATGTGGGTTAAGAAGGGCCAGCCTATAAAAATAGAGATATCATTTGTCCTATCCATATTTAACTTCACCCTCCATTGTATTCGCATTTCTATTTTTTTAATAAAAAAAATATTTTGATCCATTTCCCGTTCATTATCTCAACTCTTCTGATCCCAAAATCTCTTAATATGGAATAACATGTCCCCTTACCAACCAGCCTCTTAATGCTTACTTCACCTTTGCATAGCCTTCACAATATATATCGTGAAGTCTCCAGTATCTTTAAGACAGTGGTGCCCCTGCTGCTACATTGAGTCCTTAGAATCCATGTCCCATTCCATGGATTTACCGGAGGAGCTACTGTATGCTTGCTCTATATAAAACCTCCAAAGAGTTTAACATTAACTTGACATACAACAGTATGATGGGATCCAGGGCCGGGATGCCAAGCTAGTGTGCTTACGGAATGGTGGATGGGGGATGGCCCCCTGCTTTTATATCCTACTATGATGGCATCGGAGTAAGCTTTACTGACCATGTCGGTGGGGGAGCTTATCACGGAAGAAGGTGCTTGGCATCGGGAGAGATTGGAGGAACTCTTTCATCCTGAGATGGTGGAGTATATAGCTAGCATGCCTTTGGCGCCACATGGAGAAACGGAGAAGCCAAGGTGGACCTGGAACTCCTCTGGGAAGGTTACCACGGCATCCTGTTACTAGATGCTTGAACACGAAGATGGGCTCCAGTGTGATGAGGAGCAAATTAAACTGTGGAGGAGTGCTTGGTGGGCGCCGGCGGGTCCGCGGGTGCGTATGTTCTTGTGGAAGGTGCTTCATCGGAAGGTACCAACGCGACTAACTCTTTGGAACCTCTGTTTGGCGTCGGAGCGAGGGTGCCCGCGATGTCAAATGGAGGATGAGATGCTTGACCACATCTTCTTCCAGTGTGAGTACGCTAGGAAGGTCTGGCAAGGGGTTTGGCAAGGGATCTGTAGGAACCCACCGCTCTGTTTCCTTGCGCTGGAGGATGCTTTCAAGCTGCTGATGAGGCCTACGAAAACAGAGGACGATGCTCTGCTCAAATCGCTGACTGCTTATACCATTTGGTGCTTATGGAAGGATCGTTGTAGAGTGGTGGCTAATGAGGATAGTTACGACGTCAAGGATAAAGTTAGATCCATCAGGTGGCAAGCCAAAGAATTCTTGGCTGTTGAGAAAGGAAGAAGGGGGAGAGATGCACCAATGGCATGGGATGGAACCATTATCCAAGTAGATGCGGCGGTGAATCTCGGAAGAGGCAAGGCTGGCATTGGGGCAGTTTGTGTGGATGATGCAGACGTCATTATGTGGATGGAAGGCGGACTGAGGGCGGTATCGTCAGTGATCGGAGGTGAGCTGTACGTTATTGAGCTAGCTTTGAGGGAGGCGATGAAGCGTGGATACCGTCGCATTCTTATTGAGACAGATTCTCTATATGTGGCGAAAATGATTGATGGCTCGCTCCCGGTAGCCGGCGATTGTGTACGCACTGTTCAGGACATATGGTGGGCAAGACGTGGGTTTGTTGAAGTCATGGTGAGATACATACCTCGAGAAGATAACGCTAGGGCGGATTGGGTCGCCAAGGAAGCACTAGAGATAGATTCGTTGATTGTAGTGGATGAGGCTGTCAGGGGATTTGTCCCTAGCTGACTTACTGTGATGGTTTTCTAACCTAATGGCTCAATTTATCAAAAAAAAAAAAAACTTGACATACAACAGTCATGCATAAACCGGTAAATAAATATTGGTTAGCTTGTTGCTGCTACAATTACTTTCTCATTTTGTCCAATCCATTTTAGGATTAATCAAAAGTCATAAAAACTACTTGCATTCTAACGAGAGGGAGAAGATAAAACATGAAATACTTCAGTAACACTAACCCTAACCCCAAATGGAATTGTTGTCTGGCACTACTATGACATCAACTTCCTCCTCTCCGTGAAACGCTCCATAGCTGAGCTACATCTCCTCCCTCTGCCTCTCGAACGCCATGTCAATCTCTCCTCACAACCTCTCTCATATGGGCCTCTGCATCGACCCGCACTGCTATATGAACTCATTATCCTTTCAATCAACCTCCAGTTCTCCTCCGGCAAGATACTCGCCGCTGTCGAGAAGACAAGCCTTAAATCACAATCCTCATGTCCAACAATATCAGACTCAAGTTAGGTCTCTAGCACTTTATTTTATCCAGTTGGAGAATCCAGCTGCCACTACCGGTGTCATCCTCTGTATCGTCGCACTTCCTCTTCTCATTGATTCGGCTGCTGATGCCGGAGACTCTAGCATCTCCACGAGCTTCTGCTTCCTCAGATTACGATGAAATTCTAAGTACGGTATTGGTTAGTTGAAGAAGGGCTTCTTCCTGGTTGACAACCCTAGCCCATGTCTCTGTTGGATGGCATCGTTAACAGGCGGCTCTGATTCTTGTGAGCTATCCATCTCCTTGTAGAAGATGACCCTGGTTGCAGGTTGCAGATGCTAACCTTCTTAATTAGGATGATAAAATTTTGAGGGATTTGTCAAATGGTCCCTTGTTCGAGACCAACTTGTCAAATGGTCTTCAGTCATTTAGTACCCGTCGCTGATCCCGTCGTCCATCGCGGATCCCGAGCTTGCCGTCCGTCGCGGATCCCGATCTCCCCGTCCTGTCCGATCCCGATCCGAGCATCGCCTCCCACCACCACCTCCGATCATCTCCCTGACCCATCCCGTCTGATCGTGATCTGAGCTGGGGATCGCGATTCGTGCTCGTCGCCGTTCGATCCATTCCGTCTATCGCGGATCGCATCCGATCATCTCCACGACCCATCATCTCCCTTAGATCGCGTCCAATCATCTCCCCGAGCTCGCCACTGTCCGATCCATCTCGTCCAATCATCTCCCCGACCCATCCCATCCGTCGCGGAGCGCGCCGCCATCCGATCCCCTGAAGATCCCGAACCCAAGCTCACCATCCCGATTGGTGGCTAGATCGTCGTCATGATCCCGATCTTGCCGTGCCGATCCCGAGCTCGCCGCTCGATCCGATCTCCTTCGAGCTCACCGTCGCGATTGGTGGTTACTTTTTTTTTTTTTTTTATAGTTACTTTTCATTTTGACTGATACTACCATTTATTTGGTACTTAAATTTCATTTGATTGATGGTACTTTTCAGCTTTTTGAAAGTTACTATCCATTGTATGATTACTTTCAATTTTATAGTTATTTTTCATTTCTTTTTTTTTAAAGTTACTTTCCATTTTCACCACCTCCGTCACCGGTCCTCACGATCCCCATCATCATCTCCGACGATCTCCATCCCCACCTCCATCGCTAGTACTCACATTTCTTTTTTTGGAAGTTACTTTTTTTTTTTTTCTTATAGTTACTTTTCGTTTTAGGGGAAAACGAACAGCCGCCAGGAAGGGGGGGAGAGGAGATGATATAAGGGCATTTTAGATATTAAAATTTATGGATGTAAAAAAAAAAAACTAAATGACTTAACAACTTATTCTGAGACTACAGAACAAATAAGATCTGCTAAAGAGACTAAACGATAATTATCCTAAAATTTATCTAGCGGAGCAAGTCATGGTGGCGAGAGACAGGAGAGATGTAGGGAGAGAAAGGTCATTGTTAAACAATCGTAGAGATAGAAATGTAGAGATTTATTATTGTTGGCATTCAGCTGTAAAGGCATTAGTGTTTCTACAGCGCTGGTCTAAATTGAAACGTCCACAAAAACTACTTTTAGGAGGGAGCCTTTTGACGGCAAGTACAAAGGTTAGCATGGTCGATAATTTACCCTGGATCTCATCAGAGTTTTAATTCATTTCTCCTGTGAGTGGCATGCATCAGCAGCGCTACTTCCACTTCCACTTCCATTTCCATTTCCAATTCCATTTGCTGCCATGGAACCATTATCCTCAGATGAGCAGTTCGCAGCGAGTTTATCGCCAGAAGAGTTAGTCCCATGCTCCTCACTTGGCTCATCAGAATCTGACTCTAAGTTAGTTGAACTGAGGTTTGCAATAGCCACTGCAAGTGGCTCAGAAGGCGTCGAGGCATTCTCCGGTGTCCAAAATAGAGGCATTCTTTTCTCCTCCCCTCTCATTCTCTCAGCATAATCACTAATGTTGAAGCTACTGGGATTGTTGCCCCCAAATGCATGTTCCAATTCGTCCATGTTGAAAAGGTCCTCCATAATCTTCTTCGTACTATTGTCATCAGAGTATACAAATTTGACTTTGTTACAAGTCTTGGGCTCTAGAAATGGCTTCGCTAACTGCAAGTAACATTAAACCTTTTTAGAGACATTCACAAAGCACACATTCCTCGTGCACTAATCGCTGGTATGAAACTATGATTTTCATGATCAGGTAAGAACATACCATCCAAAAAGGCTCGAAAAACTTTGGTGGATTGTATAGAATTGCTACTCCCAGTCGTTCAGGGTAATGCTCTTGTAATACATGTGCTGTCTCTTTTGTCACCTTCAAAGATATATTGGATATATGAAACCCTTGAAAGTCGATAAGCCAGACCATCTGTTCTTGGCCAGGTGGTAGATTTAGAATGGCATTCTCCATGCAATATACCAAGTACCTAATCTGTCCCTTGGAAGACTTTGTGTTCTGCAGAAGCATCAAATAGTTAATTACGTGGTACAAACAACTTCCCCAAGCATAAAGTTCAATTGGGAGATAAGCTCGTACATCAGCTGAAACCATAGACCAGTGCATGGAAAATAAGTTTCGTGGAATAAGCAGCAAGGGCACGCACCTGACATCCAGGTCTCATCACAAGAATGCTCCTCCCAACCTTGTCAGAATAATTTGTTCTGTAAATTTTTCCTGTCTCAGCTTCCTTTGCAACTTCATCCTGGAATATATAATGCCAAAAGCAAAGAATCAAAGGCAAAGAAAAGAACAAAGATTGACAAAAGTGTTTTTATGTGAAAGGCGTATGGCTATAGAGCAATTAATTAAAATTAGACACTTAAGTGAATACAGCAAAGCAACTATCCTAGACTTGACCATCTTACTATGGATACAATAAAGTCATGGTTGCCTGATCATCCAACAGGTGGAAATTAAGCTAAGTACAGCTTCATGCATGGGTTAGTCTGCTCTCCTCCACTCTTACTCCATTTCATTTGGCAGGGTCACTTAAATCAGTTCAACTTGGATTACACGAGAAGGATGTCGAGCCACGAAACACTTTTCTTTTTTTTTCTAGTGGACAACTGTTGTGCATGAAACCATAATGAAATTGCAAAAGAGGTAACTAGCTTCTCAAGAAGGATTTACGTGATAGATATATCAACTTGGTGAGTTTTGTAATAAGGTGATTGGAACTGAATGGTTGTGAGGAAAAAGAAAAGCGTATTCCGCTATTGGACATGCTTGATTTCTACATAAAATCACGCACCAGGATGAGAACTGAAGGCGAAAAGAGAAATTGTTCATTGCCTTTTAAAGTAAAAAATCTCTCATACATATAACTCTGGCTATCACAACAGTTCAAAGGCAGTTTGCAATATAAGTGGCGTGAGGATCATGCAGACAGTACACACAAAATATTGCCACAGATCAGAGTATGATTACAATAAAACCTCACTAATTAGTTTAGCACGATGTACTGGTAATTGGCTAACTTACCCAACGAATTTCTTCTGGCTTATATTCAATTCTCCACTTCAAAGTTTCTTTCAGCATTTTAGTTGCTTTCTTAACATTCCAGTTTCTCGCAGTCAAGTATCTTGCAATTGATGCATCAGAGCAATAGAGGGACAGCTTGCCTTGTAATGTTCCCAACAATCTTCGTACTTCCTTAATCTGAAAAGGGGTTATTTACAAACAGAAAAATTAGGATCACATGAAAAGAGTCCAACCAATGCTGATGGCTAGGCTTACCTTAATCTGTTGCTCCTCATGGATAGAAGGTTTACCAGAGACATTTGATGCAGGGTTCTTTGAACTCATACTCAAGTACTGTGGTAATTTCCTGGCAAAAGAAATTGAGATAACTTAAGATACAGATACAAACTCTAAGAAAAAGTGACAAAGCCACTTGTTCTAAACAGGAACAAAGAGAAGCCTTGATAAGCAATGTTACTGGAGAATTGCTCGCAATCCAAACCATTAAGTACATTGAAATCAGTAGGCTTGAAATAACTTAATTCAATAGTTTCCAACAAGAGAACTCTCTGTGTTTTGTGTCTCAATAGGCTCTGGAGTCTGGACCTTATGCAGCTTACCCAAGATGGTAACCTTTTCAAATAACACTAGTCTTGAATATATGACTTTTTCAAACAAGGCATCCTTTACTATTTACCTTTGGACCAGCATTCACTAAGTTAGCCATACTTTTCATGCCTATTGGAGATCAACTAGTTTGGCAGGAAATAGGTTGAAAATATCGGACAAGAATTTCTTGAGAATAAAACTCAAACCACCAAGTGCCAATATAAAGTCCAACTGCCCAATCAATATTGAAACTATTACTAGGCTTATTAGAGTTGAAAGTGTAAGTGTCATGAAAAATATTGCTGGGCTCCTAATGAATGGAGGGTGCTTCCTCGGCTTTCTCCATTCTATTTGATCCATACTTTTTCCGAGCCCTCATTCCATGATTTCCATCAACATTCATTCTACAGCATGGTGGTTTTTTAATGCCTTCAAAGTCAATAACTTGACAATGCACCTAAATTAACTTGATACTTGGTTTGCACCAGCTAAGATTATGTATCTAAACCAGCAAGCAAAGAAGAAATGGCACCACATTGAAGGAACGGAACGCTGAAATTGAATTGTGTAAGTAGATTAGACTCAAAAAAATGTCGTCCTTGACCAAAGTGAGAGCAACAGTCTCGATACCAAACATAGTAGTCTTAACACCAATGTTCTAAATATGTTCTCTGTAGAATCATATGAGCTCACATACATGTACGTGGTGCACTTCCCTTGGGAAGATGACGATTCTAGGTCAAGTTTTCCTCAAAATTCGTCTGAATTTCTGATTTATGAGCACTGACCTTCCTTTGGTAGATGACAACCAATTCCATGTCTTAAATTGCACCAAAAATTCTTGATCTACTTTTATTAGCAACTTTAAAACACTGTTTCACAGCACTATGCAAAACAAATGAGCAATCATCTGTCACATATGATGAAACTGTATGCAACAAACAAAAACGACATATCGCCAGAAAACTCTCATGTCAATATCCCACACAAAATGTGACAATCACAACCACCATTACAACCTCAAATCCCCATTAAAAGACCGAGTTTGGAAATTAAATGCAATCAATTATATAGTTTATTTCGATTAGAAGTCCCCAATCCCTCAATTTACACCAAGCTACCCAAATTAGCTCTCAACCACCGCCACGTAGAACCGATCCAGCTCGGATACAATCCAAGAATTTTGCAATCAGACGCACCCACCCACATCTAAATAGGGGTCAAATGGAGAGAAAAGAACGGCCCTAAGTGACCAATAACGACGTGAAGGGTAATAAGATAAGATTGGAGGCTCACCTCCGGCGGATCCGACGGAAGAGCGGGGGCGGATCCCCGGTCAAAGCGGACGAAAGGAGCGCCGGAGGAGAAGGTGAAGTGAGAGAGGAAGAGAAAGATGGAAGAGGGGTCACATGAACATAATGGCGTATTACCGGGTCGGACTCTTATCGGATGAGAAACTCCTCATCCGCATCGATCTCTATCATCAGCTAAAGTGCGGCATACTGCACACAAAACTCTTGACATCATCATCCGCGTCCGATGATGAGTCGGATTCGGGTCGTAACAGAGGAGGACATTGAGGCTCCGTTTAGCATCGGATTTCGTGAGGTGGCGACTAATAAGCCAAAATCTATCTATCGGACGGGCGAGATGCCATTCGAATCTTCGGAGCCGCACGTGGCACAAGGTGGTGGAATATTCGGTGGAAAGGCTGGGGCCCACACCACGTGGGAAACAGGCGAACAGCTACTTTGGTCGTCGCTAGTCGTGACTATTTCTTGTCTCCACTCTAACTCTACTATGCAGCTATGCTGCTACGTAAACGTGTCGATTTCTTCGCTCTGTGTGCGAGTCTTTTTTTAATACACCGGTGTTTCAATAATTTAAGATCAAGTATTTGAATAACAGAAATGATTTGTGCACGTGTACACGTGGCATGTGCATTTCACACTATCGGTAGTAGGCTACCGATAGTATGTATCGTAGTGGGATACCGATAGACATGTACAATCTATCGGTACCCCACTACCGATAGGTTGTATATGCCTATCGGTATTCCACTACCGATAAGCATGTATATGAATCGATATCGAACCTATCGGTAGTGGGGTACCAATAGGTTGTACATGCTTATCGATAGACTGTTAGAACAGAAATTATGACCGTTGTCAAGGTCAAAATCTATTAGAACATTTAAGAATCAGGAGATTGTGGTTGTTTGTTCTTCTCCTTCGAATGATCGAATTAGAAGTGTTGAAGTTTTCGGGAATGGAAAATGGAAAATGGGAATAATGGAAAATGAGAAATGGAGATGGAAAATGGAAAATGGGAATAATGAAAAATGGGAAATGAGAAATGGAGGATGGAAAATGGAATTCTATGTTAAATATATTCCTATTTCAGGTAGATCTACTCCTAAAAATAAATAATTATGTTAGCATTACTCCTAGGAAAATATGATAATTCTACTCCTATGGAAGAAATTAATGTAGCACTACTCCTAGAAATGAAGGACGATGCAGGAATTTAAAGGAAGGAAAATGCAGGAATTTAAATGAAGGAAAATGCAGGAATTTAAAGGAAGGAAAATACAGGAATTTAAAGGAAGGAAAATGCTTCATTGCTGAATTTAAAAGGCTACATAATGATAAAAAGTTTAGTGGCCGGGGCCAAATTTAAAAGGCTACATTGCTAATAAATATAAAAAGACAATATGAAGATAAAAAGCAGTTTTGCTTTGATGGCGGGGGGCCTTTTTTTCTTCTTCCTCTTGGCTATTTATAGGGCTTCTGGTAACTGATTTGGAAACTGTCAGAAAACCACTCTGCAGTAGCTGCAACTGTTGCTTTGAAAGTGGAAACCACCAGAACTGCATAACTGGTCTAAAACTGCTCTGGAAACGCCATTAAACAACGCCTCCTGTCTTTCGCTGTATTTTTGCTGATAATAATCTTAGAATCTGGCAAAACTCTGAACATCAAAGTTGTAGATCTTCAAATTAGCTTTCCAACGGCACCAGAAACGTTCAATTTGGATATCGGATGAGAAAGTTATGGCCAAAATACTTAGACTGCACTAATGGTCGATTAGTAAATATGGACGATAGAAATTTGGACTAAGTCATTTGGACTTTATCGTCCATTTTGGACGATAGAAAAGTTGGTCGATGACATTAATAAATTTGTCCATTATTTACTACTTTGCCACTGGTCACTTCGACTGTCATTTTGACACATCAAATGACCAAATTTGGAGATGACGTCAACAACATAGTTGTAGATCTTTTCGTTCTCTTTCCAATGGTTCAAGAATCGTCTAATTTGGATAATTGATATAAAAGTTATGGCCAAAATACTCTAACTATGTCAACATCGAAGTATCTTTTGGCCGATTGGCAATATTTACGAAATTGCCATTGATCGCCCAAATGGCTATATTTATATCTAACATTTTGCCCCCCCGGTCTTTATGAAAATATTCCTATTTTTGTAAAGACCTTATTCTGTTGACCAATTTGGGCGATTTTATCGGTCAATTTTGGACGATTTTATCGGCCAGTTGGGCGATTTTTGTCGACCAATTTAGTGGACAAATTTTTTAGACGTCACTCGGCCAACATATTTTGCTCGGCCAATGTTCTTTCTCTAAAAACATACCTGCTTTCGCCTAGATTTCATCGTCCAATCTCTTTGATATATTTTATCATTTAAACATCCACCGCAATCAAAGCTACAGGATTTCTTACTGCGATGGGCGATGATGCGATGAGAGATGGTGAGGGATGGGCGATGAACAAAAACTGAGCGATGGCCATCGTCGAGCGATGAGCAAAGCTGAGCGATGAGGAATCTGAGCGATAGCCATCGACGAGCGATGAGCAATGGGCGACAGGTAAGAGTGGGCGATGAGGAAGCTGGTCGATGATCAAGGCCGATGAAGGATGCTCCGCTTCTCTTCCTCCGCAATGGGTGATGATGCATCGTCGTCGATCAACGGACGATGGGTGAGGACGATGATGGGCGATGAAGGATCGTTATCGACCAAGCTCTGTTCCCTTCTTTCCGCGATGGGCGACGAGGAATCGTCGTTTGAGCAACCATGGCCGATGATGGTCGATGACGCACGATGACCGATAAGAAAAAATGGCTGATGAGAAGTTTGGCCGATAAGCAAGGCCGGTCGATGGCCATCGACGAACGATGAGCAAAGCTGATCGATAGAGAAAGGCTGGGCGATGAAGAAAACTGAGCGATGAGCTTCGACGGGCAATAGCCATCGACGATGATGTTCTGTTTTCCTTGCCAACGGCCGGTTGCCAAGAAAATGACCGGGATGAGAGAGCAGGGGCGGCGAGGATGGAGATGGAACCCAGGGGTGAGGGAGGCGGACACCGGCCTCTGATCCACCGGATCTCCGGTCGTCCCATGGCCAGTCGAGTAAGCACCGTGTCGGAGACATATTTGCTCTGTTTTTTCCTCCAACGGTCATGGGTTTGCTTGAAGGAGACCGCGGCCTGAGACGTTAGGCTGGGGCGTCGAGGAGTTGCTGGGAACAAGGAAGGCATACCAGTTTGCCCATCAGTCTTCCGATGGCTCTCCCTTCCGTCGGAGTTGAGGACGAAGACGCTCCACGCGCCGGGGATCTGCTTGGCGAACTGGAGTTGCCGTTGCCATCGTGGATCCTTCCGCCGGAGTTGGTGACGGCGACGTTAAGGTTGCAAAGGATGGGTTCTGTGATCCACTAGATCTCAAATCTACCCATGGCCAGCCGGGTGAAGACCACGTTGGAGACAGAGGCGATCCCGGCTATTGCTGATGCTGGTGGCAGTGAGGTCGCGAAGGATGCTCTGTTTTCTACCTCTGTTTTTTCTTCTCCACCGGGGACTCTGATGGTTTTCCCGTCCGCGATGGCCGTCGTGGTCACCATTGCTGTCAATTGCTTTACCACCCATGCTCTGTTTTCCCCTTCTTCAACGTTGTGGCTTTGGTAGCGGCGAATGGGTTTGCCGTTTGAAGAGATCTCGCCAATGCCGGAGAAGTTTCCCACGCCGTGATTTGCTCGGCGCCTGTGATGTTGATGTGTCGTCGGATAGTATGCAATGGGATTTGACCCAAAACGAAATCGCCGCTTGCGGCGAGGTCTTTCCCATCTTCGCCATTTTTCTCCGTCGTCAAATATGATCTTGGTACTTTGCTGGTGATGGGTTCGAGTATTGGCGGAGTTTTCCACGCCGTGGAGGTAGAAAATGAAACCGCCGGAGTTGGTGACGAAGATGGTTGAGATTGCAGAGGATGATGGTGTTGAGGGTGGCGGCGCAAACATGGGAAAGATGGGTTCCAAGGCCTCGAAGTGGATGATCTCTGCCTTGAACCGCTCAAACCACCTTAAACTGCTTGAAACTGCCATGAACTACTGCAATTTTCACAACGTGTGCACGATCTCCTCTTGACATTCCTGCTTTGAACCGCTTGAACCGCCCTAAACTGCTGCGCAGAGGCAGCAAATGGTGGGATGTCCTCCCTGATGATGCCGCCGGCAACAGATCTCCAAGAAGAAGATGACTGGCCGTCTCCGGCATGTAGACGCTGATCGGGAGGCCATTGATGGAGATGCAGGTGTTCTTCAGGCGGAGTAGAGATGCTTTGAACCTCTTCTCCATCTCCAGATTCTGAAAATTTTCCCTGTCATTAAAATCTTTAAAAATTGTTAGGACAAGTTGTTCTTCATTTTCTCTGAATTTCAACACACTGTCCCACCGGGCGTGCCAAAAAATGTCAAGGTCAAAATATGTTAGAACATTTAAGAATCAGGAGATTGTGGTTGTTTGTTCTTCTCCTTCGAATGATCGAATTAGAAGTGTTGAAGCTTTCGGGAATGGAAAATGGAAAGTGGGAATAATGAAAAATGGGAAATGGAGATGGAAAATGGAAAATGGGAATAATGGAAAATGAGAAATGGGAAATGGAGGATGGAAAATGGAATTCTATGTTAAATCTACTCCTATTTTAGGTAGATCTACTCCTAAAAATAAAGAATTATGGTAGCACTACTCCTAGGAAAATATGATAATTCTACTCCTATGGAAGAAATTAATGTAGCATTACTCCTAGAAATGAAGGACGATGCAGGAATTTAAAGGAAGGAAAATGCAGGAATTTAAATGAAGGAAAATGCATGAATTTAAAGGAAGGAAAATGATTCATTGCTGAATTTAAAAGGCTACATAATGATAAAAAGTTTAGTGGCCGGGGCCAAATTTAAAAGGCTACATTGCTAATAAATATAAAAAGACAATATGAAGATAAAAAGCAGTTTTGCTTTGATGGCGGGGGGCCTTTTTTCTTCTTCCTCTTGGCTATTTATAGGGCTTCTGGTAACTGATTTGAAAACTGTCAGAAAACCACTCTGCAGTTGCTGCAACTGTTGCTTTGAAAGTGGAAACCACCAGAACTGCATAACTGGTCTAAAACTGCTCTGGAAACGCCATTAAACAACGCCTCCTGTCTTTCGCTGTATTTTTGCTGATGATAACCTTGAAATCTGACAAAACGCTGAACATCAAAATTGTAGATCTTCAAATTATCTTTCCAACGGTACCAGAAACGTTCAATTTGGACATCGGATGAGAAAGTTATGGTCAAAATACTCAGACTGCACTAATGGCCGATTAGTAAATATGGACGATAGAAATTTGGACTAAATCATTTGGACTTTATCGTCCATTTTGGACGATGACTTCATCGTCCATTTTGGACGATGACTTCATCGTCCATTTTGGACGATAGAAAAGTTGGTCGATGACATTAACAAATTCGTCCATTATTTACTACTTTGTCACTGGTCACTTCGACTGTCATTTTGACACATCAAATGACCAAATTTGGAGATGACATCAACAACATAGTTGTAGATCTTTTCGTCCTCTTTCCAATGGTTCAAGAATCGTCCAATTTGGATATTTGATGTAAAAGTTATGGCCAAAATACTCTAACTGTGTCAACATCGAAGTATCTTTTGGCCGATTGGCAATATTTACGAAATTGCCATTGATCGCCCAAATGGCTATATTTATATCTAACATTTTGCCCCCCGGTCTTTATGAAAATATTCCTATTTTTGTAAAGACCTTATTCTGTTGACCAATTTGGGCGATTTTATCGGTCAATTTTGGACGATTTTATCGGCCAGTTGGGCGATTTTTGTCGACCAATTTAGTGGACAAATTTTTTAGACGTCACTCGGCCAACATATTTTGCTCGGCCAATGTTCTTTCTCTAAAAACATACCTGCTTTCGCCTAGATTTCATCGTCCAATCTCTTTGATATATTTTATCAAAACATCCACCGCAATCAAAGCTACAGGATTTCTTACTGCGATGGGCGATGATGCGATGAGAGATGGTGAGGGATGGGCGATGAACAAAAACTGAGCGATGGCCATCGTCGAGCGATGAGCAAAGCTGAGCGATAGCCATCGACGAGCGATGAGCAATGGGTGATATGTCCAAAAGACTCATTGGTGATATGTCCAAAATAACCTTCTAAAAGACCCATTGGTGGTCTTTTGGGTATGAAAAATGATGTGGTGATATGTCCATTTTGGTGATAGCTATCCGCACCACGGTTTCAACTCAACACACCACATCATTTTTCATACCCAAAAGACCCATTGGTGATATGTCCAAAATAACCTTCTGAAATACAATACACCACAAAACCTAATCTACCATAAGATTTATTTCTCAATACACCACAACACCACATCTTCTCCTACCTCTAACCATCATCTTCTCCTTCTCTTACTACCGAATTTTCACCTCCAATCCCTAACCATCTCCTCCCTCCAAGCCCTAGGTCTTCAAGTTACTCACTCCCCCTCCCTCTAAGCCCTAGGTCTTCAAGTTATTCTATCTTCTTTCTTATCCTCCAACACATTCACATTATACTCCAAACCATCTCCTCCAACCTTAGGTTTTCAACTCACACAAGCCCTCCCCATTATACATTGTCAATCGAAGGTGTGTTAGGTCGAAATGGATGGAGAAGACGAATGCTAGAGCGAAGGAGACGAGAAAAGGCACTCAAAAAATGTACATTTCCTCTTCTCTTGTTTTTTTTTGTCCTTCCCGGATCGCGTTTTGATTGGTAGTATCAGACCGACAGAAAACGTCAACGTATCGGTATGTAGAACCCGATACGTTGGCTTCATGTACCGGTAACATAGTACCGATTAGTATGCTATGTATACCGGTACTTATCCACCGAAACTATAGCTTTCTATACCGGTAAAATGGTACCGAATTATACGTTAGTATACCGGTACCATGGTACCGATGTGAACACAGTGTTGGCTACCTGGCTTACTAACTCTTTGCTTACATTCAGGAGAATGTTTCTACTGATGCGAGCGGTGTAGGAGCTATAATTACTCATGACTACACCTTGGAATTCACGACCAGTACGGTATGTTGTTTAATCGCTATATGTTGCCGGACGACAACTAGGTCTAAACTTCATTAACATAATTCTTATTGTTTGATTATAGATATTTCAAAGTCGACAAGCACTTGTCCAATGGGTACAGACAGTTGGGAGGCAGAATGGGCTGGTGATTGTGACAAAGAATTCAGAGGTCGGGGGGTGTGGATGAGAGCCGAGGATTACCTTGGCATGTGAGCGCAGTGGAGAGTATCGGAAAACTGTGAAGAAAGATGATAGCAGGAAGAAAAAATTTGTCAATCGAAAGAAAAAATCCGTCGACTCCGGGACGAAGAAGTGTGGATGTCCTTTCAAGCTTCAGGGTGTGAAGCTTGTATCTGATGATGATTGGATGCTAAGAGTTCTTTGCGGAGTCCACAATCACTCCCATGCGGATCACCTCGAGGGTCACTCGTTCGCGGGAAGATTATCTGCTGAACAAAATGATATGGTGGTTACGATGTCAGCAAACCTAGTGAAGCCACGGCAAATCCTGAACACTATAAAGCAACAAGATCCTGAAAATGTATCCACCATGAAGACCATCTACAATGTACGCCAAAGGAATAGGGTGATTGAAAAGGCTGGGAGATCAGAGATGCAGCAACTATTGAAGCATCTAAATGAGTTTGGATACGTTGAGTATCATACGGTTCGAGAAGACACAGACACTGTGAGGGACGTATTCTGGGCACACCCTGTGTCTATTGATTTAGTCCGTGCATTTCCCGAGGTGTTGATTATGGATTGCACCTACAAGACCAATAGATATCGACTTTCACTGCTAGAGATTGTTGGCGTCATGTCGACGAGTATGACATTCGCCGCAGCTTTTGCCTACATGGAGTGTGAGAAGGAGGACAGGTACACATGGGCTTTGAAAATATTAAGGACATTGTTGGAAGGATGCCCAATGCCACGCGTTGTGGTGACAGACCGAGAACTGGCTTTGATGAACACTATCAGCTCGGTCTTTCCGGAGTCCAAAAGCATGCTATGTAGATGGCATATCCAAAAGAACGTAGAGCTCAGCTGCAAACACATTTTCAAAACTGCAGATAAAGCCGACTTGTTTATGACAATGTGGAAATTGGTTGTAACTGCATCTACCGAGGAGGAGTACAAGAAACACTTGGAGACACTAGAGACATCTTTTTGCGGTTACCCAACAGCTTCTAAATATGTTCGGGAATCGTGGCAGGATGGCTTCAAAGAACTGTTCGTCAATGCTTGGACTGACGAATATATGCATTTTGGCAATCACACTACAAACAGGGTAGAGAGTGCACATGCCAAGTTAAAGAGGCATCTTGGGGCATCCAGCTGCAGTTTTGACACATCGTGGGCTACTATACACTCCCTGCTTGAGCTACAACACTGTGATATCAAAGCCTCCTTTGAGAAGAGCAAATACTTTGTGTATCACAGTTTCAAGCCGGCCATCTTCAAAGAGCTGCGAGGCTTCATTTCAAAGAGTGCTCTTTTAATAGTTCAAAAGAATCTGAGAGGGCCAATGAGATCGGTGCGGATAAGTTCGCATGTGGTTGTACAGTTCGACGCACACATGGCTTGCCATGTGCCCATGAGATCGCCAACTACAAGCTTGATTGTCGCCCCATACCCCTAGAGTGCATACATCACCATTGGCGGAAGCTTGACTTGTCGGCTACACCAGCCAATGAAATCCCAAAACTTAAGTGCCAAAATGCTCTAGAACTCTTGGAAAACAAATTTCTAGCTCAGAATGAGGCAGGAAGAATGCATTTGCTGAGGAAAATGTATGAGCTAGCAGAACCGCAGTCTAGTTATGTTCTTGAGCCAGAGGTGAAGTTGAGGACCCGCGGTCGACCAAGCGCTAAGGAGAAGAAGTTGATGCTCTCAACACAACGCGACCCATCCGCCTTTGAGTATGCACCTTCGTTCAAGGACAGTAACTCACTAGAGGAAACTCCTCTACATGTTAGTCCCATATCTTGCATGAAACCAGAGAAGCCTGATATAGTCAAAAAAAAGGCGTCCAAAGGAGAGAGTGCTAAGGGCTCGGACAGCCGCTCCGCTGGGCTATCTTGGCGAGTTTCCAGAAGGGTTGACAAAATATATTAAGCATGTTAAGGATGTTGCATCAGATGGTAACTGCGGCTTTAGAGCCATAGCCGGGCTATTGGGCTACGGCGAGGACAACTGGGCCCAGGTGAGGAACGATCTTATCAATGAGTTGCGTGTTCACTTCGAGGGCTACCTTAAGTTGTATGGGAATGAAAAGAGTGTTCACGAGCTTATGTACTCATTGTCGTTTCTCGAAGACAACCCTCTACCCGATCGGTGGATGACCATGCCGGACATGGGTTATCTTATTGCATCACGATACTCGGTTGTCCTACTCCACATCTTCAGAAGACAATGCGTGACCTTACTGCCACTTTGGACAGCAGCGCCCTCGAAACCGGCACGGAGGATCATCGCGATCGGGTTCGTAAACGGAAATTACTTATCAAGTACGCAACTATCGGTACCCAAGTACCGATCATAACCTAGACACATATCGGTATCATACTACCGGATTTATACCCTACACTATCGGTAATTAGATACCGTTACAATGCCAATCAAGTAAAACAAACAATGTCTCGGTACTCACTCTTCCGAACAGTGAGGCATTTTATCGGTAGCATACTACCGATAACACGCAGCTTACGCCTGCCTTTGATTCCATGTTCGATCGGTAGTATAGTACCGATAAAAGTCTTCACTGTTCGGAAGCGTGAGTACCGAAACAGTGTTTGTTTTACTTGATTGGCTTTGTTTCTGTATCGAACAGTGAAGCATTTTATCGGTACTATACTACCGATCAAACATGGAATCAAAGGCAGGCGTAAGCTGCGTGCTATCGGTAGTATAGTACCGATAAAATGCTTCACTGTTCGGAAGTGTAAGTACCAAAACAGTGTTTATTTTACTTGATTGGCTTTGTAACTGTGAGGACCTGCCCCTCTATTCCTATAGCTGGTGGTTGATCCCAAGGGCAATTTGGGAAATTGCGCCTTGGCGGTCGTTTTTCACACTGGGTGTGCACACACATGCCTTACTTGATGGTTGTGTTTGTTAGAAAGGTTAGGTGGACCCTAGCTTGGGTGTTCTGGACTTGGGCCTGTGTCCCAGCCCAAGTTTGTCTTTCAGGGCTCAGAAGATCGATCACCTATGGGTGGAGATCGATCCTGTGGCTAGCAAGATCGATCCCGCATGCAAGGATGATCGATCATGCCTGTGCCTGGAAGTCTTTGTCGGTGGCTTTCGAAGGACGGCCACCGCGGTGGTCGTCGCTTCCCCTGTCAGGGGAGGGAAGACTTTCCCTCCCCTCCCCCGGCTTTTCCTCGGGTTCGCCGGCTTTTCCCCGGCCTTACCCGCCCTTTCCCCCCTTCCTTTCTTCCTCTCTTCTTCTTCTCCCTCGCGCGGCTCTGTTTCTTCCCCGGTTGAGACCGCTGAGACCGCTCCTTCTCCTCCTCCGTTCTTCCTCCTCCGGCCATCTTTCCGGGAGCTTGAAGGCTCGTTGGGTTCGTGGCAAGTCGAGGAAGGTCCTGGGGTAGGACTTGTGGATCGAAGCTGCGTTGAGGAGGTAGGGTTCTCATTCTAAACTCCGGTTGTTTTCCGAGGTTTTGAATCCGGTTTTGGTTTTCGTTTTAGATCTCTTGTGGAGTTGGTGTTTTTCCGGTTTTGAAGCCTTGAGGAGCTTCGTGGTTCTTGGATCTACCAGCCCACCAAGTTTGGTGGGGTTTGGTGGTGTATTCCGGCGGTTTTCCAGGCCGGAAGTACATCGGAACCCATCATGATCGATCTTCCTGGGTGAAGTGATCGATCCTCTGGTGTTAGTTTGCTGCGCCCAGCCACATGATCGATCTTCTTATGGGAGGAGATCGATCACGGGGCCTGGGTCAGCCTGGTTACCCTTCGTCCCGAGAATGATCGATCTTCCTGGGAGAAGGATCGATCTTCCTTGGTGCGACTGGAAGGGTGCCCTCTGTCACCAAAAAGATCGATCTCCTTGGAAGGAGTGATCGATCTTCTTTGGCTCGACAGTGAGGGAAGCTCACTGTTGCTTGAATGATCGATCCTCCCTGGGTGAAGGATCGATCCTTCAGTAGCAGAGAGGGTTTTCAAGGGTTTTGCCCGCGGGGCTTCGCATGTAATGGTCTTTACGGTTTTACCCTCGGGGTTTATCCTGTAGTGATTTATGCATTAATGTTTATCGCTTTGTGGTTGAACTGGGAGGGTGATGCCTCTCAGGTGTGTAGAATAAATGGGCTGACGGTATGCCCTTACCGCTTTGTGGTGAACCGAGGGAGACATGACCCTCGGGAGTGTTTAGTATAAATGGGCCGAAGGTGTGCCCTTGCCTTGTCGCTTGTTTACAGCTTTATATCTATCTGCCCTGTTTTGCTTAACTGTGCATTAGACATGTTAGGCTAGTTTGGGTGGGTGTTCCCCCCTTGTACTCCGTACCCAGGTGCTAAGTGGAGGTGTCCTGCACGGTTCTGTTCCTCTGTTGGTGCAGAGGGTGATCCCGCATGGAACCTTTTCCCCTGTTGGGTGCTTAGGGTGATGAGCAAGGTTCATGTCAGGAGCCCTTGGGGCATTGATAGGGTTATGGAACCTTGGCAGTCCTTAGACTTAGTGCCTGGTCGGGAGTCAGGGATCGTGGCTCTGTGGCTTGGAGTGCTGGGAGGTGGTTGTCGTGACCTCGGTCGTTCCGCCAAGTGTGGAGGTCCCACTTGGGGAAGGGTGTCCTACCAGTAGCGTCATGTCCACCCTGTGTCAGGGACAGTCGGAGTTTGTCCATCCCTAGACAGTGGCAGTCGGAGACGTACTCGGGACAGGGACCCTTCGGGTTATCGATAGGATTTATGGGATCCTTGGCAAGCCTCAGCACTTGGCTTCAGGGTTGGTTGTTGGGTTTGCCTTTCTTGAGGGGGTTGTGGAGTGGGACCCTGCTGAGCTGTTGCTCATGCCTACCTGGACTGTGTTTGTTGCAGGTGCTGGTGCCCGGTTCTCCCAACCGTTGCCCCGTCGGTCGTCCAGTGGCAGCGCGCCGGCTCCTGACCATGTCTGAGGGTCAGGATGGCTTTGTCTGCGCCTTCGTGGAGACCCCGGTGGGCAGTGTGGCTTGCTTTCTTTTTGGGGACTGTTTACCCCCCCCTTGTTCTAGATCTGTTGTATCTAGGTTTCTCCTGTTGTAACTCTATTATGTGTTTGTAATAGATGTTGTTAGCTTTTGTTTCCTGCTTTCTCTCTTTCTCTGTGGTGTCCAGCTGTTTCCGCCAGCTGGGCCTTTGTCTCGGCTGTTTCCGCCAGTCGAGGCTGGTAGTTGTAGGTGTCTTCCCCTCGCGGTCCCCGGCCCGGGTGCGCTCTGCGGGTCGGGGCGCGACAGTAACGGTATCTAAGAACTGATAGTCTCGGGTATACAGCCGGTAGTATGGTACCGATATGTGTATTGGTTGTTAACGGTACTTGGGTACCGATAGTTGCGTACTTGATAAAAAAAAAAAAGAGTATTTGGGAGGGAGGTTTAATTCTACATTGTAAACACATCCATACATAGATAACACGTCTATACATCGGAAATGGTGTTGCGATAGAATGGATCCAATTAAGTTCATACATTGGAAACACATTCATACTAGTGTTTATATATGCTATTCTCTGGTTCGTTGTTTAGATCTTCTCTCGTAGGCGCGCTCCGTGTCAGTCTCGCCGCGGGCTATTCTTTGAGCCCGCGCCCACCTACTCCTATGGTCGTCAATGGTCAGGGTATCCATGTGCGCCACGGTGTCGTCGATGATTGTGACAATCCTATCATACTGAATTTCAAGAATTCGAAACAAATTAGACATAATATTATACGCTAGTATTTCATTTCTATTTAGAATTGTTAAAAAGTTACCTTCGCCGGCAGATAATCATCTGCATGTTGAGCCTGGAAACTCCTCCGCTCTGGGTTTATGACCTTCACATGAGATATGGATCGATACCAGTCATAATACCCATCCACGCAGTCATACCCACGGAGAGCATACTTGCCCGTCCGGCATAGAGCAGTGCAGTGGCTTGGCCAATCAGCCCAGAACCGCGGCTCATAGTGGAAGGCCCTCTTGTACCCTCGGGCAGTCTCCTTGGCTCCCATGTGGAAGTGGGTTGGCCTTAGTGGGGCGGCGGGAATGGTCTGTACGATCCCGAATTGCCGAAGCACCCGATCAGGATGTGTTGACATCGATTTTAGCTAAGGCTAAGTCGAAGATATTTGCGAAATTCCCTGGCTGAATCCGCATGCACCAAATCCAAACTGACTCATACACAGTCGAGTCCATCCAAATTACCTATATTTTCCCGGTTTTGACGGCATCCTATACAAGCCGGAGGGATGAGGGTATTTTAGGAATTTAGACCAAAATACATGTCTAAATTTTCCACTACACTCCAAAATAGCCCTTACATAGCTTTGACGGCATCCTAAATAAGCTATGTAAATATAAGGGCGTTTTGGTAATTTTCCACAGCCTCAGGGGCATTATTCCCTGAAATAACTAAAGAAAAATTCCGAAAATTCAAAATAAACCCAAACAAATACCCAAACTCAAATTCGCCTAAGTCCCGGCCATGGCGATGCGCACGCCATGCGCGCGCACATGACTTGCATACATCAAGTCCAAAAGTCGCGTTACATAATACGCGCGTAGGTGTCCATGACACGTGCAACATATACGCGTCATCATGCATCGCGTCCAAATTAAAATATGCCCAAACCTCGGCAAAAAATATACATGCGCTACATAATGCGCGCACGTGTCCATGACACACACAAAAGTCGCGCTGCCATGCGTCGCGTCTAAACAACCAGACCAAAAGGGTATTTTGGTCATTTAACCCCAAGGGGCATTTTAGTCATTTCACATCTTCAGGGGTGTGAAAATCTAAAATAGAGGTATTTTCTCTACCCTGGGGGCATTTCGGTCCAAAATACATATGACCGATAAAAAGGGTATTTTGGTAATTTACAACCGGCTTGCCCGGGGATATATCAGTAAATTCTCCAAATATCACATGAAATTCAAAATTCAAACAAGACATTCAAAATTTGGACAAATGTCCGACAGCCGGATAATTATTCAAATTCAAGATAAATACTTGAAAATTGAATAAATATTCGAAATTCAAACAAGTTCACACATGAACTTGAAATTTAAATGAGACATTCAAATTTAAACAAGGCCATTCGAACCTTCAAATTTAAATGGACGTTTGAAGTTTAAATGCCAAATCCCAACCTAATCTAAATGGTTAGGAAATCCCGTATCTCAACAAATGCCACGTCCCAACCTCCCAACAACCTGGTTGAGAACCAAATCTCAACACCCAGGATAAAATCCCATGAGCCCCGGGCGTATCTGATGGAGCTCTCAAACAGATCTCTCAACAGACCCCGATTCCTATAAGAAGAGGAGAAAGGAACAAAGCAAGGGGCTGGCAAAAATAGAAAGGAGAGAAGAGAAGCTGGAGAAGCAGAGAGAAGAAAGGAAGGAAGAAGGAGATCGTCGCTGCTGCTCACCTCTGCTCCAGCCCGAGGACACCCATCGTCGGCGTTCTTGATCCAGCCCAAGGAGTTCGTCGGGGAACCCATTGCCGTCGCCTTCATTGATCCAGCCGGAGGAAACCATCCATCGCCACCCTTCAAGGATCCCCGTCACCTTCCTCAACCGGCGGAAACCCAAAGAACCCATCGCTGCCGCTAAAGGAGGAGCTCGCCGTCGGCCTTCTTGATCCAGCTGAGGAGATTGCCGTCGTCGCCCAACCCAAAGGATATCGTTGCCGTCGTCGTCTTCCTCGAGCCGGTCCGAACCCATCACCGTCGTCCACTGATCCAGCTCGAGCAAACCCATCGCCGTCGACCACCTCTGTTCTAGCTTGAGGAACCCAAACAACTTGTCATCCTCTCTGCTCCAGCCGGCGAAACCCATACTCCATCGGCATCACCCTCTCCGACGCCTCATCATCAACCCCCAACGGTGCTCTGTTTCCAGCTAGTCCCCTCGACGGCGACGGGGACCGGACTGGGTGCTCCCTCAACTCCAACAGCCTAAAGACTCCAGGATCGGTGATATCTAGCTGCCATACCTCCATAGTGACGAAGCCCATATCCAGGTGCTGCGGCTTCCCCTATCTTCACCAACCTTGAAGTTTGGACGCTGTCGACCAAGGAGCTTCGTCAACTTTATCTCCGGCGGCTTCAAAGCTCGGACGGTGCTCCCTCAACTTTATCTCCGGTGTCTCCCTCAACTTTATCTCCGGCGTCTTCGTCAACTTTATCTCCGGCGCCTCATCAACCTTCGACGCCACCGGCTTTGACAACACCAGCTCCGACACTCGGATAACGCCGGCAGCCTCGAAGCCCCGGTGACAAAGACTCAAATTTCAGTCATCTCAAAATCCGGCGATGAAGGTGGCTGTCTAAGGACTTCACATTTATTTCTTTTCTTATATGTAAAAAAATATTTATTTGGATCTAGAATCGGAGGTGTTCCCTACGGGGATGTAAATGATGGATCTGCCTATTTGGCGATTCAGGGGTGTGGTGCCTGCAATTTAACGAAATTGAAATAAAAAAAACGATATGCTCGAAAATAAAATAAAGATCTCGTCTCCGCGGGATCGACGTTTTATCATCGAACAGGATGGTACGGCTCGACGTGCTCCCCGCTGCTTATGGTGCCGAGGAAAAAGCTAATATCATCACGAGGGAAGGGGCCTCCTCTATGTCTGACGTATGGGTCCCACACAACCTGCAACCATACTCATAGTAAGGGAATCAATATTTGATCACTACTGAATATATTACAAAATTCAACACGGCGTCAGACAAAGATTGCAACTCACCTGATGTCTACTCAGGGAATCAATCTGTGCGCGCCATTGTAGCAGAGCCATTTCCGGATCCTGACCTGGATCTTTGTGATCCAGCCACGCAAGAGCAGTCGGCGCGTCAACCGTGTATTCTGGGTCGGGCTGTGGCTTTATAATTACCGGGAGGTGATCATATATCCATGCCTGCATTGATTTAAAAAATGTGGGTCAGTCACAATTAGTGGTATTATATGACAAAATAGATGTTTTAAAACTACGTACCTCCACCAGAGTCAAGTATCCGCCAATTGCCCTTGTCCCCCATCGACTGGCAGAGCCAAGCATGCGATAGAGGTAGACGAGCCCGGCGGCACCCCACGCATACTCACACACGGTATCCAAGTCCGTGAGGGCAGAAAGGCAGGACACGTGAACCTTCGACCCCGACTTGTCGCAAAAAAGGGTGCAACCCAGCATATACATAATGTATGCCTTGACAGAGCACTCTAGGCCAACCTTGCGGAGAGTGCACTCTCTCCTCAGCCAGGTCATACTGACTGACAGCCCTCTCCCATCCAACTGGCTCGCGGCCTCTGCTTCACTGACTCCCAAATGAACCTTCATAAGCGCTTTCAGCTGGGAGACTTTCAGCTTGCACTCTTCAAGCGGCCTACCGGCGACGGGGATGCCCAGTATACGGCTAACGTCACCCAAAGTTATCATCATCTCTCCACAGGGCAGGTGGAACGTGTTCGTCTCCGGGTGCCACCTCTCGACGAACGCCGACACCAGGGCACTGCTGATAATCTTGTAAGAACACACCGTCAGATTTGCTTGACCGGTGGCCTCCACGGCATTCTTAAAGTCTTGCCATTCGATGCCGTCCCATTTCGAAGTGGACAGCCCATGCGCATAAATTTTTAGTGGCCCACGCTCCTACGTTGAGAAGGGGAAAAGTGAGCAGACTTTGATATAAACACGGCATGATATTAAAAAAAACTCAGCCTTTTTTTACCGCTCCAGCCCATATCCGATATGCCACGTGTGTTTTGAACTCCGTCAAAACCAACCGGTCAACAGGCCCACCAGGGATGGGTGCCTCGTCGTCAGACACCTCTTCCTCTTCACTAGGGCCAGCAACCATCAAGGCATCCTCTGGGATCTCCTCTGGAATCTCCGGTACCGCTCTCCTCCTCCTAGCTGAGGCCGTCGGCCTGTCAACGCGGGCCGATGAAGATGTCGAGGCCGCCGAAGATGAAGAGGCTCCGGCGGGTGCTTTTCCCCTTGGACGAACCATTTAACTGTTTTGAAAAAAAATGCAAAGATTAGTAGAGTGTTTCGATATCCATATACCGGCAATTAAACGTTATTAACGGTACCTAAGTACCGGTAATAGAGCATAAATATCGGTAGTACGTTACCGATAGTTTCCAAAGAATATCGGTACATTGATACCGAACAAGGTCTTTTCCATACAGCAACAAACGTATTGATCGGTACCTTTGTGCCGATCAACAATCCTATAATATCAGTGACTATGTACCGATATTACAGAGAATCATTCGGTTGTCTTGTACCGATTGATACGTATAAAACTGAAAGGTCGGAACCCATTGGAAAAATTTGAAAACCTTGGAAAAAAACGCATTCGGAGAACAATGCTGCAAAACCAATGCTATATATGCAAAGAAAATGCATTTCATGCAACAAGAAATGAAAAACTCACTTGTCCCCTCACCTCACTCGACGGACTCGACAGAGGCGTGGATAGCTCGCCGGCGAGGCTCTGCCGCGGGTGTAGGGAGGCTGGCAACGTTCGGGAGAGGGCGTTGGGAAGGTGGAGGGAGATGGCCGGGAGAGTGAAGAGAGGGAGAGGCTTCGGTAGAAGAGGGAGGGAGGAAGTCTCGGTAGAAGAGGGGAAGAAGGTAGGGGCTGGAGTGGGGTGAGGGGTAGTGTAGGTATTTTGGGTTTTGTTTAGGGTTTAGTGTGGTGTGGGGTTTAAGGGTAGTTTAGGTAAGTACATTTATTTTGTGTGGTGTGTTGAGTGAAATCTGGGGTTTTCAAACTTGGGCTGGGGTGTGTAGAGTAAATGTGGTGTGTTGAGTCGAAACGGTGGTGCGGATAGCCGCACCCTTTTGGACGATAGAAAAGTTGGTCGATGACATTAACAAATTCGTCCATTATTTACTACTTTGCCACTGGTCACTTTGACTGTCATTTTGACACATCAAATGACCAAATTTGAAGATGACGTCAACAACATAGTTGTAGATCTTTTCGTACTCTTTCCAATGGTTCAAGAATCGTCCAATTTGGATACTTGATGTAAAAGTTATGGCCAAAATACTCTAACTGTGTCAACATTGAAGTATTTTTTGACCGATTGGCAATATTTACGAAATTGCCATTGATCGCCCAAATGGCTATATTTATATCTAACATAGACCACTACCGATAGACATGTACTCAGAATCGGTAATATAGCTCACGTAATCTCAAAAGCCTTACCAATCAATAATATCTTATCCTACAAAGTTTCATGTCGATCGCTGAAACATGCTCAGTGTAGACACAATATTGGTTGTGTCCACATTTGAGCATATATAGAAATGGATCATGCACAGAAATTCTTTGACCAATGTGTCAACCTCCACCAACTCAAACAAATCCATGCATGGATCACCAGCTCCGGCCTACATGCCAACTCTTTCCTTGTTGGAAGACTCATACAACTCCTTGTCGTCAAACTCCATCACCAACCAAACACTATAGCTTATGCCAAGCACCTCTTTAGTCACACTAAGCACTATGTGAGCTCCTTCACATGGAACACCCTCATCAGACGGCTCTCCCTGAGCAACACCCCTCACCTCGCTCTCCACCTGTTCGTCGAAATGGTTCGCATGGGCTCCGCCGATCCCGACACCTTCTCGTTCGCCTTCGCTCTCAAGGCCTGCGCGCAATTGCATGCGCTGAGGCCGGCGGAGGCCATCCACGGCCTAGCGATCTGGCACGGGACGTTATTAAGTGCCTACGTCTCGAACACCACCATGCATGCGTATGCAGCATGTGGCGACGTGACCTCTGCTAGGAAGCTCTTCGATCAGAATGGCTCCAATGGTCTCATCGCATGGAACACGATGATCTCTGGGTACGTTCAAAATGGCATTTTGCATGAATCCGTTGATCTGTTTGGTAAAATGTGGTCGGCCGGGGTCGGGACGACTGATGGACGGTGATCACTGTTCTTTCAGCGTGCGCTCAATCGAAAGACCTTCACTTGGGCAGGCAAATTCATGGATATGTGAGCAAAAGCAGTATGCAGTGTGCAAGGGAGATCAATGTGGGAACTGCACTTCTAAACATGTATGCTAAATGCGGGTGCTTGGAGTATAGCAAGCAGCTGTTTGATGAAATGAAGAGAAAGGATACTGGTGTTTGGAATGCGCTTATTGGAGGATTTGTTCACAATGGTGGCTTTGCCGATGCTCTGCGGTTGTTCAGAGATCTGCAGAAATCCGGTGTCGATCCAGATGAGCCGACGATAGTCAGCACACTGTGCGCTTGCTCGCATTTAGGTGCACTGGATGTTGGCAAGAAGATCCATTCTTACATCAAGGAAAGATATCCAAATTTCAATGCGACGATTGGTACAGCTCTAATCAATATGTATGCAAAATGCGGGTGCATGGAGAAATCAAAAGAAGTGTTCGACGGGATGCATGAGAGGGATGTCATTGCCTGGACCACCATGATCGGCAGGCTTGCGGTTCACGGCCATGCAAGAGATGCATTAGATCTATTTGCATCGATGTGTAGCTCTGGTCCACAGCCAGACAGAGTCACCTTTGTAGAGGTCTTAACTGCTTGTAGCCACGCCGGGTTGGTCGAGGAAGGATTGCAGTACTTCAGCTCCATGCAGAAAGATTACCACATTGCTCCACAGCTTGAGCATTATGGTTGTCTGATCGATCTTTTCAGCAGGGCCGGCCGGTTAAGGGAAGCTTTTGAGTTCATAGATTCGATGGAAATCCGAGCGAATGCTGTCATTTGGAGAGCATTGCTCAGTGCTTGCCGGTTGAATCTAGATGTTGAACTGGCTGAGATAGCAATGAAGAATTTGCTTATGCTGAGATCAGACCATTGTGGGAATTTCGTACTCCTTTCTAACATCTATGCATTGAAGGGAAGGTGGGACGAGGCGCGGCAGATCAGAAAAGAAATGGAAGATGCCAGGATAAAAAAGAAACCTGCTTTTACCGCCATTAAAACAAATCTTCACTTTGCTGTATAATGCTAGCTATTTCACATATATACATAAAAAAACCACTGTTTGAGTACTAATGTACAACAGTCGATCTCAGAGGCGATAACAGAAAAGAACCACCACAAACTGAAAGAAAAAAGAATCATTTCATTCGTCATGTGGGGCTATGACAAAAGTGAGATTACATCCCAGGAGCCTGCGTACATCTCATGGCGACCCTTCAAACAGAAGAGCCCCGTCACATATAGCAAGACAAATATCCTTGCAACTTGATAGTCACAAGAAAGTATAGAATGAGCCTGCGTGTGAATGTCCAATTCTTCCAACACTCGGTTCTCCGAGCTAAAACGAGTAATATCATTCTCCTTTCAATTTAAAGCCACAAATCCTGAAACTTCACAAGCAGAATTGCTCTAGATTGATATAGGTAGAAGCATTACACTTGGCACTTGTTTGCAGCGATAAAACAATTAGAGCACCAGCCTCTCGCATTTGTTCTGCATCAGGACAAGCTCTCCAGTGGAGTGTCATGGTTGCAACCGACATGCCTTCTCCATTACATTAAGCATCCATTTTCCTATCAGCCAAGAGACCTCAACTTCTGATCTGCACCACTCAAAATTGCTCTAGATGCTTAAGGATGAATCTGAAAGCCAACCAACCATATGCTGCCTTCTTACCAAATCCGAGGAACACCAATCCCTCGAGGACTTTAGCATGCAAGAAGGCAGTTTAAACAGCATAAATCACATGGTTATGCAGGAAAGGTCATTTCAAGCAGCAAAACTTCAGGTCTTAAACATGCAGCAGCTAAAGGTTTGAACTAAATCATGACTGAAGCCCCAAAAGACAGGGATGGCCTGCAGCTAGAACCAAAACCATATTGCATTTCTCTTCTTTAGAACTCAGATTTTCAGCACTTATCCATGTTATGATCAGAGGAATCTTGAGACTGGCATAGTTGTCCAATCATCTGTTAGAATTCTCGATTTGCTTACTCCTATAGCTACAGTTCCTAGATGGGTATGCATTGGATTTGTCTTCAACTTCCGACAGTGTCCCGAGCTTTGACTCAGGAATCATCTCGATGTGTGGCCTCTGTCTGCCACTTCTCAAATTTTTTATGTTATTATCTCCTGGATTCTGAGCACACCCCTTGGCAATCAAGAAATCCTTTGGAATGCAGCCCATGTCCATAAAACATTTCCTCGATTCGGCATCCTTTATCAAGGAAGCCCAGTCCTCTGATTGTATCAACGCATTCGCATTTCCTACAACCTGAAATCAAGCCAAAAATTATGATTTCAGATAGGCGTTTTAGCGTATACATAAGACACGCATGTGTGTGTGAGAGAGAAAGAGAGAGGGAGGGAGGGAGGTAGAGAGACGTGCCCATAATGCCCTCTTTGCTCGAGTGAGAGCAACATTCATCCGGCGAATATCAGCAACAAATCCCACGCCGTGACTCGAGGCGCGAACACATGACATGATAATGACATCTCGCTCCTGACCTTGGAATGCATCAACAGTGTTGATATAAAGTTCCTTTCCTTCTTCTGAGTTAAGAACTTCGTCAAACTCCCGGCGCAGGCACTTCAGCTGCAGCTTATAAGGTGTAACTATACCAACAGAAACTTTCTTCCCACCATTATTTTTCAGGAACGTCTGGAGATGTTCATACAAACGCAGACAAAACTGTGCTTCATGAATATTCTGGTAAGAAACAGATCCATCTCTGTGGGACTCCCTACCATGCACCACATCATAGAAGATATAAGGCTGCAGCAAGGGGTCTTTATAGTAAGCTTCATCAGGCAAATTGGCAACACTATCACTGTCAGTGAGACGCCCTTGATAAAAATGTCTAGATGGAAAATCACGTATCTGAGGATGCATCCTGTATTGTACAGAAAGCAACATAGTCGCACAACCTGCTTGCTGAAACCTCTCGAAGAGGCTTCTATTGTACAGCAAAGTTCCAGCAGCTTTACTAATTACAGTTGCTGGGAGTTGCTGTGGATCACCAACAAGAACGCATCTTGCGGCACCAAGTGAAAGGGGTGGAAGGACTGCTACTTCACTCGCCTGCGCTGCCTCATCAATAACAACCATATCAAAACCATGCGTAAGGCGAGAAAATATCCTGCGTCCACTGCTTGATACAGTCGTGAAAACAATCTCAGCTTCATTGGCGAAACTTGCTTCCAGGTTGGCTCGAGCATCCTCTAAATTAAAGCTGCTAGCAGAGCGAAACCTGCCATCTAGAATAAGAAGACGTGACATCTCAACTAAAACTTTATCCTTGCCTTCGAGAGCAGCAGCAAGATTTTGCAATAATACATCTCTGTGATGGTCACGAGCAATAAACACATCAGGATCAACACCAACAGATCCTTGGGAACGAGCTGCAGCAGCTACAGCATTTAGTTCTCTTTGAAGAGCAGCTATCTGTTGTGAGAACTGAACTTCATGAGCTTTCAACTGATGCATCCAACCAACAATTTCATCACGGCTCTTCAGCAAAAGCTGCTCGGTTCTTCGCTCGACAGAAACTGCTTGTGCTGCATGGTTTTGTGAATCCACTCCAACCCGAGCTACATCTGGACGGTAGACCTTCATTTCTCCATCCATAAACCCACGATCAAGAACACGTGCAAGCAATTCATCTGTTGCTGCATTTGACGGGGCACACACAAGCATTCGAGGCTTGGGACAAAGTTTGGGCAAAGTGCGAAACAAATTCTGATCCATATTCTGCAAAAGCTCATCAATCAAACCAGTACAAATGGCCTGAGAACTACTCTCGCTGGCTTGTTTGTAGCTATCAGGAGCAAGTTTCTTCAGCAGAACCGTATAATAGCGCTGATATTGGACTAAATGAATAACATTCAACATTCCCCATACTGTGTGCGTCTTTCCTGTTCCTGGTGGTCCTTGAACTAACGTAAAAGGCCATGGTTCTTGCCTTTTTGCAGCCCCACTACTTGTACCTGCAGCAGTATGCATCGCAGCCCACTGAATTGCAGCCAATTGCGGTTCATTGAAGGTTTTATGAAGATAGTCAACAAAACTTTGAGTAAAACATTCTGGCATTGCGGGAGACTGTTCTTCATAGTTTGGGAAGTGCTCTGGACTAGGCCTCAGTATTGCACTTTGCATCTGCAAAAGCCACTAGATTGCATCAGCTTAGCAAGAACTCCAACTAGATTTTATAACAAGAGAAATAAACGGCTGACCCTGATAAAGTAAGAAAGGATATATAACCTGAAGATTAAGATGGTGAAATGCATGCAACGCGAAATATTCACGTTGAGTCGTTGTAAGAGATCCCAGAACAGTAAGATACCATAGGCTTTTCGGCTGAAGATTCCTAAACAAATAGTCACCATCCACCTGGCTGAAAGTCAAAAAACAACCGGCAACAAGAAAGAGCCGTGCATTATTACTCTGGTAAGCTCAGGAGCGAACAACAGAATTGAGGTCGAAAAGTACATTGCCTAGGCCTCGCTGATGGCATTTAACATAAAAATCCTAGTTCAAAAGGTGTAGAGGAAGAATCAAATATGATGAACACCAAGTCATAAATCCAAACTGTACGTGCACAGTGGTGAAAATGAGGGGGAGAATCCCACGGAGACTCTTCTATTTTCCTGCATTAAAACTATGTGACATGCATAGTGCATGGAATTCAAAATAGTTACTGCAATGTCTTTGAGATGACTCAACCAAAAAACCTGTTCAATAAAAGGCCGCAATGGAATTATCTAGCTGGTATTAGCTGTGGTGAAGATTTACTATAGTGTCAAGACCAAGATATTTACCTTAATAGCCATAATGGGACAATAACGTAAGTCAATGGGTTGCAGATTCAAATTCGAGTGACATTTGATCAAACAAGCAAAAGAAAAAAATCAACAGCCTGAACAATATGCTATTTTCCCTTTCTGAAGTCCAGAAAGTAAACCACAAATAAACTTTCATTCTTCATGGAAGATAGCATAATCTCCAAGCGCAATATTTCCTTCTGTCTGATTACTATATGGCTATTAATTAGTGACAACTGCAAAGTTCAAGCTTTAGTCGTCTGACCAGTGGCTGCATCTGTTGGAGAGGTTGAGAAAAAGACAATACCTACTAGAATCATGAGAAGCTCCCACGAAGAAATGAAGAATAGCTCCAGTAGGATCACGAGTGTTGACTGGCAAGTATCGCCTAACAGTGCCAACAACCTGCAAATCAACTTCAGATTTGACACCCTCAGCTGAACTAACATTGATATTCCTCCTGGCTCTGGCTGCTTGCAAATGGAGAAAGAACGCTAGTTACCATTAAAGACGGTTTTAAATTTTGGCTAAATGAAGAACATGTTCCAACCTGAACCGGGCTTATAGGATGAAAGTACTGCAACATCCCCTTCCTTAAAAGTCCACTTGAATTCATGTAATGGAAGAACTATAGCATCATACCATCCTGAACATAAAAAAGATTGAAAAATTAACAATAGAGCATGGTAACATTTCTTGCTCCCGAGTAGAGGTTCAATGCAGAATTTACATGTGAAGAGTGTGTCCATAACTGCAACAAAATGGCGAAGCAAAAGGCACGGAAATTACTTATGCCTAAGAGGATGATTCAACAATCCGTATTCTTTCTAGTTTACTTATTTTCAAGCATTGATATCGTTCATTCTCTTGTACAGAACAAAAATTAAAAGCTATTCCAAAGCTATAACAACCATGAACAGCTCTAGGTGGGAAACAAACCAACTAGCAAATGTGCATTTCCACTGTCCATGGATATAATGCTCAGGACTCCCAACTTAAAGTGGCATTCCATTACACTAATCATAAGGAACAGGTGAGATCATTCCAGAAGCTTTACATACTCATAAGAAACTTGACAAGAAGGAGGAAGACCTCCCCTCCTCATCTTATTAGCTCGTGTCTTCCCCTTCACTCTGTCCTATTACCATTCTAAGGTTTGCCAATAGTTTTAGAATAATTTGAAACTACCATTCTAGAAAAAGAACAGATTACTTCCTGCAAAGTGCTAGTTGTTGATGTAGAACCACTTGAAGAGAGAGAGAAGAGAGAGAAAAGAGAGAGAAGAGAAGTAGAAAGATAGAACACAGAAGGGGGAAGAAGACAAGGAATTAGCACATTGTTCAGGGAGCCAACTGACCTGCTAGGTTCAAAATTAAGCTATTTTCCACTCTACGCAGTATGGTACTACAGTATACATTGGATGAAGTAAAGCAAAAGGTTATTCTACATTTGTTGTTGAATCCATGTAAAAAGTGCAAATGGAGCAAGTACGGTTCATAGTGTAGGTCTTGAACTTAGATAAATTTGGTACCGTTATGCCTTTTGTTGGAAGTAAGACAGGCTCTATAACTTCGTATACAATTCTTTCACAGGAATGGTAAGATTATGAGCATAAGTTAGACGAGTGATTGGATCAACTTGTTTCATGGATGAGCAAATATTGTGCAGGAATGCTTTAGGACATCAAATTTAATTTCTGAAGATGATTTCTTGTTTTGTTCTTACAGTTGTCCATCATTTATTGTTTTTCTTTAAAGATTTTCATGTAAGCAAGCTGCCCTCAAATTTTATTACAAATGAAGTAAAAAAGACCTTTCCTAATAAACTGTCACACATTTAGCAACAAAGATTCTAACTAGGACAAATAGAGAATGAGAAGTAAGTTGTGGAAAATGTCATCCTAAAATCTGCCAATGTAATACAAGAAGTTACTTTACAAGTACTTTGGCCTTTCAAAATGCCATCGTTGTGTCAATTACGTTGGAAGTCTTCACTAACGGTCACAATCAGGGGTTATTTGTTATGCAAGCCATATTTATCCTTCAACTAATGTGATATAAGAGACATGATCTTTTACTATCTAGAGCACTTTCTTCCTAGCACCACTAGGATTTGTCTTGGATTTCACCCCCAAGTCCTTGGCCTAACCCCTGTTAAGAAAACCATGCTTATGATTTTCATTCAGAAAGTTTTAACCTGATCAGGAAGTGGAACTCTAATGGATAACCAACATGGTTAAAAAAGTTCACGCCAGGAAAAATAACAAGGCTTAATCTTGAATCTAAAGCACATATCACTAGTTATCTCATGCCCATATCTTTACCACATTTTGAACCTAGTTAATATTAGAAGGAAAACAATTTATCAATCAACCCTGTCATCAATAAAATTTCTCTTTCTGGGTTCAAGTTCCAACACCATAGAAAATACACCAGCAACTCAGAAAGATAGGTCTACTAGAATAACATTTATATAGCAAGTACGGAAAAAGCAAAAGGCCTAAAAGTACTATATGATAGATATGAAATATTTGCCGAGATATCCGATTTTGGTAGGGGCTCCTAGAAAACTGCCAGGCTTGCTACCATGATAGATATGACATATCAACGTGTGCGCTTTATGTTTCTACTCTCTTAAAGAGTATTTACTAATATGACCGGAAAACTTCTGCATTTTAGATAACTTTTTGCGAAGTGATGGAAACATATGTGGATTAAGTTTCCACTTATAACATAGCTTATTGGTGGTTACTGCTTACCATTTTGATTTGCTAGCAAATAGCCACCTCCTTATGTATTTATTGTGAGAAACCACTTCAAGATTGACTATTGTCAAACGTCTAACTAAACCATCTTATATTGCAAGACGCCAACTGATAGTTCCTGTGGTCTCCATCCATTTGACAAAATGATAGTATATCCCAGTTGACCAAACTTTACAGGATCAAAAGACCTACATGCTCTCTTCTTTACCTACATGCCGTGTTCTCTTCTAGTATAAAGGAGAGAAGGGAGAAGGAAAAGGAAGGAGAGAGAGCTGCAGTGATGGGCAGCTAGATTAGCTGTGCAGTGGTGACACACATAGGCATCAGCAGCAATTGCAAGATTGTGATCACTATGATAACCTTGTAATAGGTAGGAAGCAAATGAGGGATAGGGAGGTTGGGGATGAAGTTTAAACAAAAGTTAAGGAGGATGTTTCGGTTAAAAATTTTCTGGGAACTGAATTAGATAGTCAATGAGCTCAATAAACTGGTAGAAGTTAACTGCACATAACTTCCGATGCAATATAACCTAAAAAGAGAGGCATTAATTTCTAGCAGTTAGTTTCTTGAAATTTAAGGAGCAAGTGTAGGATATTGGAGAGGTTGCAACATATCCAATTGCAGGAAGGCAAGATAGCTATATAAAACAATAATAAAAGCATAACACTAAGATCCTATGTCGTGATACTGGCAGGTAGTCATAAAGACTCCAAATGCAGAAGGAAAACCTTGATGTCTCCTCCACAGGAGCTATGGAATATTTTTTATTTTGAATGTTTATCCCATAGAGGTACAAATTAGTGCTTAGCAGATATTTGAATTTTTTTCCCATTAAAGGTACAAACAACTAGTTAGTAGATATTGAGCAAGAGGTCATGCAGCACCATATCAATGGATTTTTTTGGTACATAACGATGACTCAAAGAAACAATTAAATACGTAGCAAGAAAAACCCAGCATCATTCTAGTCAAGTAATTAAGATGCAGATTCTTACATTGCTGGTATTTGTATGTTTCTTTTCTACCATCGATATGCGCCAAGTCACTCCATTGTTTGTGTGACCATATCTCTGGCACAATATCTGACCAACAATGTCTCATGTACTGGATGCACTCAATATTGCTTTAGTCCTTCACTCGTGCATCACTACATTCCAGAAGCCATAAAAGAATCCCAAGCAACTATTATTGGCTTTCAGAAAGACAAAAAAGAGTAGATTAGTGCATTGAGGGTAGAATGCACACAAGCTCCTACCTCTTTCTCGTCTTTCCACAGCTCTTAAACGAACAGAAATATGCACACCGTTTGATGTTGTCTCAGTAAGCTCCTCCCATGTGTTGTGCAATTGTGCTCGGCATTCCTCAAGGAGCAAAGGCTCAAATACTCTCACATACTCTTCAACAGATTCAAAAGATCCAGGCACACACTGAAGATCAGTCTCCTCTGAAAAAAACAGATGCTTGGGTCATATTGAGAAACATTAGAAAAGGCATACAATCAACTTAGCACAGAGGAACATGTCAAGGATGCACCATTAAGCAGTTAACCCAAAACACTAGTGAGGCAAAAGATAAGTAACCAAACGTGTAAAGGCAGATACGGAACGAAACTAGTGTGAGAACATTCAGAAACAAGAGCTGACTATGTGAAAAATGACGTATAGCATTTACAATAAGATGATTTTTCTAGTGAGGATGAGTTACTGGTCAAAACATATAAAAGTTCTTGACCACAAGAAAGATTTATAAAAACCTAGAGCAAATACTCCAACCGGATTTCAAAGTTGGATCACCTCCTACAAAGAAACCCTCTTAATGCATAGAAGAACGCAGCATATTAAATCATAATAGCCATAAAAAGGAGTTCTTGCAGCAAGCCCTAGTCCATAATCCGATTGTATCCCATCTGGAGTTGGCTTCCATCATGTATATTATTGGCATCACATAGGGCATAATTGTTTAAAAGTCAAACTAATCATACTATTACATTGAACCTATTCACAAATATCAAATATAAAGTTACCTAATTCCAACAACCGTAGAAAGGCATGCTAACAACCTAGACCCTCAAAAGGGAAACCAATTTTGCAAGAACAGCCAAGAATGATTCAAACCTGGATGATGCCAGAACTTATCGTTGGTCACCTCTCGTAGAAGTTTTTCCACTGATGAATCTTGGTACTGTGGGTTACTTGAACTTTGCCTCCTAGGTGGAGGAAGTTTTGTTAGTTCCGTCCTTGTATCAGCCAAATTTTCACCTATGGTAGTTGCCTTCCTGGACAAAACTTGTGATTGTGAGTTCTTTGATTCTTTAGAGTCTACAGGCTGCTTCCATGAACCATGTCTTGGAATTGATGGAATTCGTTGTGGTACTTCATTAGAGAACTCACTGCTATCCATCTTCTTAAGCGATGTTTCAAGCCCCAAATCAATGTTACTATTAGAATTGGCCTTACGATCCCTAAATTCTTCAGAGTTTGATGCGTCAGATTGCTTATGCTGCTTTGGCATAACGTAGCTCTGATTTTCCCAAGCCTCGTCAGCTGGACCAGGGCTGGTGTGGCAAGCTTCTTTAAGAGTATGGTTTACAACTGGTGTTGCTATAGAAGCTTGTCTCTTAGGTATTGAAGTTATATTGAAACCTTGTTTAGCATCTACCACAGGAATAAAGACAGTCTGCCTACCTCTTCTCTTTCCGAGCATGGCCTCCTTTTGCTCGTCAATTTTATGCCTTTTCCCTAGATTATTCGGTAATCTTAATGCATGTCTTGGTTTCATGGCCAATGGGGGCTCCTCGATAGAATCTATAGGGATATCCTTCTTACAACTAGACTCTGAAATTTCGCTGGTGTTTAGACCACATTGGACATGTACATCCTTGGTCGCATTGGACATTCCAACTTTGACACTCCCGTGAGAACTAGAACCATGAACATCATTCTGAGAAGGCTTCGCACAGCTAATTTCAATATCTTCACCTTCTCCATTTTCTTGCAGTGTTTCAATATTAACTTCATCATGCTTATTGCCATGTATTCTGTCAACTGCATCAGTGTTATGAACCATTTCAGTGCACTCTTCTTTCTTTTCAACAGTCTCAACATCAGTAGAACCACAGACCACTGACGGAGCAAATCTATTATACTCTCTAGGCTTAACAGGCATAGATGATGAAGGTGGAGAGAAACTAGAAGCATCTGCCATCTGTGCAACTAACTCATTTGAATTCTTCATGTCTTTAGACCTCACAAAAGGTTGAAAAACTGATGTCAAAACCGCATGTCTAAAAGCATAATTGTTTACCATTCCCTGAGCTCCTTTTGATTGAATAAGCAAATTAGAAATGTGAAAGTGGGTTGGTTCTGACTTCTGGGGCTGAGACCGTAGGATTTGATCGATCCCGCCTTCCTCTTCAGTAGGAGGTTCATTGAGATCAAATAATAGCCTTCCACGACACTCCATTTATTTATGAACATATAGAGTCTGAACAGCTTCAGATGAAGATAAACCTTTTTCTCCTAATATTTCTTCAGACAGAAAGTTACCAGTCATCGCAACGTCTTCAACCACTGTTCATTACTCTCATGGAAACTCCCTTACAGCACTTCCCAGACAATAAACTAACTTCTGCCTGTCAAATAGGGAATAGTGAATTGTATGTGAGAGCAACTGCAGGAGACTCCACAATTGGAAGGGGGGAAAAAAAAGCAGAAGCAGCATGGGTAGAAAGTTGCAAGGAAAGATTTTCAAGTAGCATGACGATGCAAAAAAGATAATGCACTTTGGAAGACAAAGGATGCCTGCATATGTCTATTTTTTAGAACTGTCATTCACATTGACTTCTAATGATCAAGTCTATCAAAACAAGAATTCTCAACTAGCTCAAAATCTATAAATTTTGATTCAGACATTGCATTAGCATTGCAGAGAATATCTACAAGAAGGAAATTTCCAAAATCACATGGAGTTAAGTCACTCAGTCATCATATTCGATCCTGAATCATAAATTCGGATGGAAATTTAAGGCTAAAAATTGGAACTACTTTTGTTTGACAAATACTTGAGGTAAGTAAAGCAACTATCTTCTAACACACCCATGTCAAATAATATTAAATCAACTATTTTGCTACCGTATTAAATTAAAAGTAATTTCTCTTGTAGTATGCAACTGAAACATAAACAAAACAAATAGAATAAGTTTCCAAAAATGACATCCAACAAAAACCAAAGGTAACTCCAGTATCAATGTACAACATGGGCACAAGAAACACAGGAAAGTAGGTCCTTTCTCACTATGCAACAAAATGACAACCAAAGGAAAAACTAATTCCTTTTTCAGCTAAAGTTGCTATTGTTGCTTCATTCGCTCCAAATGAAGTTTCTTGTACAGGGCATTAGTTATGTACTACATTAGATCTTCAACAGATAGAAAATATACAGCAGAAATATCTATCCTAGGCTATTTACATATCTGTGTTCAACTAGTCTGTCACAATATTAACTAGCTTAAACTAATTCTCAATGATATGGAACAGGAGACATTGAGTATGATGAGCATCCAACTTCTCTAACCACTTATTTGGACGCTATCACAACTGCATCATTTCCAATTGAGAAAAGATTAAATTCTCACAAGATAATCCTTCCGAACGCCCTAAACAACCGCATAGGGTAATTATTTGTGCTAGATTCCATCCTGATCCTATAAGATCCATGCAGAATCTTCAATCCCAAGAAACAACCACAGTCCACATCAGCAAACGCTTCCCTCGTGCACTTATCCAAGGATAATGAAACCAACTCTATACCTAAGACAGCCAACACCATGGTGAAACTCAATCCTACTTATGCTTAGATACCCTACTCACCGCCTCCAAATCTCAAAAAAGAAGCCCTACGTCTCATTGACCACCTACAACAAATATCAACTACAACTAAACTGAAATCAGAATTCCATCATATGTTCCCATCCCAGTGTCAAAAGGTCTAAGCCACCCCTTATTCACTACTAAATCACATGACAATGCGAACTTCAAACTGAATAAACCAAGAAACGATTGACAAGAAATCCAATCCAATCCAATCCATCCTTAACCCATATCGGAAACTGCATCAACCCGTTTAAGGATTCTCCAACACGAGCTAGCTAACTCAAGAAAAACCCTTATTCACTACCAAATCACCCGACAATGCCATCTTCATACCAAATAATCAAGGAATGATTGACAAGAAATCCAACCCATAGTTAACCCATATCCGAAACCGCATCAGCCCATTTAAGCATTCTCCAACATAAGCAAGGTAACTCAAGAAAATTACCGGGGAAAAAAAACAAGAAAAGGAATTTAAAATGGGAAATTAGATCTTACCACCTATCGGAAGCGCGAAGAACCCCACTCCGAGAACAAAAGAGGGTACAGAGAGGAAGAGAGGAGTGGAGAAATGGAGGATTGGGCGGGTTTATTCATTGGGTTTTTAGTCCGTTGGCCGGCCGTGAAATATAATCCCCGGAAAGGGTTGTCTTCGGGGAAACCCTAGAGAGATGAATTATTATAATAATAATAATAACACTAAACTTATATAATTGGGCTTGCATCAGAACAATTATTAGCGTTGATTTGTGTATATGAACATGTGGCATGTATAATGTCACGTATCGGTATATGATAGTGACGGATTACACTATTTCACCGATAGCATGAGATAGATTAAACCATCAGTATCTCATTACTGAACTATCGATGAATTAAATCAATCAATCGGTAACCCACTGCCAATAGCTATCGATAGGTTCATCAAAAATCGGTAATGGGCTATCGATATTTGATGTGTATTATACATACCACATGTTCACGTACATAAAACTTTTTCCTTAGAAAAGAAATATTTATTATTTGGTGGTGACAATGTGGAGGAAAACGATAAGGAAAGAGTAAGATAGGTAGAAGAGAGGGTGGCGGGGCACAACACACCGCTCTAAGGCCATCCGCATCAGCTTCCCTATCCATCTTCCCTAAAATACTCTAATATATATTACTTCCCTATTTTACAACTTCTCTATTTTGCAACACCCTATATCAACTTTCCTGAACCATTCTATGCATCATTAAAATACTCATTCCCTCATATTTCTTTTCATATTCTATTCTCCATTTATTATTTGACATTCATATAATTATAAAATTTATTTGCATTACATAATTAAACTATGAGAATATTTTATATTAAAATATAGTATAGAATAAATGATATATAATTTTATCTCAGTAGTTCTATTAATTAAATACTTGAAAAGAAGAGCTACACTTCTATTAATCTCATCAATAGTTCTATTAAAGTACATTATAAAATAAATAATAAACATATTTTATGTAAATACTTCTATTAATTAAATACTTAAATGTTGGTATTAAGCATAAATATTATAAAAATGGGGTGGTGAACAGTGCTCCCCCATTTCATATCCCCTGTGAGATGAAGGGAAGCTCTTTTTGTTGAAGAGTTGAGCCAAAGGCTAACGAATAGACCAGACTACATGATCCCGACTACCGTACTAGGTCCATCACCACGGACCCAGCTAAAACTTGACGAGTTCAGCCTACACCACCTCGCCAAAGCATCAACCCTCTCATTACAAGACCTTGGGACATAAATAAACATGACATACTCGAACCCTATAATTGAAGACCAATAACTCTCACTGTCGCCGCTACGTCATCCGGCCAAAGCCGCCCACCATTGAGATGAAGAGAAGCTGATGCAGTCCAATTTTCACCATTTCCCCTAATTTTGCTGCCCTATTATAGGGCATGGAAGCTTTACGGGCATTTGATGTGGATGGATGCCCTAAGGGGGCGTTTGGTGTGGGGTTAGCTTATTCCGGGTTAATGAGGGTTAAGGGATTTTGGGGTTAGTTTATTCTGGGTTAAGGAGGTTAAGGAATGGGGATAGAAAAAAAGTAGAATGGTGATGATAGGTGAAATGAGGATAAAATAGTAATGATTACTTTTAGTGTTTGGGGATAAATGTGAGGATAAGGACGGTTCCATACCAAACAGGCCCTAAGTACGGTGTCCGCAGTCCGTCTCTGAAGCTCTATATAAGTCGAGCATTCTCTTTTCCTCCTCTCTCCCATTGCCATCGTCTTCCGAAATGGCTTTCCTCCATCTCCGATCGATGGTTGCAGCAAGGAACATGTGGAAGGTTGTGCTGCCCCCTCCTATGGAATTTTGGCTAGAAACGAGGTGAATACCCTTCCTCCTCGGTGTCTATGTTTCATAACTTTTTCTCCTATGGAGTTTCGGTTTGAATGCCCTTCCTCCTCGATGTCTGTGTTTCCATAATTTTTCTCTGATCCGAGAGTGAGTTGTGTAGAGTTTTCTACCGGGTGTGATGTTTGCTAGTCTTGAGCCTCTCTTATCGAGAACTCAAGGAAGCAATTTTCGGCTAAGGTATTAGATGCGAAGAGTGAGTTCTTGAAACACGGCACAAATAAGCTTCGCAATGCAGCAAAAGAGACAACTACGTGAGACACTCTAATCACTCAATTAAAAGCTTAAATCTTCACAAGTAAATATTGAATTTAAGGAGGACTGAGGCGACTATTAGAGGGAGTAAGGTTTGAACACAAGATATACTCTAACCACTCAATCCAAAAGATTGGGAGAGTTAATATGTATATAATCTAACAACCTACAAGATGATGAAGCTCGGAATGATAGACGGTGGAGATGACTAAGAAACTTCCGTCGGAGGTCTCTGATCTGGGGTGTGTAGGTATTTTACGGCTTCGATTTAATTCTATTTGTCACTCGAGAGGCCTAATAGTCTATCGATGATTTGGATAATAGTTAAACTTTTGGCTTTGGGCTGTCGGTCCAATGGGACGATTGGATGCTATATATCCTCAGATACGATTTCAGACAATTTTAGAGAATTCATTTCTGTCCAACAAAAGACTAAATCATTTTTATTATTACATTCGAGGACTTGATTAAAGCCAGTTAACCTGTTTGGAGCTCATATATGTTCCTCAAAGTATGACAAGGAAACATTTGCTAACTTGTCACCTTTTTCATACTATTATGTTGTAAAGTACATTATGACATGATGATAGTTAAGGGGATATATTGCGTCGTTTTCACCAAAGAGAAAAAAAAAAGAATGTTTCACATATCTCACTTGCCACCAACAGGTCCCATCAAGCAAACAAAGCAATCCCAGCTCAACTCTACGAAGAAGTCGCGGAAAACAATTGCCTTTAAGCTTCTTAGATTCAAGTCTGGAAATTCTTGATCAAATAACATTCTCCGAGCTGAATTCCACGCCATTCAACTAGTACCAAAGGAAAACAAAAAACATAGAGTAAGATGTTTACAAATTGAAAGTGATGCGCGTCTTGCAGTGGACACTATAAATGGTATCCTTCCTCCAACTGCTGATTGCAATGACCTGCTTCATGAAATCCTTTGGGATGTTGGAAATTTCCATGCTTTTCAAATCATTCATATTTCAAGGGATCTAAATGTAGATGATGATGGACTAGCTAGTCAATCTAGAGTTAGATATGCAAATTGTAATAGGGAAGGTCTCAGATCAATGAACCCTCCTGAAACACCTGTTTTGTAGCCGGTTTCACGGTTTCTAGCTTCGGTTTAACTGAGAAAAAAAAAACTTACCAAATAATTAAGATAACGTTCAGCTTCCTTTTTGGTTTTGGCTGCAGTGCTTTATAAGCGTTTATGTCTATGCCTGCTTCCATTCACATGTATCTGTAAGCTACGATCCTCATGATCACTTAAGTTTTTCAAGGCAGTCAAGACTTTTTTAGATCAACTTTTAGTACTTCCTGTAGTGATGTATACATATATCATCTTCATGGTCAGCCATAACTCCTGGAAAAACTGACTAGAACTGCGTATGCAGCTACCAACCTACAAGAGGCAAAAAAGAATGGAGAAAGGCGCTTATGACAATTGGAAGTCCACAATCATTTCATCCAACAAACAAAGCAAGACTGGTATGATTAATCTTGTCCTTCTCTTTCAAATTGAAGCCATTATGTTTCGGATCCACACATATCTCACTTGCCACCAACAGGTCCCATCAAGCAAACAAAGCAATCCCAGCTCAACTCTACGAAGAAGTCGCGGAAAACAATTGCCTTTAAAGCTTCGTAGATTCAAGTCTTGGAAATTTGATGCAGGACCAAGTCCAGACCTGATCGAGTCCGATCCGGAGCAGCTCTCGAGGCGATCCGAACGCGTTCGGACTCCATCCGTCCGACTCCGATCTCCGTACGACCCCGACCGTCGGATGGGCATAACTTTCGTCCACAGTGTCCGATCGGGGCGTGCGACCAGTCGAAACGACCGGCTCGACAAGCCCGTCAAGAATCATCGGAGATCGAAGATCTCTCCATGACCTTGACCTCCGAATTACCAAATTCCTTTTCCTTTGGCTTAAAATCTCGTTTTAGTGAAAAACTTTCCTTTTTAGGCAGTTTGTTCGGGTCTTTCTATTTTTAGCAAATTTTCTATTTCTAGTAGGTTTTCTCCTGTTGGAATTCCGGATTTAGTACTTGGATTAGGTTAATTATGTTTGAGTCCATGTATGAGTTGGTCTGGTGTCTCCTTAAACCTATAAAAGGATGACTTAGGGTTTGTAAGGGGCAGTTTTGATGATCAATAAAAATTAGGGTTTTTGGTCTCTCCCATAGAGAGGTTCACGTTTACCCTGCGTCAAAATTCTTGTACACTTGACTACCATTGGGGTTGAAGATCAGCATTTTCCAAGCTATTAGGTCTGGTGGTTTTGGGACTCATGTACTGAATTCACTTTCAAGATAATCCTACTTGTTTGTGAGCTAAGAAAAATGCTGCTCATGATCCAAATGGATAGATTTGTGGGTGGCTGAGAACTTATATATCACTTGGTTCAGATAAATCAGTGACAGAGGAATTTGGAACGTTTAGCTGCTTAATGTCAGATATCATGCAATTCACCAATGCAATGTGTCAGAAAGAAACATAGCCTGCATGGCAAACCTACAACAATCTTTCTCTTTTAAAGAACAGATGACAAGAATTGTTTTGTAGAAATGCACATGAAATTAGAGCTGACAAGCCCTCAAAAACATATCCCGACACCATCTAACTAGGAAAAGAGTGAGGGGCATCATTTCTTTGAATGAGCTTGGGCAATTGACTTGCTGAGAACATGACAATCAGGCTGTGTAATATTTGTGTAATAATTCTGTATAGTTTCTGTGATTTCGAATCCAATTTTTTTTTCTTATTGAAGTCTGATGGCATCGTCATTGTTTGTCTGCGCATGCATGAAGATAGATCTCCGGGATGTTCTGCTTTACGGAAATATCCATAACATTGTTCAACAACTTTTACACCTGCAAAAAAACAACAAAATGTTATCGATTTTTGATGGAAATTTTATACAGAGTGCTGTCAGAAGATTTTTTCAGTTCGTCAGGAAGAAGATGGTCGAGTATAAGATTAGTTATAAGATTTCATAAAACCCATCTTCGACCAGTTCTACAAATAGCTATCACAGTAAAGTGCATCTGCCATGAAGCACATTCTGATAAGAAAATAGCAGGAAAACCCATCATAATTCATAACCATCGTGGCTTTCAAGGTTCTAGACAGGATGTTTCCCCATTTGAGTGAAGTATTTACAGAGCTGAACTGTGTCACTTGTAGTATCGAATGATTCATGTGAAATCGCTGGCAGAGATGGGACTGTGATTGGAATTGCTTTTCCGTAGAATTGGAGCACAAGGATTTGAAACAGTTTGATGTGAATACTTGTCCATTGCTTGAGAAATCAATGGCATTTTTAATCCTTCGTATGAGTATCGAATGATAAAAAAAGAGTCAATGAGGATGGCCTCGGTGACGTTGGGGGCATCTTTGAGTGGGGTTTGGCCAATAGTTGGGGGGGCAGCTTACAACACGTGTGGCCTCAGTGGACATTCAGGGGCAGGTTTGAGTGGCAGCAGGACGCGTGACACGGGATTCCTAACAATCCACGTTAGTCTGATCTGAGTAAAAAGTTTTGGGCCGATAGCTTTTGTTAGACTTTACTAGAATTCTATATACATGATATAGAATATCTAAACGAGAGAATGAGTCACATTTTTATCCTTCACAAATCAATGATCAGGAATGCCTAATTATAACAAAGCTATGAGTGGTGTATGGCGCGGAATATCTTGCTACATACACTTCTCTTTGATTATATTTTATTTTTATATATTTTTAGAGACAGTAACGCTAGATCCGATGGTGTAGTTCGAGTGTGTCATAGGCACCGGACTGTATTGGCCTTATCCTACGAATCAAGATTGTCATTCGTCTAATAGCAAATTGCTGTAATTTTGCTATGTATATACTTAATCTGAGGGCTCATCTCATCAAACTAAAAAAATAACACTCTACCCTATTTTCCAATCACATGCTGCATATGTGATCACATGTGTATTGGGTTCTCCCTGTGATCGATGTCATATGCTCGTGCTTCTCGCATGAACAAATATGATCGTCATGTTGTTGTTGTTCTCTCATGTATTTCTTGTTTGCATATCATTAATTACAACCTTATTAGTTAAAAGTGTCCGCGGACCAACTCGATCGGAGCCTCAAATTAGAAAATCCTAGTAGTAGTACGTACGTTCGTTCGACTGCCATGTTACGCTCTTCATTTTATTACAAATTAACTACGACATTGATACAAACATCTTAAAAATATTTTTTTAACCTCTTCATTCAAAATCTTCATGCGTGTCCAACGCCATAGTAATAAAGAATACAGGCACCCTTCTTATTGCAAGACAATGAAGTCTTACATGGTTACATCTCCTTAGAACTTTGACCACTTCGAAGGACTAACCCTAACTACTCCATCAAGAAAAACCAAACCAACCTAATTAAAAAGACTCCCAAAATCTTCAAACAAAAGCTAAGAGTCATATAATATATGGTCCCTTTCTTTTCCCCTAGCTCTTGTATCATCACAATGTTAACCTATAAAAAGCAGTACGCCTAAAGTGGCCTACCCTTCTTTATGTCTTCTTCTTTCTTCTTCAAGACAAAATCCTCAAATTCCTCTCTACTTTGTGTTATATAATGTAGAATCCAGTCCTTTTAGCCCCACCTCTCAACTTTGGTTTCTCACCAATCCATGTGGGCTATCCTTCCTTTGTCAAGAATTCAACTCTCTTATCTCAAAATTCCCAAAAAAAACGGAGAATCCTCCACTAATTTACTATATCTTTTGTTCTCAAAACTTAACTCTGATTGACTTATACCTATATTTTTTTTGGGAGCGGTGTTTTGCCTGCTCCCCGAATCGTATCTTAGCTTTTTTCCCCCTTTTTTAAACAGGACAGGATTTTTGTCCCACCCAATTTCTGGACCCATACTATTCCAGCAACATGTCCTGCAGTCACTTTAGATTTTACAGGTTATCTCTGTGACCACTCGAAATCCCCAAAACACCCTTCACAAACCCAGTACAAAACCTCCTGCATGAGGGTATTTATGTCACTCGACGCCATGTCTCAACATTACTTACTGGCATAGTGGTATCCGTGAAGCCCTTTTATCGTCTTCCTCTCCTAGTTTCATATCTGTCTGCTATCCTATCCAGAGACTTCCTCTGTAGCACTCTCTCTACTTAAAAAAACAGAGTAAACAGAGGAAAACAGAGGAAAACAGAGTATGAGGGTTCTTAGAAAGGTAGCTCTCCTTCTTCTCCACATCCATCTCCTCCTCTTTCTAAGCTCAGTGCAATCCGCAGACCCTCCATTCTCATGCGACGCATCGAGCTCGTCTACCAAGTATTATAACTTTTGCAAGAAGGCATTGCCCATAAGCCAGAGAGTGGATGATCTCATCTCCCACCTCACTATAGATGAGAAGATTGCTCAACTAGGAGATGTCACGCCGGCCATTCCCCGGCTGGGCATCCCGGCTTACAAGTGGTGGTCGGAGTCGTTGCATGGCGTCTCCAACTCCGGCCGCGGCATTCGGTTCGATGGAGTTCTCCGCTCCGCCACCAGCTTCCCGCAAGTCATACTCACTGCAGCCTCCTTCAACACTCTCCTATGGTACCGAATCGGCCAGGTATCATAGTATCCAAAACGAATATATAGTACTATTTCTATGCTATAAGGTATCAGTTTAGAGTGATATACTTCTATGGCTCATAGGCTATTGGGATCGAAGCTCGGGGGGTCTACAATGTTGGCCAGGCAGATGGGCTTACGTTTTGGGCACCAAACATCAATATATACAGAGATCCGAGGTGGGGAAGAGGGCAAGAGACTCCTGGGGAGGACCCAACCACTGTAGGGAAGTATGCAATGTACTATGTTAGGGGAGTCCAGGGTGATTCTTTTAAAGGTGAGAGGTCTCCGCCGGAGCTCCGGGCGTCGGCGTGCTGCAAGCACTTCACTGCGTACGACTTGGATCGCTGGAATGGGATCACTCGATACGTCTTCGACGCCAAGGTGAGGATTAGTTTGTATGAATCCATTAGAGAAGATGTGAGTTACTTCTTGAGATGAATGTGGTTGGGTTTCAGGTGACTGCCCAAGATCTGGAGGACACCTATCAGCCTCCTTTCAAGAGCTGTGTGGAAGAGGGCCATGCGAGTGGCATCATGTGTTCTTACAATCGCGTCAATGGAGTGCCCACCTGTGCTGATTATAATCTCTTATCAATAACAGCCAGAGGGTCGTGGGGCTTCAATGGGTAAGTTAAAGAACTAAGCTGCAGAAGCCTTATCTTTAAACTACATTCATGGAATTATTTTGATCCAACCTTGAACATTAACTGGATGGTTTGGTGTGTTACTGTCATTTGATTCGTGGAATGATTGAGATACTTTCTATATAGATTGTGATAACTCTTACAAAACACCAAACTTTTATTTTGGTTATGGATCAGATACATCACATCAGATTGTGATGCAGTTTCCATCATACATGACGCTCAAGGGTATGCGAAAACACCGGAAGATGCAGTTGCAGACGTTCTCAAAGCTGGTAGGAAGTAAAAAGAAGTCTTTTAATCGAAGTGTTACAATTCCATCCTAAACTTGCTTTCTGACAATGAAAAAAACTCAGGGATGGATGTGAATTGTGGCACATATGTGCAAAAGTATGCAAGCTCGGCTCTCCAACAGAAGAAGATCTCAGAAGGAGACATAGACAGACCTCTGCACAACTTGTTCGCCGTAAGAATGAGGCTGGGACTCTTCAATGGGAATCCAAAGTACCTAAAATATGGCGACATCCCTCCGACCCAGGTGTGCAGTAAGAAACACCGGAACTTGGCTCTCGAAGCTGCCCGGGACGGCATTGTTCTACTGAAGAATTCTGCGGGAATCCTGCCTCTATCCCGGTCGAAGGTTACTTCTTTGGCCGTGATTGGACCGAATGCCAACAACGTAACGAAGCTTTTAGGCAACTATTTTGGTCCTCCGTGCAACTCCATTAGTCCACTGCAGGTGCTGCAGAGCTATGTCAAGGACACCCGATACATATCCGGTTGTGATTCTGTAGCTTGCACTACAAGTTCCATCAGTGAAGCTGTTCAACTGGCGAGCTCGGTGGACTATGTGGTGATGTTCATGGGGTTGGATCTGACCCAGGAGAAGGAAGACCTTGACAGAGTGGACTTGCTACTTCCAGGGATGCAGCAAAGCTTGATTACTAGTGTCGCCAGAGCTGCAAAAAGGCCTGTGATCTTGGTGCTCATCTGCGGAGGTCCGGTGGACATCTCCTTCGCCAAGGATGACAAAACCATCGGAGGTGTTCTATGGGCTGGTTATCCGGGTGAAGCTGGCGGAGCAGCGATCGCAGAGGTTCTGTTCGGAGAACACAATCCAGGTGCATGAGCCTTTTCGCTACTGCAATTTTGATTCAAATTAGATGAAAAGTATTATATCATGAACACATTGATTTTAGTATATATGCATCTCATCATGGTCTTCTTGAGCAGGCGGGAGATTGCCTGTCACTTGGTATCCACAAGAATTCACCAGGGTGCTGATGACCGACATGAGGATGAGGCCGGATGCCGCCACCGGGTACCCCGGCCGGACATATAGATTCTACACCGGCACTCCAGTCTTCAAATTTGGCTATGGCCTCAGCTACTCCACCTACTCTTATGACTTTGTATCGGCTGCTGATGGCCCTATCTACTTGAACAAATCCACCAATAATCTCCAAAGTCTCAGGATTTCCGGCACATCGAGTTTTGACGCGACAAAGATGAGTTCCGAAGCCTGTGAGAAACTGAAATTCTCAGCTGTCATCGGAGTCAAGAATCACGGGCCGATGGCCGGAAGGCATCCTGTGCTGCTCTCCTTGCGCCAGCCAAATGCCAGGCGTGGGACGGCAATCAAACAGTTGATTGCGTTCGAGAGCTTGCATCTCGAAGCTGGCAAAAGAGCCAATATAGAGTTTACTTTGAACCCATGCGAGCATTTCACTAGGAGTGAGATAGATGGCACTAAGGTGCTGGATGAGGGCCCTCATTTCTTGGAGGTCGGACATAAAGAGTAGCAAGTACACGGTGAACCCTCATGGCTGGGTAGGTTCCAATGAAGAGAGTGCTTTGCCAGCCATTTGATGAAAGGAAATAAATGCGATTCAGTAACCCCATGTCTAGCTAGTTGCAATAAATGGCTCAGATAGCAGGGCCCTCCTCCTGTCCAATGGGCGCCGGGTTTCATGCAAACTTAGTTGATATATAATAAATGTTTTGATTTGGGTTTCGTAAGTTCGGATTAGAGGCCATGCAGGCCATGCGCTGGTTTTCTGCTTTTCACCGGCCTTTGAGGCTGGTAGACCTGATCATGGGCTAGGAGGCCCGGAAAATAATCACCCATTATAAGAGTTCCGGACTAAACCAAGACCCGAACCCGCTAAGGTTCTCTCCTCTCTCGATTGGGTTCACGTGAAAAGTGAAAGCCATATCGTTTCACCCATCGCCGCCGCCGACGGCCCGGAACCACCGATACGGTGGGTTATATCAGCCCCATGAAGCCGCAGCAAGCATGGAAATGTGGCTCCTTATCCTCCTCTCCCTCCCCACCGGCGTAGCTCTTAACCTCATCCCCCTGTTGATCACCATCAACTCTTAATTCCAACACGAAAAAGAAGCTCCCCCCATGCGGCCATGCCCCTTGACCATCACCATCCTATGCAATCTCCTATGGATTTGACGATCCTTGCAGAACATGGAACCCGCCTCACTCCTCAGAGACCTATACGCGCGTCGGCCCCATCACCGCTCTCCCGTCGGCTCCCATATCTCACTCACACCCAAGATAACCGCCTCGCATATCACCTTACGCCCAAGCCCATAACCTCCCACCCCTCCCCCGGCCACTAACTCCCCCCTCCATCGTTGGATTCAAGCGACCCTGTGATTAAGATTTCCCCACCGTCTGATATCATAAGATTAACCTAACAGAGCTGATATGACTCAATGAAATCGTATATCAAACTTTTTAACCAAATAGACCAACAAGAAGCACCTGTATGGTCAATATGCACAAAGTCTTCTTTGAAATCAGATTAATGGTTTTTTCCCATAACTCATCAGGCCTTTCTCTTTATTCCAGTTTCATCCCTGGAAAAAGTGTAAAAAGATATTCTTCTTCTTTTTTAATTCTGTGCTATTTAATCTTTAGGTCACTTCCCAGCAACAGTCGGTGATACCATCCGTCTTCGCTGATCTAGAAGCCAACATATTGAGTATAGTGTGAGTATGCTTCTGATGGCAAGCCAATTGGTGCGCGAGTGACATGATCTGGAAGAGCAAATGCATCGACGAGTTCTTTGGCGACTGATCTCACTTGGAAACTCAAGTACTCTGTAAGCTTATGAATTGCCTGTAAAATATGAACAGACCCTTCAGTCTACCTAGATTAAAAATTCATTCGTTTCTCGGAGTTTTAGCATTCAACTTTAACTCAAGTATTTGTCATGAAAGATACCTTAGCTTTGTTGGGCGCCACATAATCTACATTACGATAAGTTCCAATGTCATTCCATATTCGATCCAAAGCATAAAGATCACAGACTAACTTCAGAACAGTTCGCGTGTTCTGATCCGGGCAGCTGCCAAAATAATGAAGAATAACTAAATCAGAACAAAGCAAAAAATTAGATAGACCTGACAGCAATAAAGATATCTACCTTTGAACTGCTTCGATGAACTTGGCAAGTATAACTGATTCAATATGTGACTCCGCAAGGGTCAGGAGATGATTTAAACATCGGTTCCAGGCACCAAATCCTCCAAGTGTCTTGTTATGCTTGCGAAGACGGACAGCAACACTTTGAAGCAATCGAGATGTTCGGTACTGAGCATTACAAACAAGGAGACAACAGTATGAACCAACCAGAATTTATCAGCAATACAACTAAAATCCCATAAAGATACTTTCTTGTGATTGAAGTGGAAGATAGTAAACATAACAACTTTCCTTTTTCTAAAGATGGATGTACCACTAAACATGTATTTTCTAAAGATGGATGTGCAGCGGAGTATGCCAAGATAGCTTGCACAAGGTAATTTTGCAAAATAACTCCAAAGCAATCATATGAGTAACCAACTGCAACTTACTCTGAAGGCATCCAACTGGAAGCTAGGATCTCGCAAATGATCTTCTCCTTCCCAGCGAGCAATTACCGGATTTGGCTGGGAAAGATATGAAGTCATGGAGTCCCTTAAGTAGTTCCATGTCACTGTCAGTGTCCCCCCTTTAAACTTTTGCTGGTATTGCTTCAAAAGATCAGCTGCGACCTACATGGACAGAATCGGTTTACATGGACAGAATCGGTTTAAGGGTACATTGAAAATAAATCCAATAATTTGCTGTTTTTGCATGCCTTTGGAAACAAATGTGCAGATAATGAGTATGAAACCAAGAGAATCGACATAAACAACACACCGAAAATAATGGCTACACATAGCAGAAACTATAGGTTCCATAATGACTTGTACACATGTCTAACAACACATGACTACAGTGGTTTTACCTGCTGCAACAGAACCGTGTTGTCCCCTTCAAAAGTTTGAAATATGTCATGGTCATTTCGCAGGATGCCAAATCTGTTTACAGCTGCATATCCATGACCCCCACAGGCTTCTCGGCATATGCTAAGAGACTTCGCAGTATATGATGTAACATAAGCCTTCAGGCCAGCTGATAGAGAATGGACATCGCCGACAACTAGCTCATCATGTGTTTTCTTCATCTCAGAGTATCTATCTATCAAATACGTAGTCGCAAAGTGGAAGGCATATGTTGATGCCAGCATGGGCATAAGTTTGTGCTGCTGAGACTGATAATCAAGTATGCTGACCTCAGGCTGCTTGGGAGGACCAAATTGCTGCCGAAGTAGAGAATACCTCACGGCAATAGTCACCGCAAATTTTAGAACACCTACAGAGGAATAAGCAAGCCCAACTCTCCCTCCAACAAGCTCGCCTAATGTAGCTGCAAATCTTTTATTGATCGATGGCAAAATGCTCGTGTATTTTCCATCACGTGTAACATCACCAAAACGATTTAGAAGATTATCACGAGGAATCCTGACAGAACGAAACCTCAGTGCACCGTTGTCTACTCCATTCAGGCCTATTTTGTGACCACAATCATGAATCTCAATTCCAGGCAGAACCTGGTGGGAATCCAGATCCCTTATGGGGACAATGAATGCATGAACACCCATGTCAGCGGCAGCACCTCCTTCTCCTTGAAAGGGTAAAATCAACTTTGCAAAAACTGTTGCAAACTTTCCATGAAGTGCTGCATTACCAATCCACCACTTAATGGCTCCATCATTGGGTGTATCAATCACAAACTCATCAGTAAGAGGATCAAAGGTAGCAGTTGTTTGAAGACCTTGAACATTGGATCCTGTTCTCGGAAACAACACATGTTTATCTCCTGATTAGTGGTATAAAAAAGCATTTTATAATTCCACAAGCCAAATGGTATAGAGAACTTCTGCAATTCATGAGCAGTGAGCTCACCATGATGGAGTTCCGTCATCGCAAAACAACCAGGATAGTCCAGATTGTCAATTCCATCAAAGTACTTATCCTTGTGTTTTTGGGTTCCTAAATTCATGACAGACCCTCCCCAAAGACTGCATGAAAGTAGCTTGAAGTAAAAAATGGGTTTCCTTATTGGAATGTATGATTAATTCATGATATCATAGCCTTAAAGTACCATATATGTCATTAAATTGATGCATCATGATTCCCAAAATGTATTTAAGATGTTTTAATGCACATTAACCAAGTCAAATAGAAGCCAGAATTTGGCCCTCATTTCTCCAGAAGTAACTAGGGTTGATCATGCCAAGTTAGGTAAATCATGAATAACACAGGAAGATGCATAAATTGTTTCAGAAAAATCAAAAGTTTTAGACCATCACCCAAAATCACCTCTTAAAACTTCCAATCAGAAGTTTAGACCGATATCCGCAGATAAGGAACGATCCACAATTCTAGGCAAAGCCACACAAGATTCCCTTAGAACTCACCTATACTGGACGCCCATCTTGATCCCGAGCGAGATATCGATCGCCCCGACGGCCTCAATGATGGCAAAGTACATCCATGGGTCCTCCAGCACGTACCTCAGCGGCCGAATCCCCGCCTCCCGCACGAGCGCGGTGAGCTGGCGCATGCAGAGCTCCCGGTGCTCCGCGGTGGAGATCTCCACCGGCGTCTCGAGATCAGGTCTCGACTTAAGAAACTCAAAAACCCGCTCCTGGATTTCCCGGTGACGCCCACGCATGTACTCCACCAGCTCCTCCCCCGGCGCCGCCACCCCCGGGCGCCGGGAGGCGCACGGGAGCAGGTCGAGAGGGGGGCGATCTCGGCGGTCAGTGGGCGGGAGGAGGTGCAGAGAGAGGCGTTGGATGCGGCGGAGTGGTGCCTCGGGATCGGTGTCGGTGGGGGTGGGGGTTGTGGCGGTGGAGCGGTCGTCTTCCATTTCGGGACGGTAGTGGCGTGGCGGTGGGCGGAAATTAAAGAGGGCGAGTTAATCACACGGAATAAAAAAGGATCGAGTATCTTTATGAAGACGCTATCCAAACGTCCGCCACGTCCAAACGTCCACCACTGACGTGGCGGTAAATGGTTGGTCTAAGACACAGCCGCTTAAATATTGGGACGGCTGAGGTCTGCTTGACGGTGACTAACGTCATCTACAGAGGGATGGTGACGTGGCTAGAGATATCGGACACGTGGATTCCTTCGACTCAAGGGGAAGGTCGTTGGTTGCTTCTAATAAGTTTGGCGCGCTTTCCAATGTCAGAGAAAAGGATGAGGATGGAGATCGTGATCGTGCCGTTGGAGTGCGAGGCCGGATTTGGAACGAGGGAAACGCGATCTCACAACGAGCAGAAGTTCGGTCTGTTATATAATAGGGTTATTTGCATATACCCCTGAAAAAGGTTTATTTCACGTACAACTCCCTTAAAAAACAAAATTTGCATCAAAAATCTTGAAAATCTTGATTATTTGCATATAACCCCTCGGGTTAATTGGGAATGGAATATTCGGTGCGCAAGCTAACGGAGGCTAACAGTGGAAGCTGAAATTACAAATATACCCTTACCCCTACCCCTATATATGCTTCCTTCTCCCTCCTCTGACCCGACGATTGTTAGGGCAAGGGCTTCAAATCCTCTGATGACATATCTCCTCATCCTCCGGCGACCTAGCTATTTCCTCATCGGCAGCAAACTTCTCCCAATTTCTCTTTATTTCTCTTGATTTCTGTCAATTTCCATCCTCTATAGATCGATTTCCTCGTCAATTTAACCATGAAGAAGTCTCCATCTTCTTCCTCCACCTTAGGTTCGCACAATACACCCTATATGACTTGTCATTGCCATGAGTCCTGCTCCATCTGCCAATCCAATCGCACCAACAACAAAAGCAGAAAGTTTCTGGGTTGTTCCAGATATAAGGTATTAATCTCATTGTTTTTTTTTTTACATTTCGAAAGGTTGAACTCCACTCCATCTTTTACCCTAGTCTTATTTTCTCAAAGCATGGATGATGCTAGTTGCCATCCAAGCCCATGCAGTAGCTCTAAAAACCCTTGCCCCAACAATCGTCGGGTCGGAGGAGGGAGAAGGAAGCATATATAGGGGTATGGGTAAGGGTATTTTAGTAATTTCAGCTTCCATCGTTAGCCTCCGTTAGTTTGTGCACCGAATATTCCATTCCCAATTAACCCGAGGGGCTATATGCAAATAATCAAGATTTTCAGGGTTTCTGATGCAAATTTTGTTTTTTTAAGGGGGTATACGTAAAATAAACCTTTTTCAGGGGGGTATATGCAAATAACCCTATATAATATCAGATTTTATGATTCATAATCTGACTCATGTTTTTTCACATATGATAGTTGAGTGATAGTTGAGATAATGAGAGAGAAGGAGATGAGGGGACACGTGACAGCTAAGTTATAGGAGGATGAGCAGAGAAGAACAGTGGGGTTGGGTGGTCAGGGGTAACGAGGGGCCACCTAATATTAAAATATGAAGATGGAGTGCTAGTGGTGAACCTTATGTTCTTTTTTTTGCGTCATTACCTTAGATATTATATTTCAAATACGATGGGTGGAAGGGAGAGTACCTCTGTCTTCAACGGAGGAGATTGGTGCGGCCTTCACAAACTATTATTCGAAGATGTGGTCGGATGATGGGTTCGAGGGGGAAATGATGTGCCCGGAGCTGCCCAAGATATCGAGCCATAGCTGTACCATGCTTATGGGGGAGGTAACCTTTGAGGAGGTTACGGAGACCGTCCGTTCTATGGGTGCAAGCAAATGTCCAGGACCGGATGGTATAACGGCCGAATTTTATAAGAGGTGTTGGAACTATGTTGGGAGGGGTGTCTTCCAAGTGATACAGAAATTCTTTCATACTGGGAAGTTGCCCCGAGATTGGAATGATACCCTTGTCTCCCTCATCCCGAAGAATAAGCATCCCCGGTATGTGAAGGACTTTAGACCTATTAGTCTCTGTAATGTATCTTATAAGATAATTTCATCAATACTCATGAGGAGGTTGAAGGGTGTTCTTTCGGAGGTTGTGAACTGGGAGCAATCGGCCTTTGTTGAAGAGCGTCTAATTCAGGATAATATTTCCATAGCCCAGGAGATTCTCCATTCTCTTGAGAAGGCCCCGAGAAGTAACCCCTTGATGGCTATTAAGATGGATATTCATGCGGCGTATGACAGTGTCAGGTGGAGCTTCCTTGAACTTGTGCTTATAAGAATGGGATTCCCTGGACTCTGGATCAAATGGGTGATGAAGTGTGTGTCTTCTGCAAGATTTGCCTTCATTGTAAACGGGAGAGTAGTGGGACAAGCTGTACCCAAGCGGGTGTTAGCCCTAATGACGTTTTGATTATGTTTTGATGATGCCAATATGTTCTTAAATGTTAAAATATATATGTGATAAAATATATGTTGATAACAAACTTTAACTTTCATATTTGAGCTATTATTGTGTTGACGGATGATGCATGGATGCATCCGTGGAGCTGACGGATGATGCGTGGATGCATCCGTGAGATGCGACGGTCGATCCGTGGATCGACCGTGAGACGCGACGGTCGATCCGTGGATCGACCGTGGAGGTTTTATGTACATCCGTAGGATGCGACGGTCGATCCGTGGATCGACCGTGAGGTGTGACGGTCGATCCGTGGATCGACCGTGAGGCTGTTTTGAAGAAAAATAAGGTGTGACGGTCGATCGGTGCATCGACCGTGGGAAGCTTTTTTCTTGACAGAGCCTGACGGACGATGTGACGGACGATGCGACGATCGACCGTGAGGCGTGACGGACGATGCATGGATCGACCGTGAGCCCAAAAACTAGCCGTTAAAGAGCCGTTGCAGAAACTGAAAATAGCCGTTGGAAGCTATTTTTTGAGGCCCTAAGCTCAACTATATATGAGAAGATGTAGGAAACTTGGGGCAAGACTAAGGGAGATATTAGTTTACATTGTAACAAGTTTTAATCTTCTTTTGAGAGCTTTAACCTTTATAAAACTACTTCAAGTGTGAAGTAGACTTTGAGAGAAATATTCAAGAGAGAGCTTGGAGTGATTTGTAAGGTTCTCAAGCACCCGTAAGCTTGAGGGGGAGCTCCAGCAGTTGTTGGAGGATTTGTAAGGTTGCCAAGCACCCGAAAGCTTGGTGGGAAAACTTGTAAGGGAAGATTACAAGTAGTAGAACCTCAAGGAGAGCCTTGAGAGAGTGGACGTAGGCAAGGTTTGCCGAACCACTATAAAATCTGGTGCAAGTCTCCTAACTCTTTCTCTCATCCTTCATTGCATGCTTTACTTATAGTTTTCATATCTAAACAAGCATACTAGTCTTCTAGCATTATAACTTGGTTTTCATCTATTGTATTTCCGCAAAAGAGTCCAATTCACCCCCCCTCTTGGACCATCAGCGGGGAATTCGTCAGGGAGACCCCCTTTCACCCTTTCTTTTTATTCTTGTGCAGGTTGCTCTATCGGAGGCTCTTAATAAAGGAGTGAACGGGTTGCATGGGCCTAGAGGAATCACTTTCCTACGAGGCGAGGAACGCGTTACACACCTCCTCCACGCGGATGACTGTTTACTCATGACAGAGGCGTCTCTGGAGCAAGGGCGAAGATAAAAAGGATTTTTGATTGGTATAGGAAGACCTCTGGTATGGCCCTAAACCCAGCGAAGTCAAGTGTGAAGATCTCCCCGGTGGTGTGCCCGGGTAGAAAGGAGAGATTGTGCAAATTCCTTGGCATGGAGGAGTCCACAGTGGTGTGGAGGTACTTAGGAGTTCCAATACATGGCAACCGACTTCGGGAGGAGGATTTCACAGACCTCGTTGAGAAGGTGGAGGAACGGTTAGCTAGATGGAGAGGAAAGAAACTCTCGCTACCAGGTAGAATCACATTGCTGCGTTCGGTTATCCAAGCTATGCCGTTGTTCTTGATGTCTGCTACTCATGTGCCCACATCTATCTTGAGGAAAATTGAGAAACTCGCCAGAGCTTTCTTGTGGGAGGGAAGAGGTTCCGGCATGTCATCAGTGAGATGGGATGTAGTCTGTTCTCCCCGGGAAGAAGGAGGTGTAGGGCTACGTGATTTGGTCACTTGGCAAAGAGGCCTGCGAATGCAAAGGGCAGCCAAACTGTGTACAGGGGAAGTGTCTCTGTGGAAGAGTATAGTTAGAGCTAAGTATGGCTGGCGGGGAAACTTGCCCTCGGAGACCCCGGCCAGCGAATCTTCACCGATGTGGCGGGATATTTGCAGATCCTTGAAGGATATCCGATTGGGGTATAAATGGTCTCCTGGAGTCAAGAGTGAGATCAATTTGTGTAAAGATTGGTGGGTTCTTGATCTTCCCCTTGATCAGAAACCCACTTTCTTCAATATACATGGCGTGACAAGCAACATGAAGGTTGGCCATCTCATGTCGGTGACCGGAGAATGGAGGAGGCGAAGGGTGAGAAGGTTGTTCCCAGAGGCTATCGCAGAGCAAATCCTTGCTATGCCTATCACGACGAGCCCGGCTGGGGATAGATCGATCTGGAGCCTTGTCGCTGATGGGAAGATATCGTCTAGTTCAGCATACCTGTTTCTCTATAAACAGGGGACAAAACAGAGCATTGATGGGTTCCGATGGGATAATATCTGGAAGGATCCCTTTGGCCCCAGGATTAGAGCCTTCTTATGGAAACTCTTGCACCGGAAGATTCCAACGAAGGCGACACTAGCCAGGGTTGGGGCGGCCGATGATGATCACTGCCCAAGATGTAGCGGTGTGTCGGAAACTATGGAGCATCTATTTGTTACCTGTGAGCACTCGAAGGCCATGTGGGAGCGAGTGTTTTGCAACGACAGAGCATTCAGGGAAGGAAAGGGGTGGGTGAGGTGGAAGGAATGCCTTGTATCTAACCTATCACCGGGGGGAGATCGCCGGGCGAAGATCGGATATGGCTTATGGCTGATATGGAAGAGCCATAACAGAGCACTTTTTGAGGGCGATGAAGCTTCACCGGCGGACTTGGCAAGGTCTGTGATTTGGCAGGCCAGAGAGTGGGCTCTAAGGGGGAAGACAACTACCTGGGAGAGAACAGAGAAGAAGGATAATGGGTTATCCTATATCCGTTCAGATGCATCTTTTTATAGGGATAACGGATCTGCTGGCTTAGGTGCTATCTGTTGGGATGGAAGAGGCCATCAAATGTGGGAATGGTCGGAGTACGGCAGAGCTAGGGATGCGATGGAGGCAGAGCTTCAGGCGATGGAAGGTGCTGTGAGGATTGCTAAGCAATAGGGAATGTGCAAGTTCGTCGTGGAGTCGGATGCACGGGACTTGGTGGAGTGCGTAAACGGACGACAGGTCTGGCCGGATCACCTAAAGGATCAGTTACAGCGGTTCTGCTGCTTAGCTGCGGGGCTGGGAGAGGTCCATGTACATTTCATCCCCAGAGAAGACAACAGAGAGGCCGATCAACTGGCGAGGTTTGGCATAGCACGAGGCGAGGCCTTGCGGGAGGTTAATCTTACCTAACATGTAATTTCCTGTTTTTCTTAGGCTTTGGCTCACCTTATCAAAAAAAAAAAAAAAAAACGATGAGGCATGGGTCATTCAAGATTATTTTTTTTGGGGCTTTTAGTCCTTTATCACCACCTACATTTTAACGATATATTAGAAAATTACCTTTTTTATTGATTATTCTATCCTAACAGTTAGCTTTGGTCTGTAACCGTTAAGTTTTGACCATCTAAATATAGCCAAATGATAAGAATGCCCTTCCATTGTTTATATAAATTTTTAAAAGAAAATTTAAAAATATAGTTCAATATGGATATGGTAATATTAAAAAATACTTTTAGTGCGCTTTTGTTGTTTAAAAAATAAAACACATATCTCTAATACAAGGGTATTTTGATCAATTGTATAGTTAAAAATATTAAAAATAATAATTTTTAGATTATGGTCAAGGTAGTTTTTTGAAATAGAACTGATAAATGAGATCGCAAGATGGAATAATCGATAAGACCGGGTAGTTTTCTAGAATTCTGCTATAATATAGGTTGCAATATGGGGAAAAATCTATCTTTTTTATTTCCATTTCCAACAAAAGATAAGATATGTTGTTGACAATAGATACAAGCCTGGTTATAGGGGTTAAGAACAAATATTTCTTTCTCTTGGCGATAATAAAATTAAGGTACATATGAATCACAAGACAGATTGGATCAAGAATCAGTGAAAGAAGAGAGGGTTATGGCTTTGCATAGGAGATCACTTTTTCCTTGTCTTAAGCCGCAACTGGTGTACTAGAGGAAGCCACAGCTCGATCGGCTTCAATCATCGACTTGATGTAGAATTCTCCCGCTTTGTATGACGACCTCACCATAGGTCCGGATGCAACGTAACGAAATCCCTGCCAGGAAAAAGCAACAAAGGATCAAGTTAATGCTTTTGATCGATTCATGTCTAGATGCTTTGAAAATAATACTAGTTCAAGAGGAATGAATGAGAAGAGCAATATGCTTGCAGTTCCTTTTCCTTTGATAGCTGCAATCTGTATGGAATGGGTAGAACCCAAGATCCAGAATTCAAGATTCTAATTCTAGCTATAACGTATGATTCTAGACATGAAACCTATTTGAAGGAAAAACTTTCAGTGGGAACTTCTTTCCATCAACAGCTTTTACGATATGATTTCCAGTGGTCAGATGCAAAGGAAGGGAAGTCCCACCATTAGAATACAATCACAACCTAACATCGGACTGTGTGTCATTTCAGAGGACAAGAATCATGGTTTTATCCGGTGTAAACCCTAGTTTGTCATGCATGCAAATATATTCATGCAGCTTATATATAACAGTACTAGAGCTGATGATAGTTTCAAGAGAGTACCATTTCCATGCCGAAAGAGCGATACTTCTCAAAAGCCTCTGGTGTAACATATTCGGAAACAGGCATATGTCGCTTCGATGGTCTCATATACTGCCCAAATGTCATGACATCCACTCCTGCTGCCCTCACTTTCTCCATTGTGCTTATCACCTGGTCTGGTGTTTCTCCACAGCCCAACATTATTGATGTCTTTGTGAGAGTGCCCGCAGGAGCGTATGCTTTTGCCATTTTGAGAACATCAATCGACTGTTTGAAATTAGCACGGTGGTCTCGCACCACACTCTGCAGCTCTTCTACAGTCTCAATGTTGTGAGCAAATACATCTAATCCAGAAACGGCAACTTTCTCCACACAGCCAGCATCTCCTCGAAAATCAGGAACTGCATGATAATTGAAATAAGCAAGATTAAGAATGAGAATTAGAAAAGTGCTTCAAAATCATATGAAAAAATAGGTGTGCCTATCATCTTATTCTCGTGTAATAAAAAAGCAAGTTATATGTGAACCAAGATGAAAAAGATAGGTGGGCGAGTGGAAGTTATCAAAGGACCAAAGTAAACACTGCACAAACCCATACACCACAACAGCTTTCTAGTCATTTAGTTGTTAGGAAAACCTTTTTACTAAATGTTATGAAAACCTTTTAGTCATTCGGTAGCCATTTACAAGTTTCAACAACGTGAAAAATTAGCCAAATTGTTAAATCTGAGTCCAATTCACTGTTCAGTTCAAGTTAATATATTTGTATAAACTAGTTCAACCATAAGGGAATATTGCAATCAAGCTTTACAAAGAAGGTCCTATTGATGATATTTCACTAAAAGAAAGGAAAACACTTATACAGGATGCTTATGCCATGCATGCGACACCAGAGATATACTTCAAGATGGTGTTGAGACAATTTAAGCTTAAACCCGAGACGATTAAGAAATCTGGGTAGAACAGATTTAAGAACATAAGTTACTTCATACCCAGGGCCTCTATTAGAATCTTTGGCTTCAAGCTCTTCAATGTTTGCACTGTCTCAGCAAAATGACCACTTCCTTGATCAGTTAAGTCATCTCGGTCAACGCTGGTAATCACAACATAATCCAGACCCCATGAGGCAATTGCTTGTGCAACGTTGGAAGGTTCATTCGGATCTGGGGGAGGAGGATTCCGTGATGTCTTCACATTACAAAACCTGAATAAGCATGACATACACATATAAAGCCAAATAGGTTAGATGGCTGTATACTCCTTAGCAGCAAGAAATTCAGAAAATAAACAGAGCCAAATTTTATCTGATAGCATTTCCAAATTTGCGGCTACTTCAGCTCTGAAGATATCCATTTGCACGGATCGTCATATTGTAAACATATGGTCAGATCAACTGGGTAGTAGGCCGCCATGGCTTTTGAGCCGTTTTGGCAAGCAATGCACTGCCATTGTCCCCCACATCTTAGACACCGACGTAGTGCTGAGCTTGCATAATGTGCACTTATATGCAAATACCGTGACTAGATGATTATCTTCAATCAGCTATAAACCTATATTCGGAGAACTAAGAAGCTTTCAAGGATCATCCATCATCCAAAAGCTCTAATCATTAGGAGCAGAATATAAGAAGAATGGTCCGGAATATACAGAAACAATCAAAATTATGTCAAAAAGAACTAACAAATAGATCAATAATAGTGGTTCAACCTAATGCAAAAGACAATAATTGTGAAGCTGAAAAAGACTAAATTTCAAAGTGCCTGAATTTTGAGGCAATACATTGAAAAGTGATATTTAGCTCAAATAGATACCCCAAATATAACGTTTCAAATTTCTTGAGCAATTTTCAAAACTCATTGCCTAATTACGTACCAACGAACCAAATTTTAGACAAATGATCAAAACCATAAGAACAATGCGCAAGTTTTGGGGAAAAAAATGCATGGATCAAGCGATCGCTAGAGCTCACCTGCATCCACGGGTGCAGGTGTCTCCGAGGATCATGATGGTAGCAGTGGCGGTGCCAGTCTCCCCACCGGACCAGCACTCCCCTAAATTAGGGCACCTCGCCTCCTCGCACACAGTGTGGAGCTTAAGCTCCCTGAGTTTGGCCTTGATGGAGGCGTACTTGGTTCCCCCGGGGATAGTCTCCTTCATCCACTTGGGCTTCGGCAGCGGCTTTTTCTTGGTCCCAACCTCCACGGAGTAAACGAAGTCCGAGAGCTCCGGCGACTCTGCCGCCAGCCTCCGCCGGAGCTCCGCCAGACCACGCATCGGCGGAGGGGATGGGTTCGTATCTAGGGTTTGGTAGAGGGGAGGGGTGGAGGAGAAGGGTCGAGGGAAGGGAATTTGAGATTGGGATGCTAGGGATTTGGAAACACGGAGGAGACCATATCGATGCATCATCGTTCTCTCTTTCGTCTCTCTGTCCGCCCTTTCTTCGTCTCTTTTGTTCCTCTACACAAACTGCCCTTAGCCAAACGCCCTACCGAATAATCCGAAACCCGACTCCGGATCCGGCGTGAAGTGTTATGGAGTGCTAAAGTAGCTCCGGATCCAAATCCTTAATCCATCTGTGACCCGACCCGTCAACGTCACCTAGTTCTCGTCCACTCATCTCTCCCGCGAGAAAGGAGGAAGCGTCGAGAACTAGGGAAGGGTTCGCCGAGATGGGAAGCAAGAAGAGCAATAAGAGGAGCAAATCCAGCAACAAGAAGAAGAATCCCGCTGCGGAGCAGAGCATTGCATTGAGCTACGTGCGCTCATGGGTTCTTGGCGACCCCATCTCCGCCACCGCAGACGACGGTGGGTTCTTGTCGCCGCCGCACATCCCTTACAGGACTTCCGACCGGGTGGTGTTCGATCTTCACTCGCACTCCAACTTCAGCGACGGCTTCCTCTCCCCGTCCGCGCTCGTCGAGCGCGCCCACCGCAAAGGGGTCAGCTTTAGAACTCCTCGGCCCTCCCCTCGATTCGATTCGAATCTATGGCAAACTTCTTTGTATCTTTTAGTAATGCTTGGCACGGAAAAAGTTCTTGTTTTTATATCTGAGAAGCGACTATTGCAACGTTATAGTTGGATTGCTTTGTTGATGACGAAGAACAATAATAGTTGATTATAGCAAGCATGAGCATTTTATGTAAATTAGGGCATGATTCGAGTATATAGATGCTATGTTGATTTTTGACAATTAAAATTGATTCTTTAGTGCCATCAACTTGACAATGCCATGCTATATCTATGTTTTGGAGATTAGTTTGATAGGGAATTGGATGACCATGTCTTCTGAACAGGTGAAAGTTCTTGCTCTAACAGACCATGATAGCATGGCTGGTGTACCGGAGGCAGTGGAAGCGGCCAATAAGTTTGGCATGAAGATAATTCCTGGTGTCGAGATAAGTGCGTTGTGTTCTCCAGGGTATGCATTCCGTACTGTCTAGCTTGTTTTAGATTTCCTTCGTGTTGCATCTTCAGTCAATGTCTCTGAATTTTCAGCTTCTTAGCAATTGTGTTATGCATGTTCATTGTTTGTCTGAAATCTTGATGTTTGATAGGGAAGGGCGTGGACTCGAGGAATCGATTCATGTCCTCGCATACTATGGCAGCTGTGGACCTGCAAGATATGAGGAACTAGAGAGCATGTTGACGAATATTAGAGATGGTCGTTACCAACGCGCAAAGAATATGTTGTTGAAGCTAAACAAACTGAAGATGCCTCTGAAGTGGGAGCATGTCATTAGGATAGCTGGCAATGGTGTGGCTCCAGGAAGGGTGCATGTGGCTCGGGCCATGGTTGAGGCTGGCCATGTTGAGAATCTAAAGCAAGCATTTAGCAAATACCTTTACGATCATGGACCTGCTTACTGCACGTAAGATAGCTGACACTTTCACTAGGGACTGTAACAGAAAAGGGTTGCAGGTGTTGAAATGGAATGTTTTTGTTTGTCTCACAGGGGCAGCGAGCCATTAGCAGAGGCAGCGATTCCCCTAATTCGGAGCACTGGCGGGGTAGCAGCTTTGGCTCATCCATGGACGTTGAAAAATCCAGTTCCTGTCATCAGGAAATTAAAAGCTGCTGGCCTTCATGCCATGGAGGTTTATCGAAGCGACGGAAAGATGTCTGGTAAAAGTTTCAACTCGGAATGCTATATGGTGTATTCATGTTCTATAGTTCTGGCCTTGTATATGTTCATGATGGTAATGTTTAATGCACTTACAATTCACACCTTAAAGCAGGGAGGTAGAACGTTTTTTCTGCTGCTCATCTTATATCCAGAAATTGGTTATTCCCATGACAGGATTCAGTGATCTTGCCGACACATATGAGCTTCTGAAGCTTGGAGGATCAGATTTTCATGGACGTGGTGGGCATGATGAGTCTGATTTAGGGAGTGCGAGTCTACCAATTCAATCACTTTCTAAGTTCTTGAAGTTGGCTCGACCAATTTGGTGCGAAGCTGTAAAAGAAATCCTAGAAAGCTATGCCAAGGAGCCTTCTGATTCAAATCTACAGAAGATGGTACGGTTTGGAAAGCCAGAAAACATTAAAGGGCACTCAATTGGTAGTGATGATGAAGAGATTGTTGACCTCTGCTTATCTTCATGGCTTGCTAGTGAAGAAAGAGAATCTACGGACTTTGAGGCCATCAGGTTGAGGCTTTCACACACTCAATGCTCTTTAGAAGTGGTCTCAAATATCTCTGTTGTTAGATAGAGCTGTCTATGCTATGCTGTTCTAGCTCACTCAATGTGGCTATGGCATCCAGAGATCGCGGTCAAATAGGTAGACTGACCAGGGAAGCGTATTCTTCTCTTTTTTTACAAGTAATAGATAAGGTTATTTTGTGAGTATCACAGAAAGTTTTTGAATCAAGGATCCAAATTCTCTGGCATAGAAATATATGCAGGCATGCTTACTGCAACAAGCACTCGTGCAACTTTACAGGTGAAACCGCCATGTGCTGGTTCTGTTATCCCAGCATTATTCTTGCTCTTTGTGGGCTTTCATCCTTGTAAGAGCACACTAAATTTGCCATGTATATTGTGAACTTGGTTTTGGAATCATGTTTATGGCAATAAGAAATCAGCAGGACCTTTTGGCGATTTGTCGATATAATTTATAAACATCCATTCTCTCCTTATCATTGGGTACCAAAATTCTCTCGGCAAGATGGGATGGCTTCTAAAATTTTCCACTATATAGGTAGTGCCCTGCTGGCTGCTGGAGAGTAACCTTGTAGGTAAGTTTCCATCACGGCATTAGTTCTATGGCTGTAGTTTGAAGTTGGATTTGATTGCAAGTAATCCTTTGACATAGTAACTGATTTGTATCTGATAGTTCTCATGAGATGTTTCACTGATTTCTTGTTCAGATGGCTTCAAATGGAAAATGTGGAGTCCTGCAATAATGTACGTCCCACTGTTCTGTTCATACTACAACTTTTGATCTTTAGCAGTTTCCCTATATTTTCTATTACTGTTTGTCCAGTTAGAATACTTTGGCCTGCAAAATTCTACTGAGATCAAAGAAGAGCCTAGTGAAGCACATCGTTTCTGAGAGTATAAGAACTACAAAAGCAATAGAACATTAACATCTTGTTAATGTTAACTTATATCTTAACTTATTGTTTTTCTTTTACTTTGCTCAACTGTTGACCTATTCTAATCCTTTAGTGCTAATTACGCTTTGGACATACCTCTATCACCCTGATTACACCATGTTTCTTTTGGCCCTTCTCTAGATTGTACTAGGGGTCCTTATCTTCTCCAGAACCCTCTTACATGGCCTCTTCATAGCCGATCAACTTATCTAATTACCGACCTTAATCCACATCCACACATATCAGCCACCCTTTTGCCTGTCTTAACTTATTTTTTGCATACCTAATACGTCTTATCTACCACCCCTTATCTCCACATTAGCCACTGAGAACTCCATTATTGCATTACAAGTCAAACACTTCGAAAAAGATGAACTAAGAACATTGTTCAATCTGAGGACGCCACATTAGCCACTGAGAACTCCATTATTGCATTACAAGTCAAACACTTCGAAAAAGATGAACTAAGAACATTGTTCAATCTGAGGACGACACGTGCTGACCGAACTCACCTCTAGATTAGCACAAACGTGTCGCCCTCCCTCTGGCTAACATGCATTGATGGTTTACTCCTATGTCGCAAAGATAGGAATGAGTGATTAAAAAAGTCCACACCCTGGTCCTATATAAACTCTCATGCTATGCTCTTCTTTCTCACGAAGAAAACCTCCACCCAACAAGATCAAAGAACCCTTCTCCCAAAGATCTAGAAATTCTCAGATACATTTCTTGATATAGGAAAAAAGTGTTCCTTTTGATCTTGGATCCAAAACTCGTTGATTTTTTCAGGGTTTTTGATTCTTTCTTGTTTGTTCTATTTCCTATTTCTGTGTGCTCTTCCAGATCTAAGCACCACAAGAGGGCAATTTTTTACACCCCTCCAGGCTGGTTCTTTCCTCTTTTCCCAGTCTCTTTTCTACTCGTTTGATTCATATTGGTTCAAAAGGTGCCACCTTTTTGGCTCAGCTTCCTTCTTTACAGTGTCTTCTGCATACCCACCTGTGTAGTCTTTGCTGGCTTTGCTGTCTTCATCCATCTCTTTAACCTTTTTTGCCAGAAGCTTTTGTTCTTGCTTACAATACAAGGCATGGCTGCAGCCATTGATAGCCACAATAGCTTTTTCTCAGTGTTCTCAGAAGACACCTTAAAAGAAGAACCCATGGAATCACTTGATCGTTTAAGCACAAGTGCCTCCATGATCTCCTCTTCTCCTTTGCTTTACCATCACTTGGATCCCCCTCCATTGCTACCAACAAGCATCATCTTTGCCAGCCCATCTCAAATGCATCATCAGTTCCAGTCGGAATTCCAAGTTCAGCATCAAAACCAGAACTTGGTGGGAACCCAAATGGCGCGGAAGCATGGATTCGTCAGTTTAAGGCCACAGCCAATGAAGAAGCACTGTGGAGTTCCGGCGGCGGCTGCGAAGCACACGAAGCTCTACCGGGGTGTGCGGCAACGCCACTGGGGCAAATGGGTGGCGGAGATCCGGCTGCCGCGCAACCGCACTCGCCTGTGGCTCGGCACCTTCGACACTGCCCAGGAGGCTGCGCTGGCCTACGACCGCGCTGCCTTCGAACTCCGGGGAGAATTTGCCCGGCTCAACTTCCCTGAGCTCCGGTGCAATGGGGTTCACTTAGCCGGGCCCCTCCAACCCTCTGTGGACGCCAAGCTCCGCGCCATCTCGCAGAAGCAGAAGGAGACTTCTCAATCCAATTGCACCGGAAAGCCCGCCGCAGAGGACAATGCAGCGAAGAGCCAATTGGACGGCGATGAGTCGTCATTGTCATCTGGGTCGCCGCCAGCTTCTGAGATGGAGCAGCTGGACTTTACAGAGGCGCCATGGGATCAATCAGAGAGCTTCCAGCTGCGAAAATATCCGTCTTTGGACATCGACTGGGATTCGATTCTCTCTTAGTGTGTGAGATTGTTCTTGTTCAGCTGGTAGTCTGTTTTTTTCTTGATTCTTATATTGAGTAGTGATGCCTATCAGTTTGGCAGTTGCAAAGATGGAGTTTTTGGCGTCTGCAATTGCTGCTGCTGAGACAAAATTTGTATGGATTTCTTAGATAACTTTTGTATGTTTTTAGGGTCTGAGTGGTTTGAGTCAGTGGTCTGTGTTTGTATTTACTGCAGTTTAGTTCAATCTCTAGGGATGCTAGTTTTTTTGTTGGCATTTCCAGGGGGAAAGGATTGGTGTTTTATGAATACAATTGTGATATTTCTATGTAAATTTTGCAATTATTAACGGGTTATTATTAGTTTAATTTTTGGGTTTCTGGTGTTCATATCTTGTTGATAAGATTTAAGAAAATGCATGAGATGGCTGCTAGAATTTATCTTCAACGAATAGGAGGAACACTTTGTTATCAAGTTTGTCTACAGAGTTTGAAGCAATCTGCTAAAAAGGATGAGGAAGTGGACATTTACAGAAAGGCTTCCACTGAATAAAGAGGGAGCCCTCATCAGCACTGAATATGTCACAGTGCTGGTCATGACATCTTTTTCAACAGTTTGAAATGAGATCAATGCATCTCCTAGCCTTCTTAAAGATGATCGTGAACAGAGGTGCTTCATTACAGATGATCAACCCAGAGACATGAATTTAAATCATGTGCAATGCTAAAAATTTGATAATTACGGGATATATGTGAAACATTTCCCGCGCCATGAAATCTTTTTTTTTTTTCTTGGATAGTTGAGCTTTTGATCTCGACAATAATCTCAATGAAACATGAAACATATCCCTATGTAACCAGGACTAACAGTCTAGGGATTACTATGGGTCTAGGATTACTATGGATGAACTATAACCTTTGTTTCATACTCCTCTTTAGGACCATTTAACATTATTTGGAACATTAAATTATAGAAAAATCTCAAGAAGGGGAGAAGCATCTGGAACACTTCTTGCCCTTCTCATGTGCAGGCAACCAGGCCCCATGATTCTCCTCACTTTGCTTTCTTTAATGCAAATCCCTCTAATCCAGAAGATTAAGAAACTATACACAGATCCAAAACCAACACCACCGTCCTACTCTAGTTTACCATATCTCTCACCTCATCTCAAAACCATCTCATTGTTTATCAATCAATCTCCTCTTCACACCTAATCCATAACCACAAAACTAGTATTTTTATTTTTTTTTTCTCTCTCAATCATTGGCTCGTTTAGGAATGCTACTATACGCTAGGTCAGTATGGTTATGGTTGGTATCTCGTCAGTTAAGGTAGGTATAGGATCCGGGGATGAGTCCCAGTCCCTTGGTCTTCATTTGTAGACTATCAGCAGCAAATAAGTTTGCGAATCCTAAGTCAATCATGGACTCAATTCACACGCGAAAAAGAAAACTAGATCTAAAATTAAAAGTTATATAATAAGAATCGAGGTATACTTGTGGAGGTTTTTGAAAGTGAAAGCTGAGCCATTTAAACTTGTTGGTACGTGTCGGAACAAGCTTGGTTGCTGGGAAAAGTTATATAATAAGAAACCACTTCAGAGATCCCATCTGTTAGTGCATGCACATAAAGAGTGCATATTTACGTGCATGAACCTAATAAAAGTTTGAGGGCTATATTCTAAGGCCAACCATTAATCTCTCATTCTCTTATCAGGAAGTCAACTTAATGCCAAGCACTTACATGATGCATGCATGAACCCGAACTGTACTTAAGGAAACATAATATTAGGCTATAATATTTCTGAGTGCTCAAACCTAACCATAATGCCTGCTATAAGATCATGTTCCACTAACAAAATTGTAATGACTTGAATTTTATGCATAGATCCGTAGTAGGTTCATAAACTAAAGAAGGAATGAGCATAATTAGACCAAAGTTTAAGGGGTTTCTTTATTAATAATCTAGTTTCAAATAGTTTAAGGTGCTAAATTAGGGGAGAAATTGCAACAAATACAAGCTGAACTCCAGGTGAATAAGCTGATTAAAGCCAAAATCTACGGAAATTGATTGTCATTGGAGGAACCGCGCACAGGAAGTAGAAACGACTAATAAAAAAAGTTTCTTTTTTTGATGAATTGAGCCATCTGGCTGGTTTTATTTACACCAAGTCGGTTAGGGCTGCAGCCCCATCCTCTTTGTGCCATACAAAACTGGTGCAGGAATTCCTACACCTTTTAGCAATACGATCGGCCATTCATATTGGTTGCGATTGGTAAATAAAAGGATCAATTCTCTTCTATTTTATGTCACTTGACTGGCATACACAAAAAAGACGGGATAAATAAAACAGAGTGCTGCTTGGAGATGCCCAAATGGGGAAAAAAAGGACGGGGTAAATACTATGCATACTTCTTCAAAACAAGATGCATTCAAAGATTTTGTCAACTTGGATGCTACAACAATAAACAAACCAAATATGAGTACAAATTTTACCTTACATCTAGTAAACACAGAGCAAAAGAGAAAATCCCCATGGACAGCTTACAACAGGTCGTCAAGCTCCTCATGCTTCATCTCCTATTAAGATTTAAGCCCAATCATCTTCCCAAGTGCTCACCTTGGTTTCTCCTCGATGTTGAATTGTCCCGAGTGGACCACTTTAAATACAAAATTACAACAGCTATTGAGGGCTGCAGAGTAGAAAACAAACCGAAAGATCGGAAACGATGTATTACTGAAGAACACAAGTTGTTCTCCTGTTTAAAAGGATGCCCCTTTCAATTCATCTGGCCACTCAGCCATTAAACCCTCCAGAACAAAGGTCCTCGACCCGCAAGAGACACAGAGGAAGCTAATAATCAGCTCAATTTTCCAATCTCCATCTTCTTTTTGATCGCCCTGTGGCCATGATATATGAAGGAATCTAATATCCCGGAAACCGTAAAGATACCTAAACATAGCCGGCCAAAATATGCCATGTTAGCATAAATAACGGAATCAGTAACACAAAGGCATTGCACATGGTGGTACAAAAAGAAATAGCAGTGAAGATCTGTAGCTCTAGAAAGCAAAAGACTTTAAAATAATGGAACTAAGCTTGAGAACCTACAAGTCTGGAGCAAGTGCACGCCAGCTATCTATATTCTACGACAACAAAAGGGCTAAAGGAACTATTGGCATGCAATCTGTATCCCTAGCTATGAATGATTACTTGCTGTTTGCATCGTCATATCACGTGTATTGAGGAATCTGCTGATTATTTTAAAACCAATGAAGATAATGTAAAAAGTCAAACTTGCAATATTCTCTGACTACTATTAGGCATTGAATCGCTGACAACTTTGATATGAACCGAATTCTAAATCTACGAATACAAACCCAACATGTGCAATTCTGATATCAACATTAACAAGTAGACTAGCAAGTGAATTACCTCCAACTATAGCACAAACATTCGTCAAGAAGTGTAGGAATGATAAATGTCCCTCCATAAAAGTTACCTACAATGTGGAAGTATTAGAATCATAATCAAGTATAGACCTGATGTGACGTCAGTAGAAAAAATGATGAAGATACATAGTCCCTTAGATTTAGCTTTCACGCAAAAAAAGAAATCTGATACACATCTGCCAGGTATTTTAGGTTGATTGTATGTTATAACCTCACATAAGCATAGGATATACATGGCAAAAAAATTTTAAACCCCATTCAACAGAACAACTAAAAATGAATGATGTGAACCATACTTGGGGCGAGAGAGACACGTGTTATCAAGGTGTAGTTTAAGGTTGATGAAAATTCTCAAAGCCCACAACAACACCCCCCCAACAAAAAAAAAAGAAACAAAAAAGAAACCCACACCGACACACCCTAAACCACACGCGCACACATGAAAACCAAACCCCACTACTTTGTCTGCAATGGTTTAAGACAAACCCCTCAAGTCGAATAACAAGGTGGACGCAGATAACATCCAAATGAAGAGGAAACACATTCGAAAAGGCGTACTTAGTCACCGGGCCAACCATTACACGAAGCAATCCCACAGACATACAGGACAGGCAGACTACCTATTCCAAGACTGGACTTAAAAAAAAAGGTAATGACCAACCAAATGGGACGAACAATACATGCACAGCAAGGCGGTGGAACATGAATACTTTTAACATACTCCTAGGATCCTTACCTTTATTGGAGAGAGGTCATAATAGAAAAATACACCAGGGAGAGACTGAATTCGACCAATCCCATCAGCCCTAAAATGTTCTGTTACAGAGAACTGCAAAATTCAACAGACAAGAATCTTAAGCATTTGAACCAAAAACGAAAGAAGGAAAGGAGAATAGTCCTCCAAATTTCATCAATACCTGATTGGTCTGGATGCTATGCCCATTGATGTCAGTGTACACAGTAGGAACAACCTGAAAATCCAGGAACATGAATTAAGAGAAATGAGAGTTATGGAAAATGAAATTCTACATGGTTTCCGATCCTCCAAGTCCTAGAAAGGATGGGAAGAAATATAAAAAGAAATTGAAGTGTGACTGATATACTAGCAGAAACTAACCTTAATGAAATACTGGTACATTCCGTGTGGCGTCGGTTGTATCCACTGCACCCTGAGTAATTCAGCAGTCAAAGATAGTTATATACAAGAGAGCTCATTTAACCCAAAGAATCATATCACAGATTAAATACCATAGGTCAAGGAGACTGAGTTACCCATCCAGAGGATTAATAACACCAGGGAAATATTCTCCAAAAGCTAATCTGTTAATCTTGTGGCTTATCTGACATCAGATGAAACAAAAGATGATTAAATGCAGAGGAATAACAGATTATAATGGAATAGAACATCTAGAGATCATAGTGTGGTAGAACTCACATTAAAACTATCCTTTTGGAATGGCAGCAAATCATGCACATGCATATGCGACTGCTGGAAGCTTTTCCCTGGTGCAAAGTGGAAATTCCCAGCGACTTTATTCACTTCCAAGAAACCATAGATGTTACATCCTTCACCTTCTTCTTCCTTAATTCTCTGAAGGAAACCCTCCCTCTTGCACTAAAATATCAAGTTACGAGTTAGAAATAACAGAGTCAGCAGACATAGATAGCTGCAGCAAGAGCAATCATTTCATGAATGCAATTCTCCGTTGGTATAATGAGGGTCTAATTAAGCTGCTATAAGATTATTTACATTCCTTGATAACTATAAGATTATTTACACACCTTGAATCAGGCATGAGATCAAGATCTGCAGGATTAGAACTCCTTCCTCCCTAGGAAGAACTCACCTTCTCATTTGTGTTTAAGTTGTCCAGGAAGCATTGTACATGAAAGCCAATTTTTTCTAACTTGCAATTACTCCTGCTTCCACGAACCTTGAATACCAATCACTTTAATACATGATGACATCTGATCAATCATACCCTTATCTTATCTTTTTAAAGGTCTTATATCCCTTCAAATCTAGGATATAAGAATTTCAATATAGTAGACTATAGTTGAATATTTAGCTTCCTGTCATCAGAAATCATCCGTACCCAATGCCCAACAGAGGTGCATTCGAGGCTTCTTTGACTAGGTTTTAGGTCAAAATTGATATTGTGCCCCATAGTTAGCAATAAGGTGCACACAGTTGCAAAACAGCAGTGCCACTCAAGGCTTCTTTGATTAGGTTATGAGTCAAGACTACCTACATTCATCTCAATGGTGCAGTTTCCTGCTAGCTTTCAAATACAGACCACTTAAAGAACTTGTAAGACCTTTTGCTTTAAGGTCAAACTCTAAATCCTTGCTAGGCCTATTATGAATGCTATGGGATCCTTATGAATTATGGTCCTGTATAAAGATATCCTTATAAATTATGGTCCTGTATAAAGATATCACTATCAAGCACTAGAACACTAAAGTTGCTATAATCCAAGAAGAACAACCATGAATATTAATCTTTTACACAGACACGCAAGCACTAGTATGCATATTCAGACACAATTGATGCAGAATAGTGTATTATAGTCTGAAATACTAGCAAGAGAGAAAGATAAAGTTCTACATCTCAATAGGAAAAATCACGTATGATAAAGAGTTGTAAGGTTTCACCATGGAAGACCTGGTCAATCAAATCAGGATCTGACATGCCCCAACCTTTTTTTCTATATGCTTCACGAACTTCTTCACAGGTGTTGCAACATTCTTCATCTGACTATTAAGGGAAAGAGGCATTGATGGTTAGTCAAATGTACATAAAATTATGTAATGGCACATCGAATGTTACTTTCAAGAATTCATGAATGCAAATTGAGTAGCAAGTACAATTTTTTGTCAGCAAAATAACGAAAAGAAGATTAAATTAACTGATCACTCAGTCCAAGTCTAAGGGTCAACACGATCAAGATGCCATAGGTAACAATGCAAACTGACACCCCATACTTGCAGTTTTAGATCCCTTGCCTAGCTTTATGCAACACATAGTGACAAGATTACATAGTTATTGCATCGCCCTAAACTGCTTTATTCTTTTCTTCAATCTACAAACTGAGTCTCGCAAGGCTCAATGCAAACTGATATGTGATCATTCTGAGCTATTCACAATACAAATTGAACAAGCCTCCTAGATTGACATTATATGTAATAGTTGACACATTGAAGAGAAGGCTTGAGTCAAATATACAACAATGACAGAAAAATCAGGATAGTTGATGCTCCATTTAGTCTTCTTCCATGCATCAGTGCACTACGTACTATTATCTCACAAATATGGGAGAAGCAAAGGCTTTATCATGGATCCAAAATCTTTACTTTGAGAAATTTCTCATGGAAACCACATATCATGTCGACCGAAGAACCTCCTAGTTGCTTTCACCATGAACCAACATATGCTCCCTTCTCCTAATCGACGATCCCATGTCAGAGTGATAAACCTCAGAAGCACGAATCAAGTGGTCATGCCAAAACTTGAATGTCAAATGGCTTCATGTGACAGTTCGATACAGGTTCGTCATCAATAAAGTCAGGAAAATTGTTAAAATCAGAAATACTAACATTGAGTAGGCTCATATTAGGACACTCATAATGTGGTATTTGTATTCTCAAGAAATCCATAGAATCAATTAGTTGATTATAGCTTAAGAAACAAAAAAACCAGGTAATATACAAATTAGAACAGCATCGAGAAGAAATACCACTTCTGCGCCATAGCATGATCCACAATAAGTTTCATTGTGCTCAAGCCTTCCACCATGCCTTTGTAAAGGCTTCTCAATCTGTTGAAAAGGCAACAAACCACAAATGTTATGCAAGATCAACAAGCCAAAAATTCACATTTTTTATCATCAAATATACCCATTCAAAAACAAAAGACAAGTATATGATTCTAGAACTTTAGACGCTATACTATTGTGAACAATATGCACATCCTTAATATGCCATAACTGTATGTATTCTTTTGCTCTTTGCATTAGCCCACACGTAAGCATATACAATGCTTGTAGATTGCACAATCATATAAGGCTGTTTATTGGTCTAAGTTTTTCACATAGAACCATCCAGTGATTGGCCAATTTCAATTCTTGTAAAGTTGCACTGCTTTTGCCAAGCTGTACCCACTCGATCCAATGTTTATTGCTTGCTACAGTAGAAGAGGATATGAAATATTGGTTCTCCACAAATCATGAGGCTCAAGTTTATGTTGAAAGGCCATAGGAAAGAATAGAGGGACACAGAGCTCATGTGCCACATATCATGGGATTTATAGGACATAACCCTTCAGTTATTTTGTTATAAAAATTACTTCACATGGTTGTCATTGCCATTCAACTGATTAAAAGAAGATTTCAGCAGAAAGCCATCCAAAAACTCAACATGTGAAAAAGCACTGTATTGATGATCAAGATTATTCTATGCAACATCGAAAACTCATATGAAGAACCAACTGACCTTAGGCGCACCAATTCCATCTTGTCTAGATGCAATTACATTCCCATGTGGATCTATCCGTTTCTTGATTATGTCGTGCTTCTATAATAGAGAATGGAAGAAAAGTTTAGATTCTCAAGCATAGTTGGCACAAAATCCCGAAGTTATTACGTTGTCACCAAAGATCAAACAATATTTCTAACATACCACATCAAGATGCTCCACCCCACTGATATCCATAGCATCAAGACTGATTATGGAACATGGAAGAGCAGGGAAGGTGACATCAAACTGCACTTCAAGAAACGTTAAGAATATACTATATGCACAAATGACCAACATTATCCTGAATATAGTTAACCTACTTAAATAGTATTTAACAAACATTCTATGCAATCAAAAGATTCACTCCGCATGCAGTATAATATTTTTGGCTGATTTATGATTTCTGTAAATATAAACATCTTATTCAGAAATACTCCTTGACAAAAATTATTACATGAGAGACTCACATTGATCCGAAGGGTTTCTCCTCTTGAAGTATCTACTATAAGCTTGGTTTCAGTGGCTGCATTAAGATACAATCCTGCAACCAGAGAAAAAAACAAAAACTAATTAACACGAAACAGTATACATAAGAAATTGAAATTTTTTATTGTTCTTGACTCAAATAAAATAGAGACAACATCATCAACAATACGTATAAAAATACATTTTTTGACAGATACATACATATATGTATATGTGTCCCAATGAATCTGTCAAATAAAAACGAAAGCATAACTTGCACTAGTAAATCAAGAAAACTAGAATAAAAAAAATCCCTGTTAAAGGAAATTCAAGGAATCCATGAAGACATAAGATACGCTTAAACAACATCAAATGCTTATAATGTGCTGAAGGTAAGTAACATGGACATGGAACAGCTTCTTCCGTGCACACAGAATTCAAGGCATACTGGACCAAGTAAATAGAGAAAACTAGAAATAACTGATCCATTTAAAGAATTTGGGACAAATCCAGAAGATAGGATCAACCAAGAAAAGACAGCTAATGTTGAAGCTAAATAGCATGCATGCAGAATAGCTTCTTCGACTATTAAGGCACAATCAACCGTAATAAGCAATTTCATTAATCCGAGCTGGAATAGGAAGGCTATCATCGCGTTCAGAATCCTAACGTGCTAAGAGGCCATACCATGAGCATAATGCTACCACCCAAAAAAGTGTTAATGGATGAAGGAGTTCTTAGGTTCTAAATTGTCACACATCATGGTGGCATGTTTGGAGATTTCAGTGGATAGCATTATAATCTTAGTAATTGATCTATTAAGGCTCCAGTTGAATAATTCTTATATTGTCTTATCTGATATTTGAGTTCTGCTAAACAACCAAAAGGGGCCATATAAACCCAAATGATGTAGATGGGACAGCTAATGTGGACATGAGACGACCAATAGACCTCATCATGCAGACCAACATGCTACTGTCAGGGAAACATTTCCAACTAATGCAAAGAAAAAAGTCAATTTCAGGTTGACCTCTAATAACAGATCAAGAAGTTTAGATAGATTTTCAACAAGTTGTAAGAGGATATCCCCAGTGATAAGGTTAGGGAAAAACTAGAGAACACGGAGTATAGAGTAGCTGGATTAAGTTCCTCCCAAAAGTTCATCAGGCCAAGTAAGCCTTTCCGACTTCTTTAGCTTCCACCATATATACTCTCCTTAGACTGCCTTTTTCTCATTGACTCTAGCATCCTCAAAGATGTCCTTGTTGCTATTCACTCGCCAGTAGCGGAGTATTACCAGTGAATCATTAAGCAAAGAAACAAAATGCTAATTCGTGGATTTTGATAGCCAAATAATAGACGACAGGAGAGAAGACATGAGGCCCTCAAGCCGGATTAGACCAACCAGAACAGAAACTCAGCACTACCCTAAGTCGAAAGAAAGATACAGAACCTTGCTCCATGACAAAACAAGAATAAAAGGGCATGAACACGGCAAAATTCCCATGATTTCAAAGACATAATCCAACCATCTCAATAACAACCAAAAGGCCCAAAGATTCAATCTTTATCTCGTCATACTTGACTAATGGACCTATACACAATACCCTATAGACCAAGAAAGAACACAAGAATTAACTAACGGATACCCACGATCAATTACAACCCAAATCGCTCCCAAAGAAATGCGTGAAGATTGGATTCAGAGAGGTAAAAGGTCATACTTAGCTCGGAAAGGAAGAGGATGAGCATGACGATAGAAGAGGCGATGGTGATGATGCCTCCGGAGAGGGTCTTGCTGTAGAAATCCTCGTTTACCTTCGGGTACGCGTCCAGTTTCCTTAGCTTCCCAAAGACGCCCTCCATCGATTCAATTCAAATTGAAACCCAAGAAAACAAAGATAAAAGATTGGAGATGGAGATAGGAGACAAAGAAGGGTTTGATCGGATCAAAGTATAGGGGTTCCAATCAAGGATTCAGCCGACTGGGTACTCTTTATTGAATAAGATTCCGATCTCCCCCTCTCTCGTTCTCTCTCTCTTCTCTCCTCTCGTTCTCTCTCGAACGTTGGACCCCTTTTTTGTTCTTCGTTTTTGGTCTGAATTATATACGTGTTTTGCTGATGTGGCGCGATTTGAAAGGTCGAGGAGCGTTCTTAACTGTTGAGGTTAATTTTTGAATGATATATATTTGGCAATATACCCCTCATCAGCCAAAACAATGTTACATGCACTACCCAAAACTATAGGTGCACCTTTAAAAAAAAAAAATTTACTATAATGCCCTCCGCCCCTCTCTTACCCTCTGACCTTGCCACCGACGCCGCGCCCTGCCACCGACGCCGCCGCTGCCCCTTTCTCCGGACCCCATCGCCGTTGCAGCCCCGCCTCCGGCCCCCTCTCTCTCCCCCCGTTCTCTCTTTGATGCAGGACAAAACTCCGGCGACCCTGACCGTCGGATGGGTGTAACTTTCGATCCGGGTGTCCGATCGGGGCGTACGACCAGTCGAAACGACCAGCTCGACGAGCCCGTCATTTATCATTGGAGATCTTTGATCTCTCCATGACTGCTCGTCAAATCGTCAAATTCCTTTTCCTTTGATCTAAAATCTCAATTTTAGTGAAAACTTTCATTTTTAGACAGTTTTATCGGTTTCTATTTTTTGGCAAATTCCTAGTTTTAGTATGATTTCTCCTTTCTTTTGAATTTCGGGTTTAATTTCGGGTTAGGACTTGGATTAGGATTGGATGGTTGAGTCCATGTTTTAGTTGAGTTGGTCTTTCCTTAAACCTATAAAAGGAGGCCTAGGGCTTGTAAAGAGTCAGTTTTTGGATTATTGAAATTTGGGTGGTTTTCTCCTCTTTGAGAAACCTGGTTATCTCTCCCATAGAGAGGTCGGTTCTTCTCTCCCGACGAGAGATCCCACGTTTACCCTGCGCCACTCTTTCTCCCCTGTTCTCTCTTCTCTCTCCTCTCCCTCCCTCTCTCTCCTCTCCCTCCCTCTTGTCCGCTCGCTCTCTCCCTAGCGGGCGATCACGTAGCTGCGGTGGTCATGCCCGGGGTTTGAAGGCGCTCCTTGGTTTGAAGGTGCCGTGGTGGTCGTGGGTGGGGAAGAAGGCGCATCATCAACCACTCAAACATCCCTCCCTTCTTCCCCGGCCATGACCACCGCGGTGGCGCGATCGGCCGCGAGAGAGAGAGAGCGAGCGGAGGGAAGAGAGAACAGGGGAGAGGAGAGAGAACGAGAGAGGGAAGAGAGAGCATGGGAGGGAGAGGGGGTGTGTGGTGGCCGGGCGGCAACGGCGATGGGGTCCAGAGAAAGGGGCGGCGGTGGCGGTGCGCGGGGGTGGTGCATGGCGGTGGAAGAGTGGGGAAGAGAGGGGCATTTTAGGGATTTGAAAAAAAATATGGGTGCACTTAACGATTTTTGCGGTGCATATAAAATTACCCCAAAACAATCCTATTTTTAATAATAAAATAATTACTTTTCCAAGTATACCCTCCAACATATGCCTTTTGACATACAAATCCTCTCAGCGCACATGGCCTTTAAGCTAGATATTCGATCCTCATTACGATAGCGTTCGATGGGGCTCTTTGAAGAAGGTCATGAGGAGGATGGGTGTCCACCTCAATGGGTTGCATGGCTGATATGAGGCGTGTCACCTTAATTATGTTTTATTTTATTATTAATGACTAGGTGGTGGGCCGTGTCATGCGTCGGCGGGGAATCCGTCCGCAGGGCTCTTGTCAGCCTTTTTATTTATTTTGGTGCAGACTTGCCTCTCAAAGCTTATTAGTGAACCTTTGACCAGCTTAGTGGGGATTTGCTATCCGCGCTCCGACATGAGGATTAGAGCTTAATCCACTCAAGTCAAGTGCCAAAGTTTCTCCTTCCATCTCCCACCGTCAAGGAGAAGATTATGTCATCACCTTGGCATCTTGGAGCATGAGAGCCCTTGGCGATAATTGGGTGTGCCACTCGGTGGGCAAAGATTAATGTCCTGGGATTTTGGAGAATTGCTTAAAAGGGTGGCGCGAAGGGTTTCTTTATGGGGAGCTGCCAAACTGGCTTTTGCTGGGAAGGTTAGACTCTACCGGCATGTTCTGCAGACGATTCCGGTGTTTTCTATGATGGCAACACGTGTTCCTAAAGGGGCCTTGGAGAAGATTGATAAGATTGAGAGTGCCTTTCTATTTGGGGTAGCAACTAACAAGAGGTCTGGTATCTCAGTGGTGAAGTGGAAGGCAGTGTACATGTGCACAGATTGAATATGAGGGGCTAATTAAGCCTTAGAGACCTCTCGACATGGTAGGACTCTCTCTTCGTCTTGCGAGGGCAGCGAGATTGCTTGGAGGGGCTTGTTGCCGCCAGCTTCATCGCTTTGGAAGAGTTTGAGCAAATGTATCTTGGACATTAGAGAAAGTTTCCGATGGGCTCAAGGTGCTCGGAGCTGAGTGTCTATCCTCTGTGATTGTTGGCTCTCATATCTTCCATTGGACGGATGCCAGCTTTGTATAATGTGGATATGATCTCATAAATCCTCTCTGACCCCCTTGAGCGCTCAGCTGACTCTTAAGGTTTTAAAATTCGAAATTCTGATTACTTCCTGTGACACCTGAAATTTATTTTTTGAAGCTGAGAATGTATATTGATGATTGGAATTTAGAAATGACTATATGTGGGTGAAAATAAAATATTTGTTCATTTTATCTTCAAACAATTACGTTGTATAGATTGTAATTTGAAACTTGTATGCGTTCCATTTTACAAACTAACCAAAATGATGTATATGGAAAAAGAATATTCGAGAGCTAGTATTTACTATTAAATAAGTTGGCGGAGTTATCCTTTTTCTGGCTTTAGCATTTGGCTAGATAAAGCGGAAAATACGAGAGGGGGGAAAAAAATACTAAGCAAACCAGAAAATAGCGTATTAAGAAATTCCAGGTTCATGAGAAAAATGGCATGACTAGTGATCTAATGGTCCAGCCTTTTAGGCGGCTTTTGGTTGGATCCGTCTATTCCGAGTTAAGGAAATTTTCGGATAAGAAAAATAGAGATAAAATAATAATTACTTGGGATATGAAAAAACGTTTGAATATAAAAGATGGAATATGGATAGATATAGGTTTTTTTTTTTGTTAATATTTTTTAATTTTATGAGTATTGATGTTTTCATTTATATTTTCTATTATAATTTTTCAAATCAATCTTATAAGGAGCAATAACGGTTAACCTGCATTAATTCATATTCCCTAAGTTTCTTTATATATATTCTCTAAATTTGCTTTATATAAACCTGCATTAATTCATATCAACATAAGTTCTATTAATATTTTCTTATGCAATATGCAAAGACTTATATTTTATTTTATATTTTATATTTTATATTTTATTGGCTATGTTTTATGGTGGCAGTGAACAAAAAGCTATAACCAACCTTCGAACCTGGACCACTTACGGGTCAATACAGTCGTCTAACCAGACAAACTACATGGAGTTTGTTAAAATTTTATATTAATAATAACTAAAAACTGTGCCAGGGGCACAGGTGAGTACTAGTATATTATAATATACAATATATATATATATATATATATATATATATATATATATATATATATATATATATATATATGATCGATTATATCATATTTTAAAAAATAATATATTAATCTAATTTAATCATACCTCTCATGTTGTACCAATTAGCATCAACATTCGTAACTCAATTATGTCATGCATGTTTGTCCAGGGATTCATGTCATATCTCCAGAATTGTGATGTAATAAAGTGAGGATAACTTGGTAGATTAGTAACCTGGGTTTGTCATATTATCCCAGCCAATTCCCCTTTTTATAATCCAATGATGTTTTTGGGATAAGCCAGAGAACGAGGGTTTATTCCACGCTTATTCCGTACCAAACGGGGTTCAAGTGATGGATAAGAAATACCGAGTGGGTACTAGTTAATGCAACAGAGGCCCATAGCGTTTAAGTAGACCACATCATCGGTTGGAAGACCGGCAGGCCCAGCCCATTTTTTCCTGTTTCGTGGGCAAATTTATAGGCCGGCCTTGATCACTAGTTCAGACCGGGTCGGGAATTGGCATACATACATCCACGCCGGCCTAGCCCGCAAGGGATGAAGCCTTGTTTCTCCTATTCTAAATGTAGATTGGGTCAGGCTTGGTCATAAAATTATACAAGAAAACTTTTCATATATTAAATTTCTTGTAAATAACATCACAGCATAGTTTGCATAAAATCTCCTTCATATCACTATATCCCATTTGTTGGCATAATTTAAGTACTTAAATAAACAGTAGATGAAGTTTTTTGGAACAATCGATGACATGAGATGTATGGTTTTTAGGGCAATAGAGTTTTGAGTTTTTCAGTCTACCATATATTCTATTTCATTAATTAGTTGAATATTTCAAATATTGGATTCCATTAACTTAAGGTTTCACGACCATTAGTTGTCAACATAACGCAACTCTCACCTCACACAATTATATTGCAAAGAACTTGCCGTTGTCATTGCATGCATGTCATCACAACCACGAGATGTTGTCATCGAGGGGCGGATCTATGGGTGGGCTGCACCGGGCTGTAGCCCGGGCAGTCCACATGATATTTTTTAAAGGATTTATATATTTTAGTTCATTTAAATTTAATATAAATATATTAAATCCAGCCTATATAATGACTAGTCCACCCGTCAGCCCTCCAGTACTGCCAAAACATCAAAGAGTCAAAATTAAAATTAAAAGGCAATCCAGTACCGTCAAAGCAGCCAAAGAGTCAAAATTAAAATTAAAATGTGCTAAGGTATAAGTATAGGTGGCCTGCTGACATCACCGTAGGAACTAGTCAAAATTAAAAAGTGTCCGAGAGTCAAAATTAAAAAATGCAATAGCTAGGTGTCAGTGACCAGTGGCTGGGTATTGGTAGTTCATTTATTCACATTTGTTTACTCGTTCTTCAAAATGTTTGATAGACATATAATTTATTCACATAGTATTTGATACTTGCAGGACACCCATGGTTCAAGGCTTTAAGTTAATGTCGTGGCTCCTGATAGCCCCTTGATTTTATTGTTTCGTCTCTCTTAAAAGCAATTTTCTACAACGTACAAGGTAAAAAAAACGATTTTAAAAGGTTAGTAGTTGTATAATTGAGAGATTAGACTCCACTTGTAATTTTTTTGTTTTCAGAATTATTTTACAAATAATTTTACTATTCAGAAAAGAATGTGCTTTGAATATTGAGAACACTATTTGAGCATTTACTGTTTAGATATAGTCTCTTGTTCTTGTGTAGAGTAACAATAACTGAAACATAGGAACGGGCCTTTTGAAATCCATTAGAGATATTATATTAAAATGTGAGCATGTGATTGGTATAGTTTTCATCAAGTAAACCATTAGGATAGTGTTAGCCCGGACGGACTTTAAATCCTGGATCCGCCCATCGTAACAAGTTATTTTCACTCCAACAATTAAAAATAATTATTGCATTAATCTATGCTCAATGATATCACACCCTCTCCACTAATAAGACTGGGCATCTATTTTGAATTCGCTTGGGCATGCGTTGTGTGTTTTTTTATGGTACTTATGATGAGGTGCGGTGTGTTTGTAAATTATGATGAGGTGTGATGCGGTAACAACTAAAAAATTATTTGGCATGTAACATTAATATTTATGATAGAAAATTGTATTCGTGAAGTTTATTGTTTTGATATGTGTTTAGTTTCAACCGCAGTGTAATCAAAATATATAATAATTTTTTCATTCAAAAATTAGTTAATTAAAATTTCGTTTCTATGTTTTTTACGCCATAGCTAAGATGCGGCCAGATAAAATCATCTATAAACCCTTTCTCCTTTGGTTTGATTAGTTTGGACGTGATTCCCACCGGTTTATGTTACTTTCCAAACGAGGTTATTATCAACGCAATTGTACTTGGTCAAAATAAAAAATAAAAATGTTTGAGTAGCACGAAAGTACCCCCAAACGGACCCTTTTATCTCCTCCATCACCACCACTCATCATGGCTATGACTTCCATGACTTAGCTCGAAGCGATTATCGTCAATATGCGTTAAACATTGATGATCTAGGTTAACAATTGCATAATATTTCTCGAATAGTATGCCAGGAACGTTTCCGGGATGAAAATGATATACTCTCTCTCTCTATATATATAGTTTTAGTAGCTATAGGGGGTTAGTGTTGAAATTGGCGACCCTAGAAAAATCCAGATACATCGATCTTGCATCAGGATATGAACCTTTTCAGTCAAATTACGACAACGGCAAGTTCATCAGAATATATATCATCAATTTGAATAGTATAACCTTGCACTTTTGACGCATGAACAACCTCTTTAACCTAATTATAACCGATGAACCTTTTCTTCCAATATATATTAAAAAAAACATCTTGTCAATGGAGGTCACCAATAATCACCATAAATAAACGCACATGGAGTGATGGTCGATAACCATGGGCTCATAAGTTTCTTTGCAAATATATATACCTCATGCACCTATATATAGTTATATTGCGATCGAAACCCACCCCACCTCATTATTATTTGCATTTTGGTCCTCTCCTTTTGCTTTACTCATTGTTTTTTGCAAAGAAAACCAATAAGACGAGGGGTATTTGTCCGAAAAAAAAGTTTTTTTGAGATCAGGGAGATCAAACAAGATACCAGATCACCTAAAGCAATCCTCCTCAACTAGCTTTAAGATGAGTAGTTATATATAATTATATCGAATGCACCGCCCTTGTTAATCACATGCCTCAATGTCAGACATCTCATCTTTAAGTTCCTCCCTTTCCTCTCAATTAGTCCCCTAATGAGTCTGAATACTATTTGGATCTTTGCGTCACGAGGAGAACTCTACTCTTTAAAATCTAAGGTTTGGCAGTGGAATAAAGCATGCGTGCATGCATGGATGACGACCACCGGAAAAGAGGACGAGAAAGGTAGCAAAGAGCATATATAAAAGCGAAGAGAGGATGTACTTTTGAACGTGACCAAGTATATATGGGAAGAAGTTCGCAATGAAGAACCTGCATGCAAGTGACTCTTGTTGGGTGTACGTTGAATTCAAATGTAGAACCTTGTCAGTGTGTGCAACTATTGGTAGGTTGTGAGGTGGAAGATACTCCGGTGGCCTATCAGAGCAGGAGGCTAGATGAAAAGGGAGGAAAAGTGAAATATTCAAGGCTCTTTCTTTTGAGAGAATCCAGTGACTCTATTCTAAACCCTAGCTTTATCTTTATTTCTTGTGTTAGGTTGCTCATGGAGATATTCTTATACCTGCAACTCAACATGAGTGGTTTCGTGCCTAAGCTTCGAGAGTAGTTAGCTTTCATAAGCTCGTATATATGGTGAATAATATGGTTGAAGTCACGTTGATGTATAGAATATATATATCTTAATTTGTTCTCTGCCTTTGCTAGTTGTGTGGAGAGAATTATGCTTGCTTTTCATGGATGGTGTGCGCAGACCGGTCATATGCGCGATTTTATGCTTAATGGAATTTTGATAGTAAAAATTTGCTGATATAATCGTCACGTTGTCCTCTAGGAAGGAAAGAATTTTCTTTAGCTAATGATGAAGTATAGATTGATATGCGCGATTTTATGCTTAATGGAATTTTGATAGTAAAAGTTTGCTGATATAATCGTCACGTTGTTCGCTAGGAAGGAAAGAATTCTCTTTAGCTAATGATAAAGTATAGATCGATTAATTGATACAAATATCATATTCATTTTTTTTTGGTTAATGTATATATTATGATATATATATATGGAAATTATCCTGAGCAAACTGGTTCTCTATCTCTTGTATAGAGAACCATTATCTGGATCATCCGATCTCCATCAGACGATCATGATATATATATATATATATATACAAGTATTGTGGACTCATGAATTTCGTTGAAATGATTCCTGATAACCAATCAAAAACATAATCATGCAATATTCCAAGTGCAATTCACCCTAAAGTTACGGTCAAATGGTGTTTTGATTATATGAATGGATGTGAACCATTACCTATATTTGAGAAGAATGCATGTTGGTATATGTATCAATTCTATGAGTGTCGAACATGGATGACCAATCTAATCATATAGAAAACAAGTATTTAATAATTGCAGACATGTTTAATTATCTCGTTCAGTTGATTTGTTCAATGTAAACATAAGGAAATTAATTAAATTGTAGGATTTTGAAGCAGACAACAAAATTTAATTTCTAATTTTCATTATGTTGGAGGGTGAAGCCTGATCTTGCAGTTGCCCCGGATTACATTGTGGGCCAGACTCAACCATATAGTGCCGTGCAGAGTTGTTTCGGGATTCGACCTGTCACCCTAAACATCATATATAATCTGTTTAGTGTGGGTTTTTATGTATTTTTACTCTTATGTATTGTAATCTAAGGATACAAGGATTAGTGCGGGCGACTGTCATTGTATCATGTAACTGGCTTTCATTTTTTGCCTTCGTGATAGTGGAACTTCAATTATTCTTGTGGACATAGTTTTGTTTTTGAATGAATCATGTCAATTTGTGTCGTTGTCTTATTGTCAATTTCTGAGTAATCCTAACACATTAATTTCTAAGTGATGGATGTATAACACACAATGAATCTAGTCGTATAAGAATAATCATTGACGTCTGAGTCAGTTATCATTTATCTTTTGCAGTTGATGCGCGTGGTCAATATCTACGAAAAGAAAATAATATCTCGAAGCAAACAAGTAAATTTAATTCATTTGATTTTATTAGTTCACGATGGGCATCTAATTATATAAAGAAGAGAAAAGATTTGCGTATATGTCTACGTTGCATATTGGCTCAATCGGTAGATGTCTAGACATCTATAATCCATCGGTAGTGTTATGTCGATAGATTACATTAATTAATCGATAGTGTTTTACTGATTCGATGATCTATATATTCAATCGGTAGATGTCTATCGATTGATTGATCTAATCCATCGATATATAAAACACTATGAATGGATTAGACGTTGAGATCGATAGGAGTCTACCGACTGAAGGGCATGTACGCGTACCCCCAATCGCGACCCTACGAGAAATCACCAACTGATGATTATAATACTGATCAAGTCTAATCATTGGCCGTTTCATTACCCAAGCGCGCACTATGCTACTGACACTGTTTACACCACGAATATCATTGAATTCAATGATGTTTAGCCATCATCACTACCACCAAGTTGACAATATATATAATTGACAGGTGCCATGGTGATGATGATCAGTATTGACATTAATGTAATGTCAGTATGTGCGTTTGTATGATCAAGCTACCTACACATAATAAAAAAAAAGAAGAAAGAAGAAAAAGAAACCAGAGTTTGATGAACAGTGGCCTCAGCAAGACAGACAGCGATTTCCGAAACCTTCTGCCGACTTCGTCGCCGGATAAAGCCGCATGCACGTCGACCTAACACCACTTTTCTTTACAATTAGCCATCTTAATCAAGTAGAACCTTCCATGAAGCATACTTTTTAGAGAGGAGAGATGCATTCATCAAACTCTCTTTTAATTTGGGGGGTCCTACGACTAAGCCTTCATATATTACTCACTAGTTAATCACCGAGAAGAAGCCTATGATGTGGGCTTGTGCGATAGGAGGGATGAATCTTGGCAGTTAAAGTCGGTTAGGCCGACCACTTGAGAGGGGTCCTTGTGCCTTGACAATAACCATTGCCACGTCAGTGGCCCCAATCATCCTTTGTTGTATCGAAGAGTGCCACGTCGAGTCGTATGATGGGCCCCGTGCGCCGGGGATTCCGTGAGAATCCCGCATCTAATAAATCGCGTGGCTGGATGCGAGACAGGAGATCTTGACTTCGAGTTGGGACAAGGACACGTGTTTAAATATTAGCTGATCGGAGAGGTGGAGCCGTTTTCTTGAGCCATATCCGTGATCCCAGTCTCTTACCCAGCTATACGGCATGACTCCCACAAATGTAGCAACTAATTTAGGTGAAATTTCGATGTTCGAAGCTGGTTTGAACATCGAAAAGTTATTTTTTGTGTGTTTAATTCCTTTTCTATTTTTATTTTTTCTTCATCGTTCAGTTTCCTTTTCAGTATTGTTTTTTATGTTCATGAAAATGAATACAATAAATGGTCAAACCAAAAAAACCCTTAAATTTTACATAACTACGTACGTACTCTTAAACTCGGAGAAATCCTGTAAGCTTCAGTATAGCATGTATATATAATACTGTATCATTAACCTGAGGTTAGTATGAGCTAATGCATGTCACCGTCTGTGTTACAATACTAGCTAGCTAGTTAGTCAAGGATTCAAAGACTCTTCGCCCAGAAAAGTTTCTAAAGCTAGCCTTTTTCTTTTCTTCTTATTCTCTCTACCTTTCATGAGAAAGATTCACCTGAGCATTAATTAGTCTTAACAAGATATATAATAATGTATCATGGAACATTCCCAGCTAGCTCCTCGCTGCAAGTGTAGAGTTGATCGAGTATGAAGAATCGTCTAAAATAAGTTGTTTCCGAAAGAGACAACGTGACAGATACATACATATATATATATACACTTAATTAAGCAAGAGACGTGATGGATCATATCCATATCGTCATCTCCTTCGCTATTGTTATATATACTGATTATGGTAGATACAATGACGTCGTACGTGTAGATAATTGTTCTTGCTTAATTTTATGTGTACTGAGTCCAATCAATAAAAGCTGACTTAATTCAAAGTCACACAAGCTGATAAAATGACATATATTATTGTTTATTCCGTTTTCTTCCATATATATATGCTGATCCTCTTCCTTCATGTTATATATATATATATATATTAATCCACATCTTAGACTGAATTCTATGGATATACTAGCTTTGGTAGAGTGAGGATAGGAGGTGAGCTATATTGCGTACTATGTGATCCAGGGAGCATACAAAGCATGCATGATGTAATGGAAAATCCTACGCTAGCTTCTCCTTGTTCTAATTAAGGTCTAATCTTCTTTTGCTTCGAAGCTTGCTATACAAACCCATAATAACTAGCTTTTCACTTATATGCATGTACATTTATAACAATATATATAAAGTTGTCTAGGCTATATATCCGTCATGAAGTTGCCTACACTATATCCATATCCGTCATGCATGACATATATATAGCTATATGCCTATATATAGATGAACGTGGAGAGAGACGAGAGTTGTAAAGGAGCAAACAAGAGCTAAAAGAAGGAAACTCTCAAACTCTCAATTATATGTCTTTGTTCTTCTAGATAAATCACAGCGCACAAGTCCCATCATCATCTTCACCGACTTCACCAGCACCTTATCTCTCAAGAAATAAAAGAATTACTACAGCTACGTACTGAGCTACTGACAATGAGATAAAATTAATAGTCCAAAAAACACTTGGGAAAGCTCATCGATGAGCATATATAGAACTAACTGTGCCTCTGCCATGAGTGATGAGAAGAAAAAGAATGCCTAAAATGGTGGCTTTCATAGCTAGGTGTCATGCAGTGCGAAACCTTCGAGCGAGGCTCCTCATGTGGGGGATGACAGTGAAAGCCTCAGGGAGGGGTAGGGGTCGGCGGACAGATGGCACCATGGGGAGGGTAAAGAGATAGTACAAGGCTAAAAGAGTGCTTGCATTAACGAGGACAAAGGTAATGACAATATATGTCTACGTGTTGAGGGATGGAGCATCGATCCTCCTTTGTCTGTTGGTCTTTTTCATGAACAGTACGTAGACCTGGTTCATTGCACCATGCATCCTTTGAGCAGCATTATAGAGAGTGGAACATGTGTGGTCTTCTTCTTGCAGGGGATTGTAATTGTTATGGTAATATATATGTAGACCATGCATGGCTAGCTAGTTTATTTGTAAATGTGGTATATTTACTTACATGAGTGACATATATAGATGTAAAAATTCCTTTTTTTTACTTACATAAGAGCTGGAATACATTAAAAAAAGAGATTTTAAGTGTTCTGAACCACAATAATTAGTTCAACATAAAGAATAACAGAAACGACGTAGGTGATGCTAGAATTAATTAACTTAAGTGATTAAACTCACACTCTTCCATCATCTTAAACTTTTTATAATCATTCACAGATAAATAATGACGTGCGAGATAATTTGTCGTCATTTTCAAATCACACTCTTCCATTAGCTTAAACTTTTTGTCATTAATTCACTGATAAACAACAACGTATAAATCATTTGTCGTTTGTCTGCATTAAACTTTGTTTAGTCTATATAAGTTGCCTTACAAACTCACTTAACCACCATCATATACATATCATATTGTACACAATACCTTTACCTACTTATAACATCAACCTACTCCTTAATTTGTTTGGAATATCTCACGTGCAATCCACGTGTTCCCAACTAACGACACTCCCCTCATCTCTCCAAGACTCCAATCGCTGGTTTTGAAGCTGCATGTGGTTTCCGAAGCTTCCTGTGGGCGAATCAAGAAAGAAAAGATGAAACAACAAATAGAAATAAGCACACTAAAATTACAACAACAAAAAAAAAAAAAAAAAGGAAAATTTGGTGCAAAACCAAAAGGGTGTCTCAGTCTGTGGTGACCAGTGATCACGCGCCGAGCACCGTCCTCCGGGGTCCCCAGACTCCCTACAGGCCACACGTGTCCAATGGCACAGTTGGCCCACGAGCAGCCGCGTGGGGCCTCACGTGGACCCACGGGTTTCCCTCGCGTCCTTCCACCCCCACTAGCTATTTTGTCCTTTTCTATCCGTCCCCCAACTATAAAACCCGCCCCCCCCCGACCCTTCCCTTTCTCCTCAACAACTGCCCCCGAAACCCTATCAAAAACAGAGGATTTTAAGAACAGAGCCATCTCTATCGCTCTCTTCTCAAAGTTCTCTCTTTTATCCCTTCTTTACTACTTGTTTCGATCTTTGGATTAAGCGATCCATGACTAAGAAGAGCGCGGTGGTGCCGCTGGTGCCGGAGATGGCTCCCGGCTCGACTCCGCTGTTCCCGCCTCCGCGCCCCGCGAGCTCTGGCGTGGGCTTCGCCCGCCGGAAGAAGTTCTCGGACCAGCTCGACGTGAGTTCCAATGGGGTCAGGCCCAACGGGATTCTCGAGGCCATGAAGGCCTCCTCCCCGACCGCCTTCGCGGCGGCCACCGCCTTCCCTTTGGATCAGGAGTACAATTCTTGGATTGTAAGTGTTCGTGTTTTGTTTGCTCTGGGGGTGTCCTTTTGGGTTTCTTGATTGCTGACTCCCTGGGATGGCTTCAGGCGAGACACCCATCGGCGTTGGACAAGTACGACGAGATCATAGCCGCGTCCAAGGGGAAGAAGATAGCCATGTTCTTGGACTACGATGGGACGTTGTCGCCGATCGTAGACGATCCCGACCAGGCCTTCATGTCCGATGGGGTGGGTCTCATCGTCTGCTTGAACCATTGCTCCTCTTTCCTCTGTTTTTTTTTACGAGATTGTAGGAGTTTGGAACTAAAGATTGGATTTTGGGCATTGGGTTCAGATGAGAGCAGCAGTGAGAGACGTCGCGACGCACTTCCCGACGGCCATCGTCACCGGAAGGTGCAGAGACAAGGTACATTCTCATTTCTTTCAATCTTTTTTCAACATGGGTTCTCCCCAATCCCCTCGCAAGCTCTAAATCTCTTAAGTTTTGTTCTTGATCTTTATCTGTTCTTGTGAACAGGTATATGACTTTGTACGACTAGCAGAGTTGTACTACGCTGGGAGTCATGGAATGGACATTAAAGGACCGCACACAAAAGCCAAAGTGAGCAACCTTTTCTTTCTTTCCTCTCTTTTATTTTATCAAAGTTCTAGCCCACTGTGATTTTTTATTCCATTTGAAAGAGTTATAGTCTAATTTGATTTCCTTTTATGTTTCTTTAGCCCAAGGCAGTACTTTTCCAGCCAGCCCGTGAGTTCCTCCCCATGATCAATGAGGTGGTCCTCTTTTCTATACCTCACAACCAGTTTCTCTTCTATTTTCCTTTAAGCATGCAAGAGTGGATATAGTTTTCCAAACTTCCACATCTCATCTACTTTAGAATATGATTGATGAACTTAAACCTGTACTATATTGTATCATAAAATTTTGCCAATAATGACATTGATATGCTACTTGCCTACTTGTACATTTTGCAGTAAAAGGCATTCTTAGATGAAACATGAGTATTATATATCAGATAGTTGTATCAGATCTCATGGACATTGTTTCAGGTCTATAAGACGTTGTTGGAGAAAACAAGGACAACCCCAGGAGCCAAGGTAGAGAACAACAAGTTCTGCGTGTCGGTTCACTTCCGGTGCGTCGATGAGAAGGTACACATCTCACCATTTTAATCTCATTTCCCTATCAATCTTTTTCAGTGCACAGAGATGAAATTTTGATTGATTGATTGATATGAACATTTCACCAACTTTTCCTCAGAGATGGATCGCATTGGCTGAAGAGGTCAGATCAGTGCTCAAGGACTACGCCAACCTGCGCCTAACTCAAGGAAGAAAGGTGTTTGAGATTCGCCCTACTATCAAGTGGGACAAGGGGAAGGCGCTTGAGTTCTTACTTGAATCACTTGGTAAGCCATTATATGCCTAAATATAGGTTCTTTCACATTATATCACAATCTTTTATAAGATTCATATGTCTAATTAAGAACATTTCTCTTCTGCAGTCTTTTGACGATTAGCTGCAACTTATAACCATCTCTATATTTCTTTGTCCTAGGATTTGCCGACCGGGACGATGTTTTTCCGATTTATATAGGAGATGATCGTACTGACGAAGATGCGTTTAAGGTATTTTAACCGTTCCTTCAGTTTTAAATTAATGCTATCTTTGTTGTCGTTGACGTTTGTATGTGTTATATTGAGGATATAAAAATTTTTCTTTTGCAATTTTATTATAGGTTTTGAGGGATAGAGGACAAGGCATTGGAATTCTTGTTTCCAAGTTTCCAAAGGATACAAGTGCTTCCTATTCTCTGCAAGAACCCGCTGAGGCAAGTATATATTAGCTCTTCTATATTTTTATTTTTTTTTCAAGGAAGAATGCTGAGGTGTTTGTTCTAGTTATGAGACTGATTTGAATGCATTTATACAGGTTATGAGCTTTTTACATCGCCTGGTGGAATGGAAGGACTTCCCTAAAAGGGCTAATTGTGAGAGGATGAAATAATAGGATTGTTTGCAGAGACCCCCCTATGAAATTTAGATATGATGCTTTAACTTTTGTATTGAGTACTTCTCCCTTAAGCTGCATAGGACAGGGAGCTAGGTTTTGTTGTGTTCAAACCATAGGGACCTCTTTGTATTTTTCAAGCTCTTCATTTCTTTTGAGTACTCTTGGTCTTGGAAAGGACTGTTGTTTAGCCTCCTTTTCCATAGACAAGGATCTCAGTTAGTCCTTGTAATCAGTCTAATGTGTTCTGAAGAGAATAAAGCATTCTTTTGATGACTAATGATCATGAGTTTTCCTTTGAGGATATGTTGTCTTCCTGTTTCAGCAGATGCATGAAACCTCGCAGAAGATGTGTATCTGACAGATATATATAAAAAGACTGATGAGAGAAAAGGCAGGGCGCATGGTGACTAATGGACAGTTGTTTATAGTGGAAGTCTATACAAACTGCCACCAACTTCAACCCAGAGCCAAGAAATAAATCATCAGATCATTGAGATATTGTTTTCTTAAGGTGCTTCATGATTTAGGTTGCTTGTCTAAACCATGCATGCATAACTTTTGATAGGGTTAATTAATCGCTTACAAAGCTCATGCTCAAGTCTATTCATATCATTTACAGGCCAAGATGTTTATATTTGAGACATATGGTGGTGGTTTTTTTTATATAAAATAGGTGGTTTTCTATCGACATAAAGTGTTTCAGATGATTGGTGAAGCTAACATTGTATCAGGGAAGGGGGTGTATTCGACAATAGTTGTATAACAACACAATTTATTATTAGTTTAAGCTTTTGGGTTGATTAGGTGTAGCTAACAAATCCAAGTACAATCATTGTGGCATGGTTATGACATTGTATGTGGTCCTTTGGGCCTCTATATTTTTATGAGCTTTCTATTCGAGATGTGAAAATTGGCAGTTCTTCTTGAGAGATTGGGGTCCAACATGTAGCTGGAAGAGCTCTTTCTAATGCTCTCAACAGCAGTGTGGCATGAAGTCATGTCAAAAGAGATCATCTCTCACAGTAGTAATTCTCTTGAATCAGTACAGGTGCATTGTCCCTCTTTATATCTCAACATACATACTCTAAACAGAGAAACGAAGCATTCAATCTGAAGTCAATCATTTCCTTTTAGCATAGAAAGTTAAGCTGGCCAGCTTTACAGATGAGTGTGACACACTGACGCTATCCATAACTTCCATAAAAATGCTAGCTTGTGCAGAGGACTACAGTAGCCTATGGTTCTTCCAATGGTCTTTTGAGGTATGTATAATGGAGGCCATAGTTGCATCTCTGAGGAGTTCACACCCCAGAAAGCTAGCATTTATAGTTCTGAAGCTATAATCGTTTCCTATATAAAGTTTTCATGAGCACCAATTATAGTCTTCATGTTGTTCATCGTTTTGATGGTCATGTGATATAGAATGAAGATTCATCTACCTTGGTAACTCTGCATCTCTTTCTTAACTATCAAATCTCTGTATGAAAACTACATTAAGTTAAACAATCATCTCTTTGCTCCCTAATCTCCATACAATACCTGTTCTCCCTCCCTCTCTTCGAACAAGAAATTTAATAAAACAACGCGATAACAATAATTTTTTTATCTTTTAGCCTCAAATCAAATTCCAAGAGAAGATTCTCCCAGATTAAAGAAGTGGCTGCAACCATTATAGGATGCAAGAAACAACAATAGTTTATTATAGGAAGCAACACAGCCTTATTGTGCTAGTGCTGCCTATTTTACACTAAAAGCTTTGGACCAAGTAGCAACCATAGAGGCTAGTCATGCATGAATATTAAAGGAAAACTTTCAACATTGGCCACTTTGGATCTCACTAATTGAAAGAGAGAAGGCAACCTCAGAACTAGTAATTAAGAGACACGTGTGTATGTCCGTGTGTGCGTGTTTTTTTTCTCTTTTCAAGTTAGGTCAAGAAAGGGGAGAGCCATAATAATAGATGTAAAGGAGTCCCGTGGTTGGTTGAAGGAAGAGTTGGAATCCACTTGAAAGCTTGATTGCAGGGGACACTGTACGACATTAATCCAAAGCCCTTTTCATACGGCAATCACGCGTGTAAAGCAGCGTGAATCCACTCGTCGATTCCATTATTGGAGCCTCAAACCGTGTTAAAAAAGAGAGATCAAGAGTAAAACTACTTATCGGCCAGAAGGATCCTCACCAAGAAAACCCACCAATCTTCCTAACAAGCATCTTTTTTATTTAGATTAGAAAGCTATAATTGCTTTGGTACTGTTTCTGCATAGAATATGCATGCTGAAGAAGACTAGCTTTGAACATAGTTTCATACCAAGGAGGCAGTGTTTAATTAGTACAGATGGAGTCCATAAAGTCTTTGAGATCACATGCAGAGCTGGAGCCGAATCAAAAGTAGCGAAAAGAAGTTGATGGTGAACACTGATCAGAGACAAGTGGCATGATTGGAGCATGGAGGGGAGGAACACCTTCTCGTGGTCCTGATGATGATGAAAAGGTGTTGTTGCATGCATGGAGGTGGTCCAGTAGCAGGGGCGGAGCATATATGTATGGCTAAAAGCCCATGTGATTTCATGGTCCTAAAGGAGAGATTGGTGGCCTGTAGCTAGTAGGGGAGGCATGCATTGCATTATGCTTATTTCCATGAGTACTCAGATATATATATATATATATATATATATAGATTCATGTGAACTTCTATGTGCAGAACAGGTGGCATTGAATTGCTTTTTTGTTAAGGTGTTAAAAAATGTGGTAGATTTTTAAATGTTAATTATTGATCAAAGCATTATATATATCAGCAGTAAATTGATCTTTGATCAGTTTCAGATGTTAGAGTTGTTGAACTGCATTCATGAATGCAGTCATGCAGATGCATATCGGAAAGAGGAAGCTGAGTATCACTAGCTTTCAGGTTAGAGCAACAATAGGGTGCTTAATTTCTTTGTTTCAAATCACTAGCTTTCAGGTTAGAGCAAGCTGAGTATCTTTTGGGGTTCCCGCGAACATCCCCCTAATCTTATGAATATATCACAGAACTCCCCCTGCCTTATGGGTATTTGCAGCCAGACCCTGATGATTCAACCCCTTAACTTAACAATGCGTTTCTTATAATAACTCTTCATAAATTTCAGTTACAAGAGCCTACATAAGAAGATTGATTAATTTTGGGCCTAAAAGAAGCTATTTGAGCATGCACTTCCAATACACTAGGCTTCGAGACACCCATCACATGTCTCGAGCCCTCCTCAAGAAATCTTTGCAGCCCCCTCTCCTATTGGTTTTTGCTGCAAAAGCCCCTTACTATATATTCTTTTTTCACCTAACAGGGTGAAACTCTTTTGTTTTCTAATTCATGCACTCAGGAAACAAGCACTCAGATAACAAGATTTCCATGATCGATCACTGCACTTGTTCTTGAGAGGTTGGCTGGTTTTTAGCTCATTCTTCCCAATCATATATGCATGTCAAGAATATACAGTCTTTTACTTTCATGAGCAAAAATCTATATGCATAGGCACTCTGTTACCAAGTCTATATGGACGAAGTAATATGATATGCTATTCTTCACTGAAGAACTATGCATCATTGCATGGAATTTTAGGGAGCTTCACAAGAAGATCGACTACCTGTTTCCAGACTCATCAGTTAACCTTCAAGCCATAATCACTAATTTGTACACGGGCTTATGTTTTAAATTGTTTTATGTATTAATTCACTCTTTTCTATCAGCTTAAGCTTGATTAATTGGTAAAGTTGTCGATCTCAAAGATTCCATTACTGGCGCAGGGTAAACGTGAAATCTCTCGTTGGGAGAGACAACCAGATTTCTCAAGGAGGAGAAAACAACCTGAATTTTACTAATAAAAAAGTTCTCCCTTACAAATCCTAAAACCTCCTTTTATATGTTAAGGAGAGACCAACTCAAACATGGACTCAAACAGGATTTAACTCAACTAAACCCGGAATTAAGGAGAAGAAAACCGACTACAAATAGGAAACCTGCTAAAGATAGATAGACCGATAAACTATCTAAAAAGGAAAGTTTTTCACAAAAACGGAATTTTAAACCATAAGGAAAAGAAATCTGGAGATTTGGAGGTCAAGGTCATGGAGAGATCTTCGATCTCCGATGAATCTCGTCGGGCTCGTCAAGCCGGTCGAATCGACCGGTCGCACGCCCCCATCGGACATCGGGGTCGAACGTTATGCCTATTCGATGGTCGCGATCGTATGGAGATCTGAGTCGGACGGATGGAGTTCGAACGCGACCGGATCGCCTAGGGAGCTGCTCCGGATCGGACTTAGTCAGGTCTGGATCTGGATTTGGTCCTGCATCAATTACTCGATCACATAAAATAGGGGAATGATTAATTACGTGGGTTAGCATGATCTTGGACTAATTATGGAATTTTTCGAGGGGAAAAAATGAATGATATATATATAAGGTAAATGGGAAACTGAATGGTGTGCTGTTTGATCATAATTGAGGCCATAATATGCGACTGTGAATGATAATTTTTATTCTCCTAAAAAAATAGGCTCACCGTCAATATTAAAGCACAAATGCCGATCCAAATCAAACACCACAAGTCACAAAATTTGAACAACATTTTCATTTTTTTTCGCAACGAACAACAACGAAGAAAATAAAGGTGGAATTCAACATCTTTTTTAAGTAAAAAAAATACGGTGGTTAATTAGAACCACCTAAAACCGAATATATTTGATGATTAAATATCCAATAAAAGAAAAAAGAAACTATTATACAGAGTTACCAAATGAAACAAACATTTGTCTTCACCACTAACAAATTTTACAACCCCATACATACACCTCTTCATGAACTCAATTAACCTTTTCCAGGATCAACAGTAAGATCACAGCTTGCTATGTGACTCCTCAATAAATCAAACAATTAATGAAGAAGCATACTGGAAAAAAAAGGGTTAATTATAACAAGAAAAATCAAAAGAGAAAAAAGAAAGAAGAGATCATATATAAGAAGACCGATCGATCGAGAGTTTCTTCCAATATCTCTGTAAAATCCAGCTACCTCGATCTCCATCACCATAGCCGAAGCTTCGCGCCACACTCCTGCGAAGCGATCCTTGCCGCCTTATCCAATGCGCTCATTTTGACGTCGCAGTCGACGGCCATGCTCATCGTCCAGATTGACATCGCTCCAATCTTTAGCCTCACCGGGTATTCGATCGACAGAGACAGTGGGAACGTCGAACTGGTAGGTAATCCGTTGCTTGACCCTCTAAGAACTAGCTTGAAACTAGTCACATTCCGGTACCCCTGGAGAAACTCCGGCGGCTTGCCGCTAGCAATGCCCACACCTCGGAGAGACAATGCTGCCTTTCCATCCCCGCCATATGCAAAGCCCATCTTTGCACTCGGGTTATGGGAGTTCAACGTGATGTCATACTCGGGCTTCTGGCCAGCGGCGGTCCTCACGGCGACACCCTTGACGGCGAACTCCGGTAAACCGGGCCGGACCACAATGTAGAACACGAGCGCGGCGGTCAGGATGAGGGCGGCGATGAAGAGGATGGTGTAGAGAGTGTGGGCGAGGCACGGAGGGAATGTGCGCTGGCGGCGGAGGTCATTGCTCTTGCGGTAGTGCTCGACGAGGTAGGCGTTCTCCGGCGGAGGGACACGATAGATTTGTTCCTTGGGGACCTGGACGACGTAGGTGGGGGGCGTCGGGGGCCGGCGGCCAGGGGGGAGCGGCAAGGGCGGCAGAGGGGGCGGCGGAGGAGGGGGACCTATACCGGAGGAGGAGAAGGAGGAGGATGTGGCGGCCGGCGGGACCCACTCCGCCATTGGGGATGGGGAGGGGTGTGGGGGCCGGTTGTGAGGGTGAAGGGGTTAATAGGTGGAGAGAAGAGAGAGAGGAGGGAGAGGTTTGCATGGGAGCTGTCGTGAGGGTGGGAGAGACGGAGAAGGAGAACACCCGGACACGTCGTTCAGACAGCTCTATTCCCGCCAATATAGGATGTCGGTCTTCTATTCTTTAACAACCTTGACTCGGTCAACGAATTCAATTGAAACTTAAAATGCACCGGCGGTTTGGGACGGTTGGACTTGAATCGCTTCTTTTGTAAAATGAACAAATAAGCTACGACATAGGAAATGATTCTTTCTTTAATAAGGAGAGTTTTGTTCCTTCTCTCAAAATTCTTTGATGATTACATGTAGAAATGTTTGGGAATTGGACCGGCTATTGTTCTTGCTAATCTTTAACTAAGGGGCTGTTTGGTTGCATGTATCAGCTGATACATGCATCAGTTGATGCAGCCTTTTGATACAAACAAGTGTTTGGTTGATCAGATGCATTAGCTGATGTAAAAAGAGGCTCAGATGCTGCATCAGCTGATGCAGCCAAAATGGCTGTTTCTTCTGATGCAGCATCAGCTGATGCATCACTATATGAATTAAAATATTATTTTCGGAATTAATAAAACCTTAAATAAATCCGAAAAATCCGAAAACCCAACCAGAAAATCCGAAAATTCATGGGAAAAAACTTTACATGAATATATTATTTTCAGAATTAATAAAACATTGAATAAATCTGAAAAATCAATATATGAATTCCGAAAAATCTGAAAACCCAACCAGAAAATCCGAAAATTCGTGGGAAAAAAACTTTACATGAATATATTTTTTTTGCTTGTATTTTTGTTGATTTTTATTAAAAAATTTTATCATAAACGAATTAAGTTCGGAAGATAAGTAAAGAATTGGACACTGTTGTTCAAGATTTGGTTGATACTTTGTAGTTAAGAGTTTGCTAAGACGATTTTAGGTTAATACTCACATCTGCTTGATCTTTTTTACTTTAATAATTAAGAAATTTTTAAGTTAGCACGAGCTCAATAATTTAATAAATATAGTCAAAGAAAAAATATAGCTAAATAAAAAACAGCTAAAGAAAAAAAAAGATATGAAATAGCTGTATCAACTGATGCAATACATACCAACCAAACAGAAAATGAGCTAATACTGCATCAGTTGATACAAGTAACCAAACAAACAGGTGATGCTAATACTGCATCAACTGATGCAAGCAACCAAACGCCCCCTAACTTGATTCGATCCGTACGGATTTAACTGTAATTAAAAATGGATTGACGGTTCAGGACCTATACTTGCAATATTGAACCGAGCATGTTTAGTTTTTTAAAAAAAATTATGCATAATTGGTTGCGGAAGATCAATTTTATAAAGTTATGATACGAATATAATAAAATTTATGACAATTGGATTTGTCACATGCATTGAACCGACTCGGTTTGCAAACAAAACTGTTTCACGAACGGTTTAGTTTTTATAAAAATTTCTATAGAACTTGTTATTTGTGACATTAAAACATAAAAAAAAAATGTGTGGATGAGACAACCAAAGTATCAATATTCAATTAAGGAAGTGGCTCTTTTTTAGCTCTGATACCATGAAAACTTAAGCACCCAACATATAATGTCAATATATTTTGGACTATTTGGCAATCACTCAATTTTAATTATCGCTTTTAAAGTTATATCTCTCCCGACAAGAATGTCTATTTTTGTAATTATCAACTTGGGTTCAGTGAGAACCAATTAAATCTAACTCGGCCACATTAATGATGAAATTTTGGTTCACTTAAAAAATAATAATCAATGAGTATATAAGTCATGTAAGTGGCATTGGAAATATTTAACAAGCAACAAAAAAATTTGAAAATTAAAAGGATAAATGATATTCCGGATTGGTTATTATGTATACTTTATTAAACTATAAATTGGATGGGAATTCTCAGCACGATGGAATGCACTTGATGCTATATAATAGATTTACTTCAAAAATCCAAAATCCAAGTTCAAAGTCGGTTTCCCGGTCTGGACACTCGCTAGGGTTTAAACCGGTGCTCCTTTGTCCACTGTCCAAGGCATTTGAACACCCAAAGCTATAAACCCTAATTTTGCCCTCCCACCGCCAAATCGGTATCTTGTAGACCCGAGAATCTTCACGGCGTCATGCCGAAGGTCTATGGCACCGGGCCTTATGACTTCCGGCGCCATCGCGTCGCCGAGTACCCCGTCGGGCCCGGCCAGGAGCAACCCACCACCGCGGCGGTTACGTCGGCGGCTGATGCGTCGGATAAGCCGCCGGAGCAGCGGGCGGGGGCGAGTGCCCCTGGCTCCCTCACGCTACTGGAGATCCAGCGCGACCGGCTCACCAAGATCGCTGCCGCCAACTGGATCCGCTCTGCCGGCGCCGGGGAATCTTCGGAGCGGGGTTTTGATCCCGAGCTCGTGAAGGAGATCTACGATACCGAGCTCCTCGTCTCCGGCGTGCGGAAGACCGTGCCGCTCCACAGGGTTATGATCTTGGAGGTGAGCCAGTACTTGGAGAACTATCTATGGCCTAATTTTGATCCGGAAACGGCGAAGTTCGAGCATGTCATGTCAATGATCCTTATGGTCAATGAAAAGGTATGGGTGCCTATGGACTGAACTTTGGGTGGTATTTTGTTTGGAAAATGAACGCGGTGAAGCTCTTATCTTGATTTATATGCATGTGGCTGAAGTTTCGGGAGAATGTGTCGGCATGGATTTGTTTCCATGATCGGAAGGATGCGTTCAAGGGTTTCTTGTCGAGGGTTCTTCGACTGAAGGACGAGGTATGACTGCGCTTGTTCGTTCAAACTAGTTCTTAGGCACGTCTATTTGCATTAGGGTTCATAGAAATTTTGCCATGGAACATAATGGAAACCCTTGCAGATTCAAACCATTTGCAGGATACGTTTTCTTTTTAATGGTTGGAATTGCATGCTTAGACGTAAATTGCTCTGTCCTTTCTCCTACTTATTTCTGTGAATTGCTTTATTATAAGCGACTTCTTTTCTTTGTTTTCTTCGGAGCTTTTAACAATAGTGCTTGCTATATGTTTCACAGGGAAGAACGTTAAATATAGCAGAGAAGACAAATTACTTGCTTTTTATGATTAATGTCTTCCAGGTATGTATTTCATAAACATTCATTAGTTCCATAGAGTTTAATCTTGATGGTTTTAAATTCTTCAATTCTTTCTTTATGGTTCATTAATCTATTTGCTTTCAGTTATTCTTGTTTATCATTTCAAAGTCTTCCATGGTTCATTTTCTATGCACTTCATGTAGCATAGACAGGGAATGTTTCTTATCATCTCTCTCTTGCCAAACCTAACAATGGGTCTTCATCTATTTCGACAGTGATGCATTTTGTAGTTGATAGTTGAATGTTGTATCTAATGATCATTTGTGGGCTAAGTATATATGGACCCATCTATGGCGTATTCAATATTCCTTGCTTAAGGTTGAAGCTGCTGCTTTTAGCTCAATGTTTAACTGGATAATGTTTAATAAATGATAATAAAAAATGCGAACTCCAGGAAAATTCAATTAACCTTTCCTAAAGTTTGTGGGCATTTTAATTTAAGTATCCCTATAAGAGAGATAGCGAGGTGTTGCATCAGAGAGTGATCTACTCTCGTCACTTGGAATCTTTTGTAGTCTATTAATATATAGGGTCACATGAACTTCAAATTGCAAGGTTCTCCACACTAAGAATTGTTATCCAGTCTGTGAATCAGAATGTGCTTTTGGAAGATTCTTGTTAAACTAACTAAACTAGGGCATTTGTTAAACTAACTAAACTAGGGCATTTGTTAAACTAACTAAACTAGGGCATTAGGATTTACTTACGTTTATAGTTTTGATTGTTTCGTCTTCCAAAGTTTTTTATACAAGCAGTATTGGCCCTATAGAGTCCAAAAGAAGCTTGCATGATGACGGCTAGAAGCCATAGAGAAGAGTCATGCAAGTAAAGCACGGGAAAAATCACTAATTTTCCCAAGGATTAATTGCAGGGTAACAAAGAAGAAAAGAGTTTTCTGGAAAAAGCAAAAGCTTAAAATATCATGCCAGAAGTTGTGCCTTAAACTCCATACATCCATGATTTATACAGGCATGGACTCATCATGCCTCATGCATGGAGATATTTAACATAGTTGTAAAGAATAAAGACTAAATTGCAGAAGTTAAGACACTAAAGTCTACACTATCTCTAAATCCTAAGAGGTACCATAATATCCTCTAATCTCTAAGACAGAGTGAGAGAGAGTGTATCATGGCTTCTAAGCTTCTTTAGAATGCTCTTCATTTAAAGCTTCGATATCTCATAATTTTTGTGGTGATGATGGGCATGGATTTCAAGCATTGCTCAATGAAATAATGCTTGTATTAAGAGGTACAATTATTGACTTGAAATCCAAATTAGGAAAAACTTTTGCCTTTCACTTGAGGGAAAAAATAATGCTTGTATTAAGTACGAGTCTTGGTTTGCCAAATTAGTAAAAGCCTATGCCCTTCATTTGAGAAATCAGTTCTTGTTGAATAGATGGTTAAATACGAGGAATTGCTTGTTCTACCCTCATTAGATTCAGGGTTTAAATAAGCAGTATTTATTTGTTGCACCTTTAAAGATTGAAATCATCATCTTTCTATACTTTTTATCACGGTGACAATAGTTTTAGTGAATTTTTTTTGCTGGATTGTCTTTTAACCTTCTACCATGATTATTGATAGTGGGCTCCATACAGTTTTTTCTTGTTATCCGTTCCTTTTTGATATGTGAAAATTGCACAGAGGATTTGTTTGAAGAAAATGATGTAGCTGTCGATGGTTTATGTGAGGGTTTTATCTGTTAAGTACAGAACACAAGTATTAACCACTAGATACTTGTACACTTAACTAGCGAATGCATCTATCTATTTTCTCTCTATCTAGAATTTACGTTGCTATTTGCTTCTAATATGGTTGTATAATTTGTTGTCTATTGAAGAGTTTGGAAGATGAAGTTGTTGGTGAGACAATAATGAAGTTAGTAAGACTGGAGCTTTGGCATAGTTTATCACCTGGTCGACTTCAGGTAAAGTTGCCTATATTTTTGTTTCTTCTTCTCTTGTTACAAGGAGCTTTTACTTCATCTGAGTGTTACAAGTAGATCGATACCATTTCTTTGTTCATTTACATAGATGGAACTATGCCTCAATCCCCATCTAGTTAAGAAGTGGAAAAATTTGCTCAAGAAAGAAGCAAAAGAAGCACAAAAAGGAGGGGGAACTTTTGATCCTTCCAATTTGCTCGAAGTCAATTTCCTGAGGGATCTAATTGATGAATTTTTGGAGGTACCTCTTTTTAGATACTAAAGCAGTCCCCATTCAGACATCTCCCACTGAGACGAACAATTCCTTGAACTAATGCTGTATCTTATTCCCAGATTCTGGACTCTGAAGTTGTAAAAAAGGACAAGGATTATGAGGCAAACCAGCTTACTGACTCCAATGATGAGCAAGTTGATGATTCTCGTGTGTTATACTGTGAGAGGTTTATGGAATTCCTCATTGACCAATTGAGCCAATTGCCTACTAGGAGGTACTTTGTTATCCTTCCATACGTAGCTAATTATGGACAGTCAGCATACATTTGAAATGAATCACTTTACTCTATCCTGTTCCATTTCCTTCTATGGTCGGTTCTGATTTTTGTTGGTTTGGAGTTGGGATGAAGAAGCCATGCTATTTTCCCCTTTGTTGAGTTTTTGTTCAACAATTTATGTCTTGAACTACTGAAAATAAGATGGGTCTAGTGGTGATCTGCATTTGAGTTAGACGTGATAGTCACCGTTCTTCAAGTCCTTTTTTCCATTAGCTATCTAGGTTGTAAAGCTTTATCATGTAGCAATGGGACAGTACAATGGGATTTCCATCTGCATACTCGACAGTTCTTGGTCTATTATATGTCCTGTCTATTATTTCATTGAAGTTTATGGAATCTATCATTTTTTGGTTTTCACCTCTTTGTTTCGTTCAGATTTTTGAAGGCTGTTGTTGCCGATGCTGCTGTTGTTGCTAAATGTCATCTGAGTTTGCTATATACTCATGAAAAGGGTCGGCTCTTTGCTCAATTGGTAGACTTGCTGCAATTCTATGAAAGTTTTGAGATCAATGACCATGTCGGGACGCAAATGAGCGACGATGATGTCCTGCTTGCTCATTATTCTCGTCTGCAAGCATTCCAACTATTAGCTTTCAAGAAAATTCCAAAGGTTGGCTTGTAAAGGTTTAAGTAGTTTGGTTTGCATGTGTGCTATCGGCTATAATGCTCATAAAATTTTTATTCTTGGAAATTGTAGCTCCAAGACCTCGCATTGTGCAATATCGGTGCAATTCACAAGCGGGCTGATCTTTCAAAGAAGCTATCAGTATTATCTGCAGAGGAGCTCCACGACCTGGTTTGCAAAATGGTTTGCATCTTCAGTTTAATTTTTATTAGCTTAATTTCCGGTTTTGTTTTTATTTTGGCCAAGTTGATACCTTTCTTAGTTTTTGGTCAGATTTCTGAATCCTAGGTGTTGAAAAGTAAGATGTGACTTGTATTTTGCAATCTATTTTTTGTTCAGATAGATGATCCCTCTATCCTGTTTGAGTTTGTTTGCTTGCTTGCATAACTGATGGTGGTTATGCATGGATTATCATGCCGGCGGCACAGTCCATGCTGGTGGCAGGCTCCGTGTTGGCCACTAGCATGGCCATTGTGGCAATGGCTTGTGCTGGTTGGCACAGGTGTGCCGATCACTACTAGTATTGTGTCAATATTCTACTGGCACACCTATTATCGGTCCGCACCAACCAACACAGAATCCATGACTCATATGTTCAATGTTATTCTTGATATGCTCTCTATGTTTTACCCCATCCTAGTTATGCTGAGTAGTTCTGTTTGAATCTAAAGCTGACCTTCATTTCCTCTTCGTATGCCTTGAAGTGATAGGAACCCCACTGCTCTCTAGCAGAAGACTCTTTTTCTCACTCTTGATATTTCTTCTCTTCACAGCTTAAATTGGTGTCAGATGAAGATCCGTGTGCAAACAGGGTTGACTTCCTCATGGAAGTCATGGTTTCATTCTTCGAGAAGCGCCTGTCCCAGAAGGATGCAATAAATGCTCTGCCTCTCTACCCAAATGAACAGATAATGTGGGATGAGAGCCTTGTCCCTAGTATCAATTACTCTGGAGAAGGATGCCTGGCTCTTCCAAAGCTTAATCTCCAATTTCTAACACTTCATGATTATCTCTTGAGAAACTTCAATCTTTTTAGACTTGAGTCCACATACGAAATTCGTGAAGATATCCAGGAAGCTGTTCCACATCTTCTCGCATACATTAATAACGAGGGAGAGACTGCTTTTCGAGGTTGGTCAAGAATGGCTGTGCCAATCAAGGAATTTAAGATTACTGAAGTTAAGCAACCCAACATTGGAGAGGTGAAGCCTTCAGCTGTGACTGCAGAAGTTACTTTTAGCATTGCCAGTTACAAATCACATATAAGATCAGAATGGAACGCACTTAAAGAGCATGATGTCTTATTTTTATTATCAATTCGTCCTTCCTTTGAACCTCTAAGCGCGGAAGAAGCTGCCAAGTCCACTGTACCAGAGAGACTTGGACTTCACTGTGTCCGAGGATGCGAAGTGACTGAAATTCGTGATGAGGAAGGTGTCCTTATGAATGACTTCACCGGACGAATCAAAAGAGATGACTGGAAACCACCTAAAGGTGAGATTCGAACAGTTACCATTGCCCTTGATACAGCCCAATATCACATGGACATTACTAACATTGCTGAAAAGGGCGCTGAAGATGTTTATGGGACATTTAACATTTTGATGAGAAGGAAACCAAAGGAAAATAACTTCAAAGCAATATTGGAGTCCATACGAGACCTTATGAATGAAACTTGCTTAGTGCCTGTTTGGTTGCATGACATATTTTTGGGTTATGGAGATCCTTCAGCTGCTCAATGGACAAACATGCCTGATCTTCTTGAAGTGGTAGATTTCAAAGACACATTTCTCGATGCAAACCATTTGAGAGAGAGTTTTCCAGATTTTGAGGTAAGTAGTGTGATATCAGGATTATCCTTGTCATCGCTTAGTGCCCTTTGTATTCCTTACCAACTTTTGCATGTTTTTTCTCTTAACCTTCTTCATCCATTCATCCATAGGTTTGCTTTGTTGGCTCGGATGGTAAAGAGGACTCAAATAGTAGTCCTCCTTTTCGTATAAGGCTTCACAAAACAATTAGAGGATATTCTCATGCTCTTCCAGGCAATAAGAAACCCAGCAATACAACTACTTTAAGTGATGGAAATTTAGCCAACCAAGTTGCTGAGAAGGAAAAACTTATTGTTGAGCCATACATCCCTGCTGACCCAGGGCCTTATCCTCAAGATCAGCCAAATCAGAACTCAGTTAGATTCACGCCAACACAAGTATGTGGCAGCTTCTCTCTTCTGTTTTATACCGATGTCTCTCTTCTGTTTTATACCGATGTGCAATGATGCAATGAGCAATTTGTTCCTACATCTGATATGCATGTGAAGATTTGCTCTTGGAAATTGTGATATTATTCTTCCTCTTGTAGCTTATTTTGGCTCTTCAATTTCATATATGAGGATCGTAGGTTCTCTGTGTAGTTTAAAGTTATTTGTGGGGAAACTAAACTTGAATACATGTGCAACACTTGATCTTTTTTGCTTTCTGTCAACAAATTAATAGGCACAAGACCTGGATGTTACTCATAAGAACTGATCCAAAGTATTATCCTGATTAAGGATCAATCATTAATAGGAAGAATTGTGTAGGACTTTATTAATCTGGATGAATTATTGAGCTAGTCATAGGTCAATGCGCTGGTTTTGGGGCTATGGTAATATATTGGGAAAAGTACGTTTTACTACTCTTGACTTTGGGCAATGTGCAATCTACTACCCTATATTTTAAAAAGGTACATTTTGGTACCCAACGTTTGAATAAGGTGCGTTTTTGTTGTCGCCGTTAGGAAAAAGTGACGGAAACCGCTCACATTATCGCACAATTTGTGATCACGTGAGCGGTATTTGCCATCTTCCCGCGCTCTGAAGCTGGTTGGGCAATACTAGCAATTTTCTTCTTCTCCGCCTCCTCCTCTCTTCTTCTTCTCCTCCTTCTCCTACTCCGCTCCTGCTCCTGCTCCTCCGCTCCGGCTGCTCCTCCTCTTCTGCTCCTGCTCCTCGTTCGCTCCTCCTCTCTTCTTCTTCTTCTTCTTCTTCTCTCTCTCTGGTTCTCTCTTCTCACTCCCTAATTCTCTCTCCTCTGCCACGTGTCAAAAATTTATTCGTCAATAAAAGTCAAAATTAGTCAAATAAGGTTTGTTATGTTAGTACATGTAACGGCTTTAGAGTTTTGGCATCATTGTGTACATTTTAAAAACGTTAGGGTACTAAAAAGTATCTTTTTAAAATATAGGGTAGCAGACTTGGCATCATTGTGTACCTTTTCAAAACGTTTAGGTATCAAAAGGTATCTTTTTAAAATATAGGGTAGCAGATTGCACATTGCCCAAAGTCAAGGGTAGTAAAAGGTACTTTTCCTTACAATTTATCGCACTTTGTGGTCTTCTACCAAACTATCCGTTAGAACCTGGAAATCTTAATCAATAGTGATGGGTATCTGTTAATGGCTGAAATTGAAGACTAAGAAGCTACAGTCTACAGAAGGTAAAACCATTCAAGACAAGCAGCAACTTAAAGTAGCTTTAAGTATATGCCTTAGCTTATTGCAAAGATATATCCACAATCCATGTAACAATACAAGAAAAATGTATACCAATGGACTGGAGGAGTCACTCGTTTAGCAGGGCCATTTATAAATCATTCTGTCCAGTATTTAAGAGCAGGATATGTCATTTGTTTTTGGCTTCTCACCGACCAAGTGAGTCATTATTGCAAACAATCAGCCTTGCATTTTGGCTAGTGTGGCTAGTGGGCACCATCCTGTTGAAACATTACCTGAATATTTACATTTTTCTCATCAGTTTTCATTCTTTATCACAACTAAATGCTGCAAGTATGGTGGAATAGCATGATGTATCCATGCAAACCCGGCTTCGGGAATCCTTTCAATTTTTATGGATCACACTTCCTCATTCACACTTTGGAATTTGCTCCTGCTTTCTCACCCACTTCTCCATTTTAAACGTCTGATGATTAATTTTTTGCTTATCACCAGTAGAAGAGGCAATCTTCAATTTTTTTGTGATCTAGTTTAGTTTTGAGTCAGTATTAGCCTTTTGCAAATAAGCAAAATTGCATATCTATATCTCAATCAATGGCTACTAGATATCAGCTTAGTTTTGCAACTTACTGATGTCTCATTGACCATGTTTCATAATGTGCTGCAGATTGGAGCTATTCTTTCAGGTATCCAACCTGGATTGACAATGGTCGTTGGTCCGCCTGGTACTGGGAAAACAGATACAGCTGTGCAAATTTTGAATGTGCTTTATCATAATTGCCCATCACAGAGGACACTGATTATCACCCATTCGAATCAGGCTCTGAATGATCTTTTTGAGAAAATTATGCAGGTATTATCTTGACACATCTCGAGTTTTTTAGATTAGTAGCACCTGAATTCTATACCTAAACTCAACCAAGAACTATTTTTGAAAGTTCCATCCCTAACTATGATACATATTGTCGAGTATAGGTTCATATAAGCAGTTCACATCTAGAATTAGCATATGCACAAGGCTTTTATATGTTTATTTGGTCTAATGAGAAGGCTAACCAGCTACTTAGGGATTTAGACTGCGGGATGACATGCCCTCCAAGAGGGAGTGACTTTTGAGGATAACTTGTTGTGCCATGCTCTTCCTTTTTGTTTATTTAAACTTGCTAGTGATGTCGAGTTGACTATCATTTTCGTTCCTTTTATGTTTTTAAATTTCAACCATTGTGGTATAAAATCATTCATAACGTCTTATTTTGCTATATTTAGCTTGTGCTCCAACTCTTTTAGCCACCAACTTGCCACACCACTTCTTGTTCTCTCATCTCCTCAATCTTTCTACTAGGTGACTCCCGCCTTTCCTTCTCGCTTTCACCATTCTGTCTAGCATTGTGCACACCCCACTTCCTTGCCCACATGCCTGATCAAGGGGTTATCCTCTTTAGACTCGATTCAAGTTTGGCCCTTGATGTCTATAATTGCTATCCTCTCTGCTGTTACATGTCTGAGTAGATGAAGAAGTTAACTAAATATATAGGAATGAATTTTCGTCTCTTAGACATTATTGTCTCTATGACAGAGGGATGTTCCTGCTAGATACCTTCTGCGATTGGGTCAAGGCGAACAGGAGTTGGCAACAGATCTTGATTTTAGTCGTCAAGGTCGTGTAAATGCTATGCTTGTCCGGCGATTGGAGCTGTTGAGTGAAGTGGAAAGGCTCGCGAAATCCCTTAATGTACCAGAAGATGTTGCTTACACTTGTGAAACTGCCGGTTATTTTTGGTTGCTGCACGTCTACTCACGTTGGGAGCAGTTTCTAGCTGCATGTGCTCAGAATCAAGATAAACCTACATTTGTAAAGGATCGTTTTCCATTCCAAGAGTTCTTCTCAAACACTCAGCCTGTTTTCACCGGTCAATCCTTTGAGAAAGACATGAGGGCAGCAAAGGGTTGCTTCCGTCATCTCTCAACTATGTTTCAGGAGCTGGAAGAATGCAGGGCATTTGAGCTGTTGAAGTCAACAGCAGACCGAGCAAATTATCTGATGACCAAGCAAGCCAAGATCGTTGCAATGACCTGTACTCATGCTGCATTGAAGAGGAAGGATTTTCTTCAGTTGGGTTTTAAATATGACAACTTGCTGATGGAAGAGAGTGCACAGATATTAGAAATAGAGACATTTATACCCATGTTGCTTCAAAGACAGGAAGATGGTCATGCTCGACTCAAACGCTGTATATTGATTGGTGATCATCATCAGCTTCCTCCAGTTGTAAAAAACATGGCCTTCCAAAAGTACAGCCATATGGATCAAAGTCTGTTCACTAGGTTTGTCCGTCTTGGGATTCCTTATATAGAACTTAATGCACAGGGTAGAGCTCGACCAAGTATAGCCAAACTCTACAACTGGCGATACAGGGATCTTGGTGACCTCCCTTACGTTCATGAGGAGGCAATCTTCCAAAGGGCCAATGCTGGATTTTCTTTTGAATATCAGTTAATAGATGTTCCTGATTACCATGGGAAAGGTGAAACTGCACCCTCTCCTTGGTTCTATCAAAATGAAGGGGAGGCTGAATACATTGTCAGTGTTTACATATATATGCAGTTACTTGGATACCCCTCAAGTAAGATTTCCATATTGACCACTTACAATGGCCAGAAGCTTTTGATACGTGATGTTGTCAACAGAAGATGCACTGCATGTGGAATCCTTCCACCCAGCAAGGTAAGTTTTTGTTTAATTTTCAGGTTTTATTTTTGGAGGAGATCTTCTTAATATTTCTATGTGACTGTCTGTGTTAAGCTACAAAATTTCATTCTTTTGAGCTAAACATGCACGACTTTGATCACCTGTCCTAACAGATTACTACAGTCGACAAATTCCAAGGTCAACAAAATGATTTTATTTTGCTGTCACTTGTCCGTACCCGTTTCGTTGGTCACCTCCGTGATGTTAGGAGATTGGTTGTTGCCATGTCTCGAGCTCGTTTGGGGCTCTATGTTTTCTGTCGGCGCTCTCTGTTTGAGCAGTGCTATGAACTGCAGCCCACATTTCAACTTCTGCTTCAGAGGCCAGATCGCCTCGCATTAAATCTTGATGAGACTACTGCATATACTGACCGCCTAGCTGGAGAAGCAGGAAGGATCAGTTTCCTAAGTGGCATTGAGGAGATGGAGTATTTAATTAATCTAAAGATACATCAAAGCTGCCAGGTATTTTCTCCCAAGCTCAAAGATTTGACTTTAGTAGTTCCTCTTCTTTGTTTTAGGGTTTATGTGCAATTCGCAGATTTGGATCTAAATCATCACTTTGTTTTATTTTAATAGGCACGAATGATGAGCCAACAGCATGCAGCATATCCAGAGCAAACCCTCTATGGAGATGAACCTCAGATATCATTATCTGAACAACATGTTGAGGATACTGATATGCCCCATGTAAATGGCGAACATGGGACTTGTCCACTTGAGCTTGACAGGAAAGTTGAAAATGGAGATGAACCTCATACATCGGCATCTGGACACGAGGTTGAGGATACGGAAGTACCCCCTGTAAATGGCGAAAATGAGACCGGTCCTCTTGACCGTGACATGAAAGATGAAAATGAAATGGAGGAATGAGCATGTGGATCCTAATCCACGTTCTTGTTTCAGAAGAGTGGCCTTTCGTACCTGAAAATGAAAGAGATTGTAAACCCACTCAGCAGGCCCACAAAACCTACACCAGTAGTATGCTCGATTCATGTTAGAGTCAGCCTGAGTTGGTTCCCACAGACACATTGTCAGCTCGCCTAATGCAAGAAAGAAAAAGAGAGAAAATTCTGTGCACTGGTGCAAGACATACCTTGTCTTATGTGGATCCCTGGGTCAGGAATATCTTTCAGTTGCCACCATCTGATATATGTATAATTTATCAAGTGTGGCTGCCTTCTAAGTTTCGGTGTGAAACACAAGTTCGTACCATTCCATGAGTTCATCCAGTTCCACCCTAAAGTGAGAGCCATTTCAGGCTTGCGGCCAATGTCACTCTTGCTTTGGTATAAAAGGTGCAATGTTCTTACCTTGACTTTTGGTAGCATGCCTCCTCTCTGATCCGTAATCTTCATAGTGAGCTCAATTATTGCTGTTACATTGCACCTCTCTATTAGTAGGAGGTTTTTATGAACTACTACTAACTCTAGGAGCTAAGTAAATGCTTCATCTGAGACAGACGTGTGCACATTCTATGATTGTTGTTGGCCTTGTGTTTCGCCTGGCCTGAAAATTAGCATCACTTCGAACTGCAATATCCAATTCCTCAATGTCTAGAAACAAACAAGAAACTATGAACATTCTTGTTAAAATGTATGGGCTGCTAGATTTATAGCCAAATTAATCATGTGATGTAGCACTGTAGATTATTCCCTTTTTCTTTGTTGGTATCTGTCTCGAGTTTTAAACCTGCAAAGGTTGGTTTGGTGGAAACATGTCCAGAATGGTGATATGCTCACGTTTAACAATAGCTTGGGCTGTGTTTGGCAACCCCGAATCTGACGAATATGTTGAACGGGGAATCGGATGAATCTGATGATTCTGATACCTGTCTGTTGTGGTGTTTTAGGCTTGATATTTGGATCATAAAGTTATGTTTATTATTTTAAATTACTTCAGAGTATTCGACCATGAAGTGCTGTATGGTTCTATAACGAGCATAGAATTAAGTGTCAAATATTCTCATTTTTTTAAAAATTATGTTAAATCGAGTCTTTTACCTAAATACCTATTACAACCACAAATTTCGTATAAACAGGATTCGAATCCAAACCGCTCATCACCACACACTGATGTGAATATGTGATGGTTCAAATATTCTCAATTTGGAACAGTATAGATGGACTCAACTCAAGGATTGCATTTCCTTGTCCATTACTTGTTAGCACTGAAGTTTAATTGAATGGTCACAGTTTGTGGCTGCTATCGTAATCTTCTTAGTGAAAAGTGAGACGTCCAACTGCCATTGGTTATTGCTTTTACAATTGGCTCATTGCCGGTAAAGTGTCTAGCTCTTCTTCAAATCAAGTCTTAATCTCCTTTGTATGAAATAATGTTGCTGTGTCCCCCCATCCCCTTTCGGCGGTGCCTTGTTCTCGATGTCAGACTTTGATTCAGTCATACCGACTGACATGACACGTAAATTCAAGTCCATGTCATGGAAACTTAGTTGATATTGTAATAGGGTTTATGCTCAAGATTTTTTTTTTTTTGATGAGTTGAGCCGTAAGGCTAGATTAAGGGAAAACCCATTTACATCTATCCCATATCGGAAGGTCGGGACCAACAAAAACAGAGTTAGATTCTTCTATACCAACGAGCAACTAGGTCAGTCTTCCGATTACAGTATCTCGGAACATACATAAACAAAACATATCTCAACTTCAAAACCTCTGACCAAACCTTCTTAGCTCGAGCAGCGAGTTTTGACGGCCACAACCTACAGCCGTTAAGGATCTCCAGCACCACACTGTGAGTTCGATTCAATAACATAGTTCTTGGCTCCTTGTTGTCGAGCCTGACTTACAGCTTCGAAAATAGCCAACATCTCTGTCTCAAGGACTGAAGCAGCAACAACCGGGCTCTTGATTATAATAATTATGCTAGCGATAATAAGCTTTCCATGGGACTATTTTTTTTAACAATGTTCAGACTCATGGCAGAAAAAAAGGGATTTATGTTCTCGATTATTGAACACTAAACATTTTCTGGCACCAATGAACAATATTGTCTTGCTCTACTAACCTCTTCTGGTATGTTGAATCTGGTCTCTCACCTCCTAGAAGTTTCTCTGCTTTGCTGCATTTGTAACTTTTTGTAGTTTCCTATTTACTGCTTTTGTTAGCCTTGGGTTCACTTTGTCAAAAAAAAAAAAAAAAGAACAATATTGTCAAAATCACGAGTTAAAAAAAAAACTTTGAGCCAACTTGAAAGCAGCGTAGAGAGAAAGTGGGTTTTCGTTTTTTTCTTGTTTTTTCCAAATGCAAAAATTAAAAGCTCTTGGTCTAATTCACACGGTGTCCATCAGTAGGATGCTTTAAACATATTAGATGGCAACCACTCCTTCCATGTGCCCAAGAGCGAGATGAGGAAGTAAAGCATTGTTTGGCTTGGGGATCAGATGGGTATAATCACTATCTTATTTCTAAAGAAATATGGATAAGATGAGATAAGGTGGACCATCTCAAAAAATAGGGATATTATTTATTCTATCTCCATTTAAATCCACTCTGATCTGTATCTCTATTTTTATTTTTTATTAAAATAAATTATTTTGATTTAATCTCACTTATCATTTTAACTTTTCTAACCCAAAATCTCTTAACCTTAGGCCCCTTTTTCAACGGCCGCGAGGTTCTTGCAATCGAATACCCCAACCAGCCAATCAAAATTGATCGCTTTTGTTCTAGACTAGTCCTAGTCGCTTCAGTGGCTAGTCAGAGTAACATAGCCAGGACAAGGATTCACACACCAGACCTTAGCATTTTGCCATCACCTCGAGATCATGTGCATCTCAGAATATGCCACGTGTATGACTCAGTTTGTGATTGGTTGGTGTGGCGATGCGTTGCACCGGGAGTGAATCTCTTACCTGGTTGGTGTTCTAGGCCATGCATGAGCCCCATCTGGGTTAAGTGCGAAGCCCGGTCAACCGTGGACAAGCGGTCAAAGATAACCTTTCAGGAAGGGACCTGGTCCATTGAGGCACCCCTTTCATTGGCTAAGTTACTATACCTTTGAGTTTCTTTCGTCGAGTAGCGTAGTCTTCAACTCGGAACAAGACTTATCAATGATACCATCGTCTCCATAAATGTTATACAATATCTCCCTTAGGATATCCGTCTACAACCAGGGATGTGTCCTCCATGCTTATGGACGAACTCGAGGCCATGTTATTTGCTATTCAAGAGACCTCTCAACGGAAATGCTTGCATGTGTTTATTGAAAATGACTCGTTGTGTTGGCGTCCGGATGGTTGACTGTGACCTTTTCACCAATGATTCATGTAAATCCTTGATGAATGATATATGGTGGGAGAGCAGGGTTTTTGAGTGGGTTGGAGTAGGCTACATCCCTCGGGAGTGTAATGAGCGAACGGATTGGCCGGCTAATCAGGTCAGGGAGTTGTCGGCAGTGTTTGATGGAGGGGGGGTGCAAGGGGGTCTTTTGTCCCGTGCATCTTTAACTCCATTCCCAATATAATGGGGTATTAGCCTTTGGGTTTGACTAATTAAAAAAAAATCTCCCTTAGGCTATGCGTATTCATTAGAAAACGACGGAAGTATTTTCCGTGGATGCAGAGTTGAAGACAATGCATAAGATTTCCTCCGCACAAGATTTAGGTATGGGTATAATGGTTTACAAGCAGTACTTGCCATTGGTTTCCAATTAAGAACCATGCATACTAAAACAATGGTCAAACAAGAAATTACATTGTGATGTCCATTCTATCACTGTAGAGACAGCTTTGATCCATGTGCTCAGCTTTGAGTGGTATCAAAGCTTTGTTCTTCTTGTTTAGTTGGCAAGAATAACTGGGAGTTAAGGCTATGAATCGCTGGCCTGTGACACCAAATTAAGCATCTTGCTTTGGTCTTAAGCATCTCATGTATATATTAATGTAACCATGTTACCATGTGGTTGCACCAAACATCCCTTGGTTCAACCAACCTAACCTTCCAAAAATCAAGGTGAATCACAGTAAAATTAAAGGATAGGAACTCCCTGGTTCCATAGTTGTGTGTGTGTGAGAGAGAGAGAGATTCTAACATTGAAAGAGTCAGAGAGAGAGAGAAAGAGAGAGAGAGAGATTCTAACATTGAATGAGTCAGAGAGAGAGAGAGAGATTCTAACATTGAATGAGTCAGTGTTGAGGTAGGAGCAAAGATGGATGGAATAGTACGTTTCACCAAACAAAACCCACCAATGCTCTCTGAAGAAGATTTAACCAGCGTAAATTCGAAAATTTCAAGAATATATTTTTATGCCACACATGTTTAAATATTTTAACACATTAGCCATCAATGAGTCAGTCTTGTATCATGGTCATGACATTATATAAACGTTATTCATTCCATAATGTGGAGGTTGATGGGTGACCAGAATCACTGCCAGAATAAAAGTAAACCATCAATTTAAGTAACAAGGTAGGATATGAGACCTTGTAGGATAGTTAAAAACCTATTAAATCTTTTACCAAAAGTTTAATTTACAATAATTAATTACTACATGCATGTTTACATATGTTTTAAGAGCATTCTTATTCTTATGATTGCATCATTCTTGCATCGAGATTGCATGTTGAACTACTGAGAAAAAATACTAAACATAGTTTGCACTCTTATCTTCTCACTTCATGCCTTCACTATCAACTTTTCGTCTCTCTCACTCTCTGTGCCTGTCTCTGTGTGTGTGTGCGTGTGTGGGCGCGCGCGCGTGTGACTAGCTGGAGGAGGGGGGGGGGCTGGCCACCACCCAAGACCTCCCATAGGCCCACTAAAATGGCAATCTCTGGAGGATCTTTTAAGTGGAAACATGAGCTGAAGCCGCCTTCTCTTTTAGACACAAGCTACGAAGGAGCACCTTACTCTTCTACTCCTCTCTCTCTCTATCTCTCCCCTCCTTCCCATCCACAAGACATGGATCCATGGCCTCTCTCTCCTCACCATCACAGACAGATCACTGCGCTTCCTATCCTCTCTGGTGAGAAGTTTTAGTGTGAAGAACTAAAAGAAGGTCAGTACGTACTCTCTCATCTCAAAGAAGTTTCAAAGAGAAGCTTCAAACAGAACAAATTATAAAGACTTGGGAATTCTATCTGATCTTGATCCTTCTCTCTCTGATTAGAAGTTGATTGGATCTCTCTTGTAATAATAATTCTTATTATTCTTCTCTATTTGGTACTAATTAATTGTCTGTATCCTTCTTCTTCCATGCATCCCTAGATAGCTAGCTTCCATGGATTCTTGCAACGGTGACAGCTTACAGTCATCGAGCGGCGGCGGCGGCGATGAAGACTATGAGTCGGCCTCCACCTTCTTAATTACTAGCTCCAGCGGCGACGCCAGCCTCGCCAATCTTCCCAACTTCCAGCCACCACCTTCTCCTCTATTCGAATCCCTGTCAAGTTATTTCGACACCTTCCCGCGCTCGCCGCTCATGAGCGATCACAATCCCCTCTCCGTCGACCCGGCTTGGCCTAAAGCCCTCCGGCCACCTCCGGCGTCTCCAGACCCCGCTAAACGCCCCGACACCAGGCTGATGACCTTCTCATCGTCGGGGAACACTCCGATGATAATTAGTCCTAAACTCGGTCAAGGTTCGTTCTTGAGCAACACTAGCACAAACCAATCATGGCCGGTGCAACTGCCGGCCTCCGGCGGGCCAGCTCGGAGCTCCAAGAAGCGGTCGAGGGCCTCCCGCCGCGCGCCGACCACTGTGCTGACAGCTGACCCGGCCAACTTCCGCGCCATGGTGCAAGAATTCACCGGCATCCCCACGCCGGCCTTCATGTCCACCTCGCCGTTCTCCCGGCCGCCGCTCGACCTCCTCCAAGCAATGCCGCCGTACCTCTCGAGGCCCTTCGCTCAAAGGATGCAATCTCCCTCCATGGGTTACTCCTCCATGATTAGGGCCAATGCAAACACTCCCAGCTCCAATGCTCTTCCTTCACCTGATCTACTAAACATGCAAAAGAATAATCCAATGAGCACCATCCAATCCCTGTTCCAATCTTCTCTGATCAATAGCAAGTATAATGCATCATCCACCATGCCGGCCTTCGGTGCCGGACTGCAGGGTTCGTCGATTATTTCATCATCTCCGGCGGTGGCTGACTACGGTGATCATCACCCTCGTGCCATCCCTAACGGCCAGATTGCACCGGAGAACATGCATTCCAGAGGCCAGCCAAATGATCCAACATTGTTTGCCAGCGGCTTTGGGCCGAGAGGTGGCGGTCCAATTAATGGAGTTCAGGCGGATGGCCGACGATTACCGGAAGTTGAATAGCACCGGCTTGGCGACAATGGAGTTCCAATCCTAATTAAGAAGGACAGCGAGAGTGCGGTGAATTCCAGCGATGAAGGTGCCATGGATTCTTGGATATCTTCTTCAGATTAATTGGAAAATCCATATAGAGATTGTAAGTAAGTATACAAGCATGAAGATTAAGGAAGAGGTCAAGGATATCCGTCCATATATCATGTGTTAGAGAATTTAGTTCTTTGCTTTCATAATTACTACGTACGTACGTACACCTCACCATTGCTCTGGCTAGCTAATGGATTTATATATACACCACCTTGGCACCTTCGTATATATATATATATATATTTCTCATAATTCTTATGTTATCTTTGCTTAATTTGTTTTGCATGATGATGATGAATTGTAGCAAATAGTTGGGAAATTAAAAGGGTTGAAATTGAAGAAAAATGTAGTGATTTGGATCACATTGATTTCATTTTGTACCTTGTCTACATCTTGCTCTTGATTAATAAATGTTTCGTGTTACTATTATATATAAGTCCTACGCTGTGAAAGGACTGTGGCAAAAGCTTTGTACTAGGACTATATATCCCAAAGTTCTTATAATTAAGTTATACTAATTACTGTATAATCACAGGATTAATTAGCCCATCATACATACATATAAGCTAGACATTCATCAATAGCACTTGTCCATTTATGCGTGAATATATGCACATATGTTACGTATATATCCTTTTAATATGATCTCTGGAAAGAGTTACGTTGTTAATTTGAGAAGATGTTTGGTTATGTATATATATGATTAATTGTATTAATTAGAAGAAGAAAAGATGATTTTATAGCTATGGAAGTCTCTGCAGGGATTAATATTAATTGAGAATTGGAATCCTTTGATGCATATGCAAGTGTAATTAATACTGGAATCATGCATAGTAGACCATGGCTTAGGGAGTCATCTCTGTTGATGCCAACATCCCTGAGAGAAGTATGAATATGAGATGGATTAATTATATTGTTTGAGGAGTGTTGAAAGTTCAACATGTTGATGAGACTATAGGGAGAGTTTCTATCAACTTAATTAAATATCTCCTCCAGATCAGATATCCTGTTAAAATATATACAGATAATTTTGAGTTAACTAGTTTTTGTAACGCATTGCTTGCATGGAGCAGCTATATGTATAGATTCCCTGGTTTATCTACCAAGAGACATACATTGCTCACGTTTTGTGACATAATTATTTGTAGGTTATAAACAAAACTTCATGCGAGATGTATAATCATATGATTGTAGATCTAGTTTCATATATATTGAAGGTTAGCTGAAGAATGGATTTCTGTTTATGGTATTAACAGCCTTTCTGGCTTAACTAAGCAAAAAAAAAAAAAAACAAAATTGAAGAATGGATTGAAGGCTAAAATATATCTTCGTGCCTGACTAATAAGACCAAGAGCTAATCAAAGGCTTAATAGCTCTAATTGGTTTCCCATACATAACATTTGGATACAAATCCCAGGGAGTAATTTTTCTGATGGAACGGCCTACTATCCGGGAATTCACGATTCTTTGCCCAGACACCATTTGGACCAAGATGAAGATTGGATTAGACTTTGGCACTCTCCAGTTGGATCTCCCGTCCGTCATTTTCTTTGGTGGATAGCTCATCGAAAACTGCCGGTAAGGGATTCCCTTGGGAGATTGAGATTAATCTCGGAGAGGGATAATCCCCGATGCGGTAGGGAGTCAGAAACTATGGAGCATGTCCTCTTTGATTGCTCTTTTGCCATTACAGTGTTCTCGTTGTTAGCGGAGAAGGACGAATTCACATTACCTACTTGGGATTCAGGATCGATACTGGCAGTTGCTACAGGAGCTACGAAGTCAGTTAAATCCAAGAGAATTAAGGTTCTCTTGGGTTATGGATTGTGACAATTGTGGAAGGACCGAAACAATATTGTTTTCGAAGAAGCAGAGGACACGACTATGCCTATTGTTTGTAAAGTTAGGCGCTTAGTGCAAGAGGTTCATTCTAGGGGTGCTCCGAGCGGTCCACAGGAGGTGGGCTCATCACCGGCTGGGTGCTAGGTTATTCAGACGGATATCTCCTTTAATCCAGATACATGGGAGGTGCCTTGTGGAGTGGTGGCGCTCTCTAACTATAGGGAACCTTTTATGGGCTGCGGGGAAACCAGTTTCAATGGTGTCGGTGCTATAGGGAGAGATGACGGCTATGTTAGAAGCGTTGAGGTTGTCATATTTGTATGGTTTGAAGAGGTTGGTACTGGAAACCGATTCCTTGGTCACCGTCCAAATCCTAAACAGATTGAGAGGATGGCTTCTAACATTAGAAGGCTTAGCTATGAAGATTTGGTCTTCTGTTTTGCATTTTAAATCTGTATTTTTCCTTTTTGTTTCTAGAGACTATAATGCAGTGGATGATGCCATTGCTTAGGCTTGTCGGCGGCTAAGGAGAGAGATGTCCTGGTCTGACGCTCAGGGGTCTACGCTGCTGTACAATCTGATCAAAGACCGTTTGATGTAATCATGTTATAGTTCTTAGCCTTTGGCTGATCTCATTGAAAAAAAAAAAAAAAATTCCGATGGAAGTATTATGGCTTGATATTATTCAGAAAATAATTGGCTATTTATGAGATTGTGTGCTGGCACGGAGCGATACATACCATGCGAGTGTATCTGCATATGAGATTGTGTGCTGGCAAGGACCGATACCCAGGGAGTAACTTTGTTAAAGACTAAACTTTAGATGTTCGAAAGTTGATCATCAAGTGTGTCTGCATATGCCCAAAACTGTTACATGCTTTTCTAAAAAAACTGTTAACGGAGACTCAATATATACTCGATACTTCTTTCCTCATAATAAATTTCGATTGAAATATAAAAGTAGGGGTTTCAATTGACGTCGATAACCAATAAAACACATAATAAATCATTTTTTTTACAAAAATCCACTAGAATCCGATAAATCCATTTCGAATCCGAATCACAATCGGGATTTCATTTTTGGGCCGAAAAAAGTACCCGACCCGTTAATCCGGCTCACCGACTACCATGCTATATTCCTATCCCGCCCTTTATAAGAGCGCCTCGGACCCCAGCTAGGGTTAGGGTTTTTCGCATCCAAGGCAGCTTTGCTCTCTAGAACTTGAGAGATCCACAGAGAAGAGTCGCGAGAGATATCCTGAATCGAAGAGGATGAGGCCCATTTTAATGAAAGGCCATGAGCGGCCATTGACGTTCTTGAAGTACAATCGGGAGGGGGACCTCTTGTTCTCTTGCGCGAAGGATCATACGCCGACCGTATGGTTCGCCGACGACGGCAAGCGCCTCGGAACCTACCGCGGCCACAATGGTGCCGTGTGGTGCTGCGATGTATCCAGTAATCACTTGCTTCTCCGCGTTTTGTTCAGTTTCTTTTCTTGGTGTTTTCGAGTTTTTAGTTCTTTGGTTATGATAATTTGTGCAAAATTAGGATTATGGCGTTGTTTAGTGTTATTTGCAGGTTTTTATGTCTTACCCATGGGGAAAAGGGTTGTTTAGAGGCTTATCATCTTTTTCTTCGGATTTTTGACCGGTTTGCGCTTGAATTAGCTCTGTTTTTGGCTCTGATTTAGGTGGTAAGAGGGTGAAAGAAGCTTTCTTTTGCCCGCCCTTTTATATTGGAGATTTGTTATCAGGTACCCCTTTGGGAAATAGGGATGTTGTTAAAGACTGATGAGAAGATGTGGGTGATTGATTCTTTAGGTTTGATGTTAGAGCTGAAAATTTTATGTGTCTAGGATTTTTTGTTCGAGAAAAGGGTTTCTGATGTCGTTCTGTATCAATTATATGTTTCCACCTTACACTTTCATTAATAGTGGGCGTAGCCTATATGATGTCCTTCAAAGTGGTTGGAAATGCTTCTGTAAAGCTTGTAGTGGGGTTTTCTTTTGTTTCATGGCTGATTATTAATTTCTAAATCCTTTGATGAATTTAGGGGATTCCATGCTTCTTATTACCGGTAGTGCTGATCAGACTGCCAAGCTTTGGAATGTCCAGACAGGAGAACAGCTCTACACTTTCAATTTTGACTCTCCAGCCAGAGCTGTAGATTTTTCAATCGGTGATAAGCTTGCTGTGATCACAACGGATCCATTCATGGAGCACACATCTAGCATTCAAGTAAAGAGAATTGCCAGGGATCCTGAGGAACGTATGTGCATTTAATCTGTTTCTTCCTATTATAACCGAGGCGCAACAGAAATGTTGCATAATGTCATTTTAATTCTTTTGTAGTTTGGATTCTTTTTCTTGTCATGATTGGTTTGCATGATCCTCGTATTGATTTGCCCTGGAGTTGAATAAAGCCAAGGAGGTATTGCTAAATCTGTTAGCTTCTAGTAGGTAGTGATGAAACCTTAAATCGTTTTTTTGAAACTATCGACCAAAATCTACGGGCTTCCTGTGGTGACTCTTATTTTTAGTTTCCTATTAGTCGTCTGTGAATGGTTCATATTGCAGTTTTTTATTGTCTTCTTATTGACCAACCTCTATTTGGTGTAGCTTAGGTGCATTTTTGTCTTTCTTTTTTTACCAGATATGACTTGCATGATAGGTCTAAGTTTCATGTCTGGCCTTTGTCAATCTGTTTATGGCATTTAAGTATCATATCTCTTTGTGAGAGAATAAATAACATGCCTCAAGGGATAGTTGGGTGTGTCTTTGAATTATTGTTTTGTGTCTCTATTTCCAGTGACTTTTTATAGCTCAAATATCTTGTTTGGTTCATGGCATTTGACAATAGATTTGTCCCTTCTGTCAGAGATCGGTGAATCAGTCCTTACGATCAGGGGGCCCCAAGGGAGAATCAATAGGGCTATCTGGGGACCTTTAAATACGACTATTATAAGCGGCGGTGAAGATGCTGTAATCCGCATATGGGATTCTGAGGTAGGTGTCACTGTCCATTTGCACGAGTACAATCTGTTTTGGTTTCTGTTAGCCTGTGATGTGGTACATTGTCCCAAGTGCAGTTATCCGCTTCAGTAGGAAAGCATGCCTCCATAATCGTAGCGATTATATTCCACTTATCGTGGTTTGCCTATCTGGATCCTTTTTTTTATGAGTAGTTTAGAAGCTATTTTGTTGCTTGAAATCTTTCTTGCCATTGGTTGTCAACCCATCTATGTTTTGTAACCTCTTTCATATGGGCTAGATTGATGGTGTTTAAGTAAAGAACCATGTAGTCAAGTTAACCTTGCCTCGTTGTTAGCTCAAAGCTCGAATTCAATTCTGCTCATAAGCAGTGAACTACATACAGGTCTTGGAAAGCTTTCTTAATTTCATATGCTATGTTGTAAATTGATTTAGCAACTTGTTCCCTTGTTATGTGTGCTAACAAGCGAGTACATATTTTCTGCAATATTCAAATGATTTTCTAGGTCCACTCTTAGGTTTCGTTTTAATTTGTCTTTTCGAACTCGATTTGCAGACTGGGAAGCTGCTGAAGGAGTCGGATACAGAAACTGGTCATCAGAAAACAATCACTTCCCTATTCAAATCTGCGGATGGATCTCATTTCCTCACTGGCTCTCTGGATAAATCTGCCAAGGTCTGGTCTTAGTACTTGTTGTTGTCATAGTTTCAAGCTATCTCTTTAAGCTCACAGCTGCAATCTCAGTGTTTACTGCACAGCTTGGTTTATGTTTCCTCTCTTACGTTTGCTTTGCTGGTCTTTGTTTAGCTATGGGATACCAGAACACTGACTCTTATCAAAACATATGTGACAGAAAGACCTGTCAATGCTGTCGCCATATCTCCACTCCTCGATCATGTAAGGATGCACTTCTTCTGTATTACATATAGAATCTACCATCAGATAGACAATTGGCTGTAAATCCAAATTAGCCTTCTTCGTCCTGTTGGGATATATAAGTATCTCTACATACTAATCTTGTCTCACAGGCGAGGTTGTGTGTATTTTTTTAACAAGTTAAAAGTTGGAACTATTAGTTTGATATACCCTTCTAAAATGCAACTTCCCCCTGCATCTAGGTTGTCCTTGGAGGAGGTCAGGATGCATCGAGTGTCACAACTACTGACCGTCGTGCTGGGAAGTTTGAAGCAAAATTCTTTCATAAGGTGACTACGCTTCTGCATTTATTTGTGTTAATGCTTTTAGTTTTCAGATAGTTATTTGGCGTTATCTTCATATTTCCACTTGCTAAACAGATCCTTGAAGAAGAAATTGGGGGCGTGAAAGGGCACTTTGGACCAATCAATGCTTTAGCTTTTAATCCCGATGGGAGAAGGTATTAATGCCCCTTATCCTTACCATTTTTTATTCTTAATTCCTGAACTTTGTTCCGCTCTCTAGTACAAGGGAAAAAAGTTAAAATGGTCATTATACAGTTGTCATGCATCCACTATCTCTATGTATGTTGCCTTTTTCAAGTTCTATTGTCGTGCATTCCTGTTGTTTTAAATTACCCGGCAGGTGCTTTTCTTACTGTCCTTGTTCTCCCTTGGTATTCATTTTTTACGATGAGCATGTGTTCCTTGCTGCATTTTGGGATAGAAAATCGTTAGTAGTTCCTCATATGGCATGGGATCAAAAGCTTTTCTTTATTTTCTTTTTCAGCTGTGTTAAGATGATTGCTTCTTTTATTGCTGGGTGTCCAAGCTATGCCTATGCTCCTCTCTTTTCTCCCCCTATCTAAATAACTTTGTAGCTCGATGATTGATGCTAACCATGGTTGGTAATATACGCTATGCAGAATTTTATACTGTTGATAGTTGACATGAAATATGTGAGCTGCTCCAGTGTCCTTTTTACTCTTTATTTTGGACTTTTCCATAACAATTTCCTGGGGGGTAATCTTGATAGTTTTTTTCTTGCCTGTTTAACGTTTTGATTCCCATCCATTTTGGCAGCATTTTGAGAATAGAAAGTAGTTAGGAGTTCCTCATATGGCATGGGATCAAAAGCTTTTCTTTCTTTTCTTTTTCAACTGTGTTAAGATGAAAGCTTCTTTTATTGTGGCTTTCCTTGCTATCTAAATAATTTAGCTCGATGATTGATGCCAACCATGCTTGGTAATATACGCTATGCAGATTTTATACTGTTGATAGTTGAGATGAAATATGAGAGCTACTACTTATGTCCTTTTTACTCTTTATTTTGGTATTTTCCATAACAATTTCCTTGGGACAGTCTTGGTAGTTTTTTTCTTGCCTGTTTAATGTTTTGATTCCCATCTATTTTGGCAGCTATTGATTGATGTCTACACCTTTGCTTTTCATAAGAGAATCATTCTTTTGAAGTATTGGTGTTTGAATCATTACTGCTAGTATTTTAACCTTGTGACTTGTATATTTGTTCCTATTATGTCGATCTTATTTAGCAGTGGGTCACATTACAAGGATCATTTTGCCCCAAAAAATATTGCTTTCCTTTTTGTAACTGAAGATCTTGTTTTTCTTATAGCTTCTCAAGCGGTGGCGAAGATGGCTATGTGAGACTGCATCACTTCGATCCTGACTACTTTAATATCAAGATGTGAATCTCTCTTTGCTCCATGGAGAAGGCTTATCTGCCCATTTATTAGCAGCCATTTCTTCTCCATCTGAAGACAAAGGACCCCCCGCGTGATAATCATATAGAGCCAACTTTTCTCCTCTCTTCTCGGGGAGCGCCATTCACTCAAACCCTTTAGACATAGTCCGAGTGTGCTAGAAACCCTTTAGGCATAGTCCGAGTGTGTGTAGGAACTCTATCTGTAAGAATAAAGATTTTGTGCACATGATGTGAATATTCCTTTGGGCAGATTCATCATTATGTAGCCTGAATCTTCAAAGAAGAAATCGATGATACTTTGTATAAATCTGCTGAGGTTTTGTCTTAGTACCTGTTCTTGTCATAATTGCAAGCTCACTTTTTAAGCTTGCAGCTGCAAGCTTCGTCTTTAGTTAACAACCTGGTTTATTTTTCTCTCAGGTTTTCTATGTTGGTCTTTGTTTAGCTATGGGATACCAGAACCCATACTCTTATCAGAATATTAGTGATGAGACTCTTATGTTTTAAATTACTTAGTATGTGTTCCTTGCCTCATTTCGGGATAGAAAATCGTTAGGAGCTCCTCATAGGGCATGGCATCATAAGCTTTTCTTTCTTCTCCTTTTCAGCCATGTGAAGAAGATTGGTTCTCTTATTGCTTGTGGGGGTCTTCTGAGCTATGCTTGTGGTCCTCTCTTTTTCCTCCCTAATTAGATAGTTCTGTAGCTTGATGATTGATGCCAACCATGCCTGGTAATAAAGCTATGCTGAATTCTATGGTGTTGATGGTTGAGAAGAAATACCAGAGCTGCTGCTTATGTCTCTTTTTCTCTTGATTTTGGACTTTTCCATGACAATTTCCTGGTGGCGGTCTTGATGGTTTTTTTTGGCGCCTGTTTTGTCATCCATTTTGGCAGCTATTGATTGCTTTTTACACCTTTGCTTTTTGTATGAGAATCATTCTGTTTCAATTTTTTCTAGATGGCTTGGGCATCTCCATGATTGATACCTGTATTGGCAAGCCAATATACGCTATTCTGAGCACAGATAGGCTGAGAGAGAATATGAGAGCTGCGGTTGCCACATCCATTATTACCTTCCAACTTTTCTTAGTTAAATGGTTTGCATAGGTTTGACCTTCATTAGTATCGAGTCACATTAGAAGGATTTGCTGTAAAAAAATGATGGGGGATCTGAGGGCTCCGATGATGCCACGAACTCATAAGATACAATGAGATCTCCTAACGGAAGGGACAACCAAACCAAGAACAAAAAAAAATATAAATACAAGGATTTAGAAAACCTCCGGACGACGGAGGAAGAAGGATGCACTATAAAGAAGGAAAATCACTTACAATTTTTTTAGACTCTCACCAAACCTTTAACTGCTACAAGCACCAGCACACTAGCACATAAAAAACCCAAGTTTACATCTCTTTTTATAGCCGCTAATCCCATTAAGTCTAATTAAATCGATCCAAGGATTAATTCAGACCATCCGTTTGGTTAACCTCCTCGAACCAGTCGATCCTGCATCTTGGGATCGATGCGGATCATGTTAGAAAGGATCCCAAATTCCATCCATAAACCGCTTTCTTACTGCGTTAACGTGGGACCTCATCTCCTCACTGGCTCTCTGGATAAATCTGCTAAGGTCCGGTCTTAGTACTTGTTATTGTCATAAATGCAAGCTCTGTAGCTCTTTAAGCTCATAGTATATATATCTCCAGTTCTCAATCATCTAAGGATGCAACTCTTCTATATTACATGTAGACTCTGCCAGCAGATTGACAAGTGGATTCACTTTTCTTGTTTTTTTTCAGTCTTTGATTCAAATGTGAGGTGTACCCTTTAACTAATAGCGTTGTTATTGGGATTTATGCGTTACCGTCGATAACGGCGATATATTTAATTAGTCTGTGTCAGCCGCCGTCAGTCAGTTCGCCGTCATCTATTCCGACTATGGAAACAAGGACGGTACTGAGTGCTGCCCCCATTTATTGACAGCGTTTACTTCTCCATCTGAAGACAAAAGGACACCGCTTAATATTGTCACCCGATTGGGTAAGGTCGGCTCGGAGTAGACGTTCGCTCCTCTTGGTAGGAAATATAAAATAAAGAGTGAAAATAACTTGTAATGATTATTTAAAATAAAGAAAAAATAAAATAAAGAGTGAGAATAACTTTGTAATAATTACTTGAAATAGGAAAAGGTGGTTGAGAAATAAAGTATAGAATAAGTAGTGAATTTGAAAATATTTTTAAAATATTCTAAGAATATTCCATTATTCTCGTTTGGTATAAGTATTTCCATACCAAACGGGGCCTTAAACATGAACGAAGAGCGTCGGATACCTGCAATACAACAACTATCATTATGCAGCCTAAATAACAAAAGGAAGAAATGGATGATAATTTGGTACAATTTAGTCATTGCTAAAACAAGGCCTGCCTATAGAAATTGTCTCCAAGCCAGTTTGACATACGGCTCAGTTATAGTTGAGACCATGGTTTGAAATTTCGGTCAATTCCAATCCGAAACTCTGAAACGTGTCCGATTCTAGCACCTCTCGGTCCCTAAATTAGGACTCAAAATCACTAAAACAAGACATGAAATCACTGAAATCAATGAAATTTATGGTTTTACTCGAATTGAGATCGAAACTGTGAAACTTGTTAAGACTTTTGACTTAGAGGTTTACTTTTTTTTTTTTAAGAGACAAAAACATTTTTATCCTTCCAAAATATACTACAAAATACCTCTCGTTTTCCTCCGCCCATTAGAGTATTTACATCAGCTCTTGTAAAAGAGCTAAATACTCTAAAATAGAGTAGCTACAGTGTAAGTTTGGTCAAAAAATGACCGGCACTAGCTCTTGTAAGGAAAATACTCTAAACTAGAAATTGCTACAGTGATACTCTAGATGTATAATATCACTGTAGCAACTATATCCACTATTTAATCATATAATATGAACCTTTGCCATTTTCTAATCCTTTACCCAAATCTATTTTATCTTTTTATCTTTTATCCAAACCCATATTGTCTAATGAATAAGAAATAATAAGATATTGTGAATTTCATATTCTAATAATTTCAAGTAATAACAAATTACTATTCTATAGTTATTTAATAATAAAATGTGACTTTTTTACTTTTCAAAAAAGATTCTCAAAACACATTTATCCTTTTATCTCTTCTCTAAACCCATCTTCTCCAATGAATAAGAAATAATAATACATTAAAATTTCCAAATTTTAAAAATTTTTATTTAATATATATTACTATTATATAGTTATTTGAATATATGACTATTCTCAAATATATTTATGAATATAATATGACCAATAATTAAAAAATAAAATATATAAAGAAATAATGAAAGTATGAATATTTAAGTGGTATATAAAAATGGAGTATATGATGGGAAGTGTTGTTGGATGAAGAATCAGTAAACTAGAAAAGTGACTCTTTTTACTATAGTCTAGAGAAATAATGAAAATATGAATGTATCACTATTATATAATTAATGTAATATGTTAATGTTGTTGTCAAATATATTTATCAATGTGCAATATGGCCAATGAATAAGAAATAGAAAATATAAAAATAGAATGAAGATATTAATATTTAAATATGATAGAGAATGGTTTAGGGTGCGTTTGGTACGCCCCGGATCCGGGGACGCGCGGATTCCGCGAACCGGGATCCGCGCGTTTGGCGCCGTCGCAGATCCCGGTCGGATTCCGCGAAATTGGAATCCGGCTGAGGCGGATTCCAATTTCGGCATCGGATTCCATTTCGCGGATTCCGCGGATCCGTCGGAGCCAAACGCCCCCTTAGAGTATCTGATGGAGAGTGTTGTTGGATAGAGAATTTGAAAACAAGAGAAATGATTTTTTTTATTGTATTTTAAAAAATATGTTAAAGAAAAACTGATATGGATGCGTCGGGCCCCATCCACATCCTCCGTGAACGCGTTTCACCCGAGTCTCGATCTGTTCTTTCTGGCCACTGGCAGTGACGGTATCCGGACAGAGCACCACGTCGCTCTTCCGGGGATCGAGCTGCTCTTCCTCCCCGTTTAAAATGAGAAAAGGCTATGCTTTAGCTATTCCTAAACACCATACGTGGCGGAAAACCTTGTCTCCTGGCCAAACTTCTGCTTCCAATACAAATGCTCATTCGATAACACGTAACCCAGAGTAACTTACTTAATCCTCCCACGAGGAACAAACCCCATTTGAAAAGTTACTACTGGTAGAGCTTAGCTCTAGGCCCCCTCTTAGCCTCCATTCTTTATACTTCACTCTAGAAGCCAAACAGAGAGAGAGAGAAGGAGAGGGAGCTGCAGAGCGAGCGAGTGCCAGAAGAGAGATGGAGAGGAGGAACCCACGGTCGACGGCGGACCTGCTGACGTGGACGGAGGGTCCGGCGTCGGATTTGACGGCGGCGGCGCCGCAGGCTCGACCTCACCAGGTGAAAAGTGAAAACCCCTCTATTCGGCCAATGCCAGTAGTTTCCCTTTGATCTAAAGCTATTTTGAGGTGACTGAAGCCTAGTTTTCTTGGAACTGGAAGCAGCCGTCGGGAGGGATTGCGAAGGTGGTGTTCGGAGGGCAGGTGACGGACGAGGAGGTCCAGAGCTTGCTCAAGAGGTCAGATCTATACGATCTAGGACTCCCAATCTAGGTTTTCCTTGCTATCTTTGCAATGGAGTCTTGGATCTTCAAGATTTTCTTGTTTTAGTGTCTGGATTACTTTGTCTACCGCGTTTGATATTGAATGATTTCATGATCTGGCTGCTGAATGGAGGGTGAAAGGAAGTGGATTTGTCTGGATGTGCATTTCTTGGGTCTTATGTAGATAACGAAACTTCCTACTGATGATTTTATGCCTTGATCGAGGAATCTTGTTTCACACTTTTGATCGACGATCATGTGGAGCCTTTGGATTGGATGATCTAGATTTGCAACGCTGCTTTCATGACGTACAATTTCAGACTTATTCTTTCTTTAGATCGTCTCTTTCATCAAATTGTCTTCGATTTTTCCTGATGGATTCCTTTGTCCTCCGCCCCCCCTCCCAGGGTTTAGGTTTTGATCCAACCTACCATACAATGTTACAAATAGGGATGGGTATGGGGCGGGTTTGCCTAATCCCAAACCCGTCCCATATACAAAACCCTAACCCTGAACCCGTCCCAAACCCTTGTGGGTTTATATAACAGTCCCATACCCATAAAATCCAACCCGCTTAACCCATCCCCACCCCGCGGCATATAATATCCATGTGAACATGGTAACATTTTACATAAAATTTAAAAATAAATTTAATATTATAAAAATAGAAAATCGACAAGTGAAAAGGGCATTTGTTGTAGGTTTGCAACATCTAAGTATACAATCCAACAATTGCAAAGACAATAGCTAGCTTCACAAATTAATTAGGAACATTTATATGCTTTATTTCTATATATTTAATGATATATACACACATATATGCATACTAGGTGGGCCCCCCGTGTCACATGGAACGGATAACCACCACCCCCACTAATCATCATCTCTCTCCAATCACCTGATAACCACCACCTTCCATGTGGTTTCATCTTTTTTTTTTTTTTTTTTTGATGAGATGAGATGATCGTGGCTTCATCTTGATCGCATGATATATCCGGGTTTAACTTGGATCGGGCATCCCTATCCGTATGATAGGATGCACTGGATCTTATGTAATATATATATATTGTAGGGGTGCTTAGGTAATTATATATATAATCGGGGCGGGTTCGGGTTTTTTTAAGACTAAACCCTAACCCATCCCAAACCCGTTCGGGTTTTGCTTCGCTATCCCATACCCGCTCCAAACTCAATTAAATCCATCCCAAACCTGTACTATTAGGGGCGGGGCGGGGCAGGGCGGTAACCCGCTTAATCCGCCACATTGCCATCCCTAGTTACAAACTTGACCAAAATGAATTATGCATGTGAGTGTTCCAAGGTTTGCCTTCTGATCCAAACTACTTTACAGTGGTAAAAAGCTGACCGAAAGGAGTTATGCATGAGAATGTGCTCGCGCACACTCAAGATGTGGAAAATTCTACGAAATTAGCTATACAAGTAATTAATACTTTCAATCCAACATAACTTGACAGGATTTACATGGAGCTCATAATATCCCGGAATCATACACGCTAATTATCTATTTGGTTAGAGAGTTGTGCCTGTCAAGCAACATGACCTGCATTACAGTTCCAACTATTGGATGCAATCAAGAGAAACGCTGATTGGTAATTTAATTGCTAATCGTACTAATCAACTAATTGGTTTATTCAGTTCAGAATAATGGATGCAACTTTCTTAATTTCTGAACTCTCCCTAATCAGGCCCTGACTGCCTAGTTTAGTTTGTATTGTAGCTAATCAACAATCAGCATATCCAAAATTGATAAATAATTCGGGAAACTGCAGGTTTTGGGACCAGAATTGTTGTACCCGGCGTTGTAACTCAAACCATAAGTCTAGTCCAAACTTCTTTGTTCCCAAATGAAAGAGTTTTGTGAATTGTGATTATCACAGGTCATGTCTATTCAGCATGGCACTTGCATTTTCGTTCAATATCTTTAAATCATGGTTATTGTACATTCTAAATTAGGTTGAAATATGATTGATTAAGCTATTGAGACCCTTTTAGTCCATTTTATTTATTTATTTACCATTATCTAACTACTAGCGTCTGACTAATCAGTGGTAAAGTACCTTTTATCGAGGTTGGATTTTTATTAGTAATAGAAGCATATACATTGGTACAGAAAATGATGTATGGGAGTTTTTATGTTCCATTTGTTCGATTACCTCGCATTAATCTCATTTCTTGTGTGTCTCAGGAAACCTTGTTCAGGTTCTAAAATGAAGGAGATTACTGGCAGTGGTATCTTCGAGGCTGAAAGTAAAACTGGTGAATCCGAGACCGGAAATGCCTTTTCAACTCCTAACAGCAAAACAGGCTTAAAACAGGTACCGCCTTTGGACGGGAACAGAAATAAATACTTTGCTGAATTGAGAGTAATATGTTTTAAATTGGTTTTTTGTTAATTTGTTAGCTATGTTATATATGATGCATCAGATCTGTGAATTATATTCAATTAACAATGGTATAATTCACAGCAGGACTGTTACTTCTTCTCATAAACATCTTGTGGTAGTTGAGCTTCAGTCCCTGAATATTATTTTGGTTGGTTAGGATCATGTTGTTGGACATATTTTCTGTCAAATTGAATTCAGTTCAGATGATATTGTAATGTAAAGAACTGCATATAATTCCTGTGTTTAAGAATGCTACTCGATTGCTCTATTTTTGAGTAAGACAGTTTGTATGTAATGACTTACTCAATCAAGATTATAGTTTACTTCAAGATGTCAAATAGTTCTTTTATATTGAACTTATGCTCAGGGAAATCCGCAAGCTGTAAGCACAATTAGTCATATCAAATTTACTACAGAGGAAAGTGTCACCCCTAAGAAGCCAACTTCTATAGCAGAGGTGGCTAAACAGAGGGAGCTAAGTGGGACTCTTGCTGATTCAGATTCTAAAATGAGGAAGAATCTCTCTGATGCAAAATGCAAGGAACTGAGTGGTCATGACATTTTTGGTCCTCCTCCAGAGGTTCCATCCAGGTCTTTAGCAGCGAGGACTCAAGAGATCAAGGAAAACAAGGATTTTGGAGAACCTTTGCCAAGGAATATTCACACATCTGTGAAGGTGTCTAATGTGAGTATTATTTGAAAGCAACTCATAGTCTTGTTGTTTTGATTAGCTTGCCCTCCATGTTTATGTCATCTGTCCTTTCATTATTCATTTTCACCACTTTCATAGACCTGAATATCTCCATAGTCTCATTGGATTTGGCACTTAATTGCTGCTAATGGGTTTTATATTTGTCCCTTGTTACCATTTTTTTACTTAATGAGTCAAACCTCTCTAAAATTCGTTAGTTGTGGGACTCTTAAGTAGCCATGCAACCCCTGCAGAGTTTACTTGAGCTCTAAATAATTTGTGCAAAGGAATGGAAAAGACCAATCTGCTACTTAATATTGATTGCATAGGAAGCCATTTCAAGCATGCATTTAAATCTTAGCTACTTTACTACTTAATATTGGTGTAGACACTCTTTTCTGGATGCTGAGATGATCGATTACTTAGCTCATCAAGGATGCTTTATCCTTGATGTTTTTTTTTCTCTGTTTTTTGAAAAGTTAAGCCCATAGGCTGGGATCCTTGGTAAAAAGATACTGAATATACATATCGATGTACATATTTTGTTCATCTCGCTTTTCGCCTTTTTAAAAAGCTTAAATAGACATGGTTAATGAAATTTCATTTTTTTTAATTATTTTGATTATAGCGCTAATATCACCTCTTAACATTCAGCTTGTTTTTAGCATACAAGTCTCTTATTTTAGAAAATCTATTTTGTGGAGTTACTTGAGAAATTCTTTTGTTAATTGTGTTCATACCTAAATAATCTTTCATCTACTTACCAGGATAGCAAGTTCTATTCTTTCAACTAGGATGCACCTCATGTGCTATGACAATGCATCTTATTTTTCAAAACCTCAATGAAGCATTAGATTGTGCCAAGCGTACTGCTAACTGTTTGTCATAATAATGAGATGGTCAATGTCTCTCATGTTTCTTAGCTGTAGCATCTACGTAGTAAATAAGAAGTTGTTTGTCTCGTGCGCAAGAGCCCAAACTGCAACTTCTTTTGCTAATTGGAATGCACTCAAATCAGAGAACCTCAGAAGGTGGGGAAAAGTTCATATGCTTGCAGTTCCCCTTCCTTCACAGAATTTATCTTCTGCCATTCATTCAATTGCCCTTGCTTGTCAATGTTCTCGCTTCTTGTCATCATTAGCGCAATTAACTTCTCTTGTTGTCTCTCACCTACTGTTCTTTACTCTTATTAGATGTTTGACTGATTAAAAAGGTGAAGGGGGGAGAAGAGTAGACTCAACTGATATTTTTACTACGGGCTTGCTAGGATATGTTGAACTCTTGAGCTCACGGAAATAACTTAGTTTATTCTTTTTTGAACTCCTGTAGCCGGCCGGAGGTCCTAGCAGCATGATCTTCAGCGAGGAAACTGCGTCTAAGACCACAAAGAAAATTCACAATCAGAAGGCGGCAGAGCTGACTGGCAATGACATCTTCAGGGGAGAAGCACCCCCGGGGTCAGCTGAAAAGTCATTGAGTGTTGCCAAGCTGAGGGAGATGAGCGGCAGCAACATCTTCGCTGATGGCAAAGTTGAAGCAAAAGATTACTTCGGTGGTGTCCGAAAGCCTCCCGGCGGTGAAAGCAGCATTGCTCTCATTTGATTTTTTTTTTTTTTTCCGTTGACTTTGGTCAGGTTTCTACTTTAGTTAGAAAGAGGATTGTTATGGACTATTTTAAGCATTCGATGTCCGTGTTTCTTGTTAAAAAACTGTTTTAATTCTGTGCTGGTGTCATTACTCATGAGACTTGCTTGTGATATATAATTTAACATCTGAGAGTTGATTTATTATAGTATCATCTGTTTGTCCAATTGATTTCATTTATAATTTAATCACTGGTGTTGTTCTTGTTGAACCTGTTCATTAACTTCTCGTGCTTTTGTATTTCCCACTAATTGTTTTATTTATTTATTATGAGTTGAGTCTCAAACGGTTAGCAGACTATAAAATATGATCCAGTGTCGGTCGACCGTCCTCTGATTGTCAAACAATACACACTCCGGAGTGGAGAGTGGATTTCGCTCGTGATATAGAGGTTGCTGGGTAGGATCCTTATCACGATGGTAGTCTTTACCGAATACTATGGCAGGAAATCTCCAAGCAGATATTCTCCTGATTTAAAAGATATCGCCAAAAAAATTAGTTTTTAAGTACATCGGCAAACTCATATCAATCTCTAGAAGAATTGTTCATCAAGATTCTAACTCGCATATAAGTGAGCAAATTGCCATGGGCCCATGACCTTTGTTCTGAACCTATGGGCCAAAACTAACATTTAACGGTTAAGGGACCCTCCACCTAGATAGGTATCGTGGTGCTCAAGTCATGTGGAAGAACACTAACGTGAGGTATCGTATGTCATATGCCCACATGGATATATATCCATGGATTATTAACTTCTTAAATAATTACCTTCATCACATATTCTCAAAAAAAATACATATTTACTGCCAACATCGCTAATGCAGCCACCACCACCCACGCACCACCACCGACCTCCGGCGGCGCCACCATCGAATTACACGTTTATTTAAATATCTTTAAAATTTTCAAAAATACCTATGTAATAAGGACGCATCGATGGGGGTACATACGTAAAAACGCTTATCGACAAAAGAAAATCAAAGAATATCAGGCTAGTTATGTAAATGTGCACTCTTATAGGGATAAATCCGCCAATAACCCGAAAATAATATCACCCCGTATCTCGTGCGTTCTGTTGGGGCCGGACCTTTTCGGCCGCTCCAGATATTCCCAACAACTTAGAAACCCCTATTTAAAATATTCATAATATGAGTTACGTACGGTCAAAAAAAAATTAAAATCTCTCTCCTTCTCCACCTTCCATACGGTCCCCAATGGTGTATACACTCACCTTCCATGTATAAACTCTACATATCTAGAGCTTATACACGGAGGAGGACACCGGATTGCTTCTTTCCTAATCTCCCAATATCTATATAAATCCATAAACCTCTCTCCTCTCTCCTTTCTCTCTCTCTGCTGCCCTCTGTTCTTCATGCTCCAACGGCTCGCCTCCAAAACCCCAATGCCATCGGGATTCTCCTCCGGAAATCCTCTCTTAATCCATTATCCGATGTGGGTTTTCTCTATCTATGCCTCTGGAGCTCTTCTTTAATCCGGTTTCGGTATTTTTCACTGTTTTTTTGAGGTTTTTTTTGCGGCTTTTAAGGTGTTGTGAAGGAACTCAGATGAAAAGAAGAATGCAATCCAATTCTATGTATCCGATCCCTTTCTTTCGGATTCGATGATGTGGGTTTTGTCTAACTGAGAGTTTTGTACGATTTTTGATCCGTTTTTTGCGTTTCTAGGTGACGGTGGGTGGATTGGTATCGGATTTTGGGTAGCCATGAGGAAGGAGAAGCAAGCAGAGAAGAATGAGATTGAGATGCTCCTAAACGAGATCCCCCATGCAACATCTCCCGACCATCTCACCCACGACGCCGTGGATGATGAACTCCATGCACGCCTTCTAGCTGCCCGTGGCCAAATCCGCGATCGTTTCAATGGTATATCACCAGCCCATGGCGGTGTTCATGGCTATGGCTATGAATATGGGTTTGGTGGCCTCGATGGCTATGTCGCTAATGGCCATGCGAACGGCCATGTGTCCTTGTCGCCGCCACTCCACTCGCGGGGATCGTCGAGCTCACTCTCCCGCACGCCATCCCCCACTGGCGAGGACGCGGCGGTGGAGGCCCTCCGATTGCTCGATGGGCTTCGAGCCATGCGCCTGGGAAACGAAGGCGAACTGCCCATCGGCCGGTCGCCGGAGGCAGTGTCCATGTTTGGGAACGACCCAACGTTTGGCTCCCCAATTGCCGCTGGTTATCTCTCTTTTCCAAGGAGAAAGCCATTGTTCGATGACTCTGCTGCATATGAAGTATCTGCTATGGAGAGGTATTCTCGCTCTTTGGCATCGCAGCAGCATTCTAACCTGTATTCTAACTTATCAAGGCATTGGCTCTCGAGCCGCCAATCCGGTGCTCCCATATTGAAACCCAATGGCTTCTCGAATGGTCTCTCTCCAGAAGCTTTGAACGTCACTTATCCTGCCAATGGTAATTTTGGTAGGAGCTATTTGGACAGTGGATACCCTTATGAGGATCGTTTTACATCTGTTGATCAGCATTTTGATTCGGGAGTGTTTTCGCTGCCAGGGAACAAATGGGTTGATCCCGGTTTGGGTACCGATGCACCAAATTCACTCAGCTCTCAGTATGAGATGTATCCTAAGCTGCATTACAGCTCTCCGGTGTTGAACAGACGAGAAAGATCATTTGTGGAGGGTTGGAGCCCCCCTTCACCACCGTCTTTGGGAGGTTTGGACGGCGTTGAAGCTTTTAATTGCGAAGACACCTACCTCATACAGGGTAGGGGGCTGCAATTTGTAAGAAACAACCATCTTGATCTCCCTAGAGAAGGGAAAAGGTTGCCTTCGGATGCTAGGCTGCTGCCTAGAAGAATCCCTGCAGTGGATTTGGACAGTGTGCAGAGTCCTAGGATTCAATTTTCACCAATTGACCAACTTAGGTATGATAATTTGATGGATATTGAAGGTAACATTTACCTCATGGCAAAGGACCAGCACGGGTGTCGGTTCTTGCAGCGCAAGTTTGACGAGGGGAAAGCTCAAGTGGATAAAATATTTAATGGGACAATCAATCATGTGGTTGAGCTCATGGTGAACCCTTTTGGCAACTATCTTGTGCAGAAGCTGCTAGATTTGTGCAGTGAAGAACAGAGGATGGCTATTATCCTTGTTCTTGCACAACACCCAGGCGAGCTTGTCAGGATATCTCTCAACATTCATGGGTATGGCCAATCTCATCTAATTTTAAGCTACTTTCTTTATTTTCTTAATTTGACTTCTCAAGTTTCATCGTGAGTTTGTGTTCTGCTGTAAGTGACTAATGGAGGACAATACTGTGTTCTTTCAGAACTAGGGCAGTGCAGAAGCTAATTGAGACTCTCAAAACCAGGAGGCAAGTTGCTTTGACTATATCAGCTCTTCAGCCCGGGTTCCTCAATCTCATCACGGACCTGAACGGTAATCATGTGGTCCAGCGCTGCTTGCTATCTCTCTCAGTTGAAGACAACAAGGTATAGATTTATCCTTCCTTTGGCGAATTCTGAATTATCATGATGTTTAATGTTAATTTTCTACTCTGTGCTCAGACTCTAATTTTGTGCCTCAGTGTGTGAACGATACTCAGGTATATACTTGTGTGAAAGCCTACAGACACTTGTTACCTGTGGTGCAATATTGAGAAATGCATGTTTATGCAAATTCTGGCCAGATCTTGATGATAACGTAGATGTCTTCTTATTCCAATGGTAGATAGAGTCCAAAATAGACCATGCTTTATGCAGGGAATTTATCTTTTTTGCAAGCTTTTGCATATAAGGTTGCATGTTCTGAAATAATTTCCTCATTTCTTATGCTATTATTTGGAGTTCCTTTTTGCTTTATATCACTATCAACAATTATTTTTGCTCAACTGGCTCAAAAAATCAGAATTCTAAGAACCTATAAAGGAAGCATGTCTTGGTCAGCCCTTGAATGCATGATGGCCTTTTGACCTTATTGACCATAGGAAGCATGACCAGCCAATGTGATAAAAATATTATAAGTTACATTGGAACATTTAGTGAAACCTTTGCCGAAGATTTGTGATAGTCACATACAATCCATAAACATATTTTGAGATGCTCCATTGTGATGTCATAAACCAGTATAAACTAAGTGAAAACTGGCCATAGAAGTTCTATAAATTTGAATGCTTCTACAATTTGTTAAAGCTTTGTGAGGAAGAGGTTTTAAGTGGTCCTGTGATGTTTTGCTCCTCAGGACACCTTAACCAATTTGTCAATTTGACTCTTCACTTGTAATTGGTTTTGATATGCATCAATTAAATGACAATACATATACGCATGTAACTTTCTCCTGATGTGTCCGAATAGCTATCCATACTTATCCGAAATCCATAAAGATTTTGCGTGTCTGGGCTCCCATTTTCAAGTTTTTTTTTTTTCTATTTGCTCAAGATAAAGCCATGGTTGTAGATATGGATGGCAAGAAGTTATATTCGCTTTAGAGTCATTGGTGCTTATTTGTGTTCCAGTAGATGTTACATTCAATAGATTGTTAAATTGGACAATAAAGGGTTAAAATTTTGCTTTTTCTCTCTATTCATTAGATTCATTACGTTTGTGTAGTCAAACTTTTGTCTTCATGGAGTTCATTTAGAATTTGACATCCAAAGAAAAGAAAATCAACAAAAGAGAAACCATAGGGGGCGCTATCTGTATGTGGAGTTTGAACCCAGGTTTCCCTTTAAGCAACTAAGCAGGGTTAATGCAATTTGAACTTTTATACAATTATTTCAGTAGTTACAAGCTTGTGAACTTTTACGTTTCACATAGTCTATGCTCTTTGGTCCGCAGATAGGACATAATCCATTGGTGCTGACTAATATTCTGTACGTGCTTCCATTGACAGTTTATATTTGATGCTGCTGCAAGACATTGTGTTGATATTGCAACACACCAGCATGGGTGTTGTGTCTTGCAACGATGCATAGCAAGTTCTTCCGGAGAATATCAGGCAAAGATGATGGCAGAGGTTTCTGCTAATGGGCTTCTGCTAGCTCAAGATCCTTATGGGTACTTATTTGCAGATTACATTTTCGCTTTTATTTACCCTGATTCCAGATATAATAGTTGGGGAAAATCAATGTCTAAATGTGTAAATATCTTCCTTAAGTGAGTTATAGTATCCAACTCACGAATATGTAGCTTTTCGTAGGTCAATGGAAGTTAAACCCTGTGAAAGAAAATATAATTTGGCTTCAATTTGTGATAAATTGACGCACAGATGCTTCTTTAGTATGTCAGGAAGCTATATCTTTTCCCCTTTTTGGGTGCCAAATAAATAAATTTGATGTTTGAAGTATATGAAATTCTTTAGAACTTGTAAACTATTTGTATCACTGACTTATCTTTGTCAATAGTGTAATTTAGCTGGGAATATCACAATAAAGACCACACTAATGAGTTAAAACTGATTCCTTGAAGTAATTCTTAGGCAAGATATCTAATCCTCCAATATTCATCTTAACTCCAAGGGAGAATGTTTTCTCAAAGTTTTTTATTTTATTTTTATAATTGACATTGTTTGTGCCATCAGATTTATTTGTTCAAGAACCTAGGGATGGAAGGTTCTGTTTTTGGTATTACGTGCTTCTTTGCCTCAGCAATGCTTAAATCTGCCATGCTAGAATAACTATTAACGCACGATTACTCTTGCACGTACTCCTCGTTTTAATGTCTTCGGATTCTTCATTGAATCTTTTTTTCTTACTAACGGAGATTGATGGAGTAATGATTTCCTCAAATGGTTCCTATTTTCATAAAGTGACATTGCCTTTTTCACGATGCACAGGACAAAATATTTTCTTGCTTTCAAAGGTCCTGGATGACCTTAAAGCTGCAAATCTTATTAGGATCATATCCATATGCCCTCTGTTCTACTGAAATCTTGTTGAAATCTGAATCAATAATACATAATACTTTCCATTGAAGAATTTTTCTCCTTCATGTTATTGTTCTCCCTCCTCATTTCTGTAGTCTTATGGTGTATTGTCAAGTTAGCTGGGTTTAGTGAGGTTAGATAAGATATTTGTTGCTATGTTTAAAGATTTCAAAAGCCAAAATCTGGTCTAAATCGTAGTCTTATCTTCAATGAAAAAAATTCAAGAAGATGGATGAAGTATAGGAAGAGTCACAATGACAGTATTAAGATTTAAGACTATGAAAAGACTTGAGTTAAAAAATGGAGAAATAGTTAGACATGAAGTTACAAATTTAAAGCCTTCTTAATTTTAGAGACATAATTTCAAACCTCAAGTTCCCTCTTAATGATTGGAAGTTTATCTACCACTCTTTGCTCGTCGCTTTTCATGGCCTTCTAATGATTTGAGTCTAAGTCCATAGTTGAGGAATCTTGGGAAGAAAGACCTTGCAAACAATGGCCTATATCACCTTTCTACGATTTAATTATATGTGCACTGGTTTTCATGAATGCCAAAGAGACTTACATGTAAAGCTTTAATTTAGATCACTATATTGCATTATTGAACTATATGTGCAAATATGAAATTTACTTTCGCTTTGTTACTTATCAATAATGAAAATACTTGTCATTCAGATTAGTTTAGCAAAAGTGACATTTCAAAAACATGTTTTATATTTGTCGAGTGTTGCACATGATATCAGAGATATACTCATGTATCTGAATTTCTTGTGATATTGACAAGTTTGAAATCCTATCCTCTTTTGACTATCAGTGTTCTTAAATTACTCGTGTCGATGAAATAAAAACTTGCTGATAGATATATTTCCCGACAGTGATAGCGTGGAGATTTTCTTTTCTTTTTTCACTCATATGTTCATTATTTAGAGCAACGAGAGGTCTTCTCCTTTTCCTTTCTTTACTCATTTTGGGATGTATTGCTGACAACAATTATTCTCTTTCTGTGTTAGCACCCTTAAAACTTTATCTATGTTTTTGTCTCAGAAATTATGTTGTTCAGTATATTCTTGGCATAAAAAATCCATCGGTCATTGCAACTTTGGCATCTCAATTCAAAGGAAACTATGTCTGCCTCTCAACACAAAAGTTCAGCAGCAATGTGGTGGAAAGATGCCTCAAGATGTTTGGAGAGAATGATCGAGCAACTATCATCTTAGAACTGCTTTCAGTATCCCACTTTGAACAGTTAGTACAAGACCCCTTTGCAAACTATGTCATCCTTTCAGCTCTTGGAACTTTAAAGGTTGTTATTTTCCTTCCTAATTTAAGTTTCACAATTTGAAATTTTAGTTGGTCCAGAATGTCTAACACCATGTTCTTTAAACCCCAACTCCCCCCTAAAGGTATGAGTACTAACTGGTTAGCTGTGGCTGTTCTAGCTTATGGTTCCATATCGAATTTTTGGTATAGCTGCATATTGTTTAGGCTTGTGGCCATTTACAGCTTCTGATATTTCCCTACTCTTTATCCAATGCAGGGTCCTCTCCATACTGCACTTGTTGATGCTCTCCTTCCTCATGCAGCCGTCCTCAAAACCAACCCTCATTGCAAGCGGATCTACTCTCGGTTACTGAGGAAATGATGTACATTCGAGCTCTGCAAAAGCTGTGTTGTTGTCTACCATGTTCAGTAGTAGCTCATCTTGGATTCTGAAATTAACTGTAAGTCTTTTGATACCCCCGTAATGACTCGCGATGGAGGTGCTCACATGCATCAAGGTGTGAGTTGTAGAAATAAGCAATTTTGCTTCCAGATGCTTGTTATGTATCTGTTGTGAAGTAGTGTGCAAACTGTAATATTCTGCTCTCGGTGATCTAGACTGTGATTATCTTCTGTTACCTGATTAACTGCACCATGGTGCTGTACAATGTAAAAACTGCTTTTGTTTATGGCTTCCTGTTGCTCAGGAAGATGGAAGTTCTAGATGTAAAGAATACTATGCTAACTGGTACTACTTATTAAAGTTTTCTGGGTTATGTGGAATGTCATTCTTTGATGACTATTATCCTACCATTATTTCTCTGCAGTGCTTGAACTGCAAATAAAATGCCACTATCAAAATTTCTTCACAGATGTTGGTACCAATCTGCTGGAGAGACTGACTTGGTTTTAGGTTTTAATTGGATCTTAACTGAGATGTTCTTTCTTTCCCACATCTTTTCCTCACTTCATGTTGTGCAAAAGTTTTCGATTTTTGCTTGCAAGTTGACCAAATTTTGGGAACTTATCTAAAAGAGCAAAAAAAAGTTTTTCTCAACTTTGACAGTCAGTAAACCACATCATAGCAACAAGACATGGAACAAGCTATCAAAGCAAGTTATGGAGGTGGTAGGGATTGCACTCATACTTGGGAGAGAGCTCAAGCTTCGGCGCCGATCAATGCGAGCAGGAAGTCTTCATAGTCACCATGGGTGTCCTTCTCAATGGCACGATCCAGCGGCACGCTGTTTCTCTTATGGTAGGCCTCCTTTATCACCTTCAGATCGTCCTCGGCGCGAGTGACTATGACTCGAGTCAGAGCACCCTCGTCCGTCCCCATCTCGCTGATGGCGAAGCGGATCACCTTCTCGAAGTACATCTCGGGGCAGGTGATGCACTTGATGATGCTCCTCAGCATAGCGAGGAACTCATCCTTGGGATCCGCCTTCAAATCCTTGTTGATTGGATGGCCGAACTCATTGTTCTACTGGCTGAACGTGGCGAAGAGCTGTGCTTTGCTCCTGGTGGTGAGGATCCGGATGAGATCGTCGTGGCTGTAAGCCGTCTCCGAGATCTTCTCGTGGAGGATCTTGGCCTCCGATTTCGCCAGTCCCAGGTCCACTTCGGCCCCTTCGTAGCGATACGAACTCACCAAAGGAACTAAAACCTTTCGGAAGTCGCCTTTGGTGTGGATGGCGACGTCCTCCTCGATGGAGCGCTTGAACCTGGCGTGGTACGCCTTGCGCGTGGCCAGCAGCTCGTCGGAGCTCCGAGCGCACGCGACCTCGACGATGGTGCGGTCCCCGGGGCTCCACCGTCGGGCCGCCTCCACCACTAGCACTGCGTCCCGTTCCCCGGGCTCCAGCATCCACAGTAGGACAGCCCTCTGTTAAAAGAAGCATTAGACCAAAGGAACAGGGGGATCACATGTCGAGGGATGGATTTTTTGGTACCTCGAAATCACGGGTGAGCTCGCTGTCGAGGGATTTGAGGAGGTCGGCGCCGTAGGTCTGGGTGTAGGTCTGGCGGATGAGGCGGCGCTGGACGGCGTTCCGGTGGGCCAAGATGGACACAATGGCGCCCTCATCAGTGCCCCATCCTGTTTCAGCACAATTATTACATTGAATTAGATTGGATTTGGATATTACCCAGAAGCAAAGTGTGATTATTCTTTACCCGAGAAGGCTTTGTGGAGTCGGTCGCAATCATCGACGGCGGAGGGGACGGAGGCGGGAACGGAGATGCTCGACATGGCTGAATTCGATCCGAGAAACAGAGAGAAGAGAGCAAGAGAGAGAGAGAGAGATTAGCTTCGAGAGCCCGATGGGCGGAGATGTTTTGAAGGTCTAGGAGTGGAGGGAAGGGTTGGGGAGGACGTGTGGATGCGGCGAGTCGGGGAGGTGTGTGGGGAGGCGGGAAAGGAGGAGAGACGGGAGTTGGAGAAATAACGGATTTTGGACGTCGGGCTCGTGGGACCGACCGTTGTGGACATTGGGTTGAGTTGAATTGGAAATGACTATTGAGTCCTCGCATTAGTTTTAGAGGGGAAAAAAGCGAAAAATTTAAACGAGTTAAATTTAAAACGAACGACTTCACTGGGGATCGAACCCAGAATCTCTGGTTCCGTAGACCAGCGCCTTATCCATTGGGCCATGAAGTCCGACTTTCTAAATAAAATAGACGATTATGTAGTAAAATAGACGATTATGTAGTTTTTCCTGTTGACCATAAAGTCTTTCATTTGGATACAGCAATCAAAGGCCATGTCAGGCCCAAGGCTTCGGGCATGTTTGTGTGACCAAGTCTGGCCTATGTGATAATAGTGTTTTTCCGGATTCCGGCCCATGGGAAACATTGCTTTGCCCAACCCCAAAAGGTAACAGGCCGGTAAGCCCTGGCTTTTGTGCCTCTTAGTCATCATGCCCTGTCTCCCGCCTGGTTAGTGGTTTTGGAGAATAAATCCAAACAGCCGAATTTGATGCTAAAAATTAATTAAATGCTTTGGAATGTTCTCGCGTTTAAAGACTGCAGCAGCAACCAAACCTAAACACTACTTTAGAAATGCCAAAAACATCTCCATCAATAGCTCAGTAGAAATGATTAATAGATTAACAGTTGTGCCATGATTCACACTACAAATTAGGTTAATAAATATGTCTTTTACCGTCGCTTGACAAGTTGCGTAGATATTATCACAAAAAAATTGATTGGAATGAGTTATTGAAAATTTGGACAATTTACTCTAATTTGAATAATTTATCTTATAAAATAAGGTTGGAGAGAAAGAGAGAGTGAGAGTGAGATAGTTATTGAATGGTTATCGATGGTTTGAAGAAAGAGGAGGGCCAAGCTTGTTTTAGAACAAAGTAAAAGTAAAATAAAAAATCTTTTGATTTATTGGGCGGACGACGGGGTCCATCTGGCTCTGTGCTCCGAGCCGTACGATGTCACTCTCAAGTCTCAACCCAACCGATAAGATCAAAAAATCCCTCTTCTCCAGTGGCCGTGGTCCACCAGGGCGGGGCCCATATCTCGCAGGACAATCTGTTTCCTTCCCGCCTCTCTCCCTCTCCACAAATCCCAGCCAAGACCCACCACCTCAGGCTCTCTCAGCCACACAAAGGCACGTTCAAAGGTCCGAAGCACCATCGCCGGCCCACTAGAAACAACCGGGGCCCACTCCCCGCTCATGAGCCCCTCTCCGCCACAAGCTCACAGACCTAATAAAGCGACACGTGCCAGCTCGCTGCCTTCGGCCAATGGGATGCCGGTAACTGATCCGATCTCATCCGCGGCTCTCGTCCACAAGTTTAGAGGCCGGTGGGCCTCCACCGGGTTGGCGCGCCCGAACAAATGCCCGAACCCTCCCTCTCTCTAAACTACTTGTTAATTGTTATAAAGAAACAAAAGGGCAATAGAAAGAACAATTTTGGCTGCTAGAGAAGGCTCTGGAGTCTGGAGAAGTAGCGAAGGTTTCGATTCTCGAGCTAGGGTTAGGTTTTGGGCTGGGGTTGCTGGGGTTTTGTCAACTCGGAGCTCTGGTGGTAAGCTTCCGCTTGTTCTTGGTCCCTGTCTTTTGAGATGTGAGTGGGTTTCTTGGGGATTTGTGTTTGACTCGGTGGTTTGGTTTGGAGTTGTTAGATCTGGGTCTTTAGATTGGTTCTTGTGGATTTTTGTTGATGCTTTCGAATTGTATTGATGGATTGGACTCGTTGATGAATTTCTTGGCAGTTAATATGAGATCGGGCTGGAAGGAGTTGATCGGTTTTGGCCCTGGATAGAGTATATGAAGTTTCCAGATTGGGGCATGTATGAGGTACGATTGGCTTTTTACACACGTTATTCGATTCTTTTTTTTTTAATTCTTTTTAATTCTTTTTTCTTGTCTGTCTGTTTGAGAATTTCTTGAAATCATGAACTTTGGTTGAGATAGGTGTGGATTGGATATTATTTCCTAGGAAGAATAGCTTGGAAAGAGTTTCTCCTTTTTGTCTATGTATTTGTCGTTAGTTTCACTAGCTGATTGGGAGTTGAGAGGTGTCTTGTGCTTACTTTGCTTTTGAAGTTGTGATAGTCTGACTTATGAATCTCGTGGAATAGGCAGATGTAGATTAAGGAATAAAAAGAACCATTTGATCTAATTTACTACCCTTATGATCAAATTGGTGTTCGTGGTTGAGGCGGAGCTCTTGGCCATTGAGGGTGGTTTGTGAGAGGCGAGGAGGCGTGGACTGACGGGGATCATCATGGAGTCCGACACTTTGCTGGCGATAGGATATGTTATTGGGAGGTTCGCTTGGCCCAAGGAACTCGAGGGAATCTTGAAATCAATTTGGTTGCTTTCCTCTCAATTTCTCTCGTTATGCTTTGTAACTATCCCTAGAGAGCAGAACTTGGTCGCCCATAGGGCGGCGGCGGGGGCTCGGTGATCATGTCTTGGTTACCTGACTGCCTGCTAGTGTAATCCCAGCCTACGGGCTTATCTAACCAAAAAAAAATGATCAAATTGGTGTAACAGCTGCACAATTCATTAGCATCCGATGCTTCACCTAAGAATTATTCAAGATAATTTGAGACACATTCTCTAGCCATTCACATCCAAGAGACCTTTTTCTTGCTCTGTAAGTTTTGGAATCCACCATCTATAGAATTCAACCTGGCAATTAAGCCTCACCACTGAGGAGAATGTCTTGGGATGCCTTGTGTGTGACCTCTACATCCTATTGATTTTAGTGAAACATGGAGGTGAAAGATGATAGATGAGAGAACAAGGAAGTTGAAACTTGCCAGCTAAGCTAGTTTTCTCACCTAAAAATGGAAAATGTGCTTCAAAAGAACAATTAGTCTTACCTTCATTTGCCAAGTTATCTATTACTTAAAGGGGTAGCAGTGTGTGGGAAATCCATGTAGCGAAATCAGTTGATAGAATCCATCTGATTTATGGGAAATTTTGCTGCAGTTGCAGGCTACGAGATAGCTCTCTCTTTCTTAAAGAATAAATCATTTCCAACAACTTTTTGCCACCTAAACTAGTTTGGATTGTAAATTTCATGCATGACAATCTGCTTCCTTTACTGAGGTTCAGTGTGGTTATAGTTCCAGAGATCCATCATTCGAGTTGCTTGTTTATGTTGGGCTGACCTTTATTTAGTTCATATTTAATACCGCTTCACCCCTTGATGATCAGCTTATTTGTTTGATTGTCATCTAGCTTGAAGATAATGTGTGGGATGAATTTGGTGAGAGTGGTGACCATATAGTGCCTCGCCGGGGCGGTGGATACCTAAAAAATTGTGCAGCTTTAAGTGATACCCATGTGAAAGCATTAGAGTCAGAAAATGTTGTTGAACAGAGTGCAGATGGTGATAGGATAGTAGCAGATTTTTGGCAAAGGAAAAAGGCAGCATTTAACTCACACAGAGAAGTTGCAAGCCCATTTATACTGGACAGAGCATGGTCACAAGCACCAAAGAATGTGGTTCAAGCATCACATGAGCCTCAATACAAAGCAAACACTGCTGATTTAGTTTCTGAGGATGTGATGATCAGAAATTATCCTGGTAACAACTGCATTATTGATTCTGCAAGAAAAATATTCTGGTCAAAATATTCTAATTTTAAGAACTTGAGATGCTGCAGGTGAGCACAAAGGCTGTGATTTCCCAATTGATGACGCTTTATTGGTTGCCAACCCTAATTTTGTTGCGCGTGAATTCAAGGGCAAAGAAATTGATCTTATGGACTATGATTGGCCTGATATTGGCAATTTTGATGATATTGACAAGATATTCAGGTAATCTTCAAATCATTCTGCATTATCTTTAGTATTTTTTTAGATTTCCATGATGTTGTTTTCATTTTTTTTCTTTGTTTTTTGTTTTGGAGCAACTGTGAATCCACATTTGGCCAAGGGAGCACAAGCACTGCAGATGAGCTTGCTTGGGTATCATCTTCTTCTCATGCCATTTATGGTTCTGAAGATACCTTCGAGTCAGGTTTACAATCGTCGTGTTCAGTAAATGTGCTCAATGGCGCATTGGGACATCATGGTGCAAACACCGACACTTTTCCTCAAAGCGGTCTGCCAGCTGCTCGCAGTGAAAAGCCTTCAAGTCTTGGCTATGAAAGGTTTGCTGATTGGATGGATGGAAAAACAGAAGACAAGGAGGTATAGGCGCCTACTAAACAAATTAGTGGACAAAGTATAACATGTTTCAATTATTTATGTATCTTGACTCGTAGATTGTCAGTTGCTCCTTCTAATTATTGTGACCCTCATTTGTTTTTCCAGGCGTATGATAGAGAAGATGTGAGCAGAACATCTACCCTTAGCCAGCTTAGCACTGAACACAGTTGCTTGCATGAATTTGGTGAAGCTGCAAAAGAAAATATGGTATGTTTTTTCCATTCAAGATTTCCATTGGAAATGCTTTCAAGTTGCTTGTGGTACTACTATTGTGATATTTTGCAACAAATCCAAAACATTTGTGGTTTTTAAATCTATATAGACATAATTGTTGGTTGTTTTGAAGGCAAAAAAATTGCATGAACACTGACAACATTCTCATTATGTTCCACACTATTAGCTCCAACTCTTCTCTATAAAAAAAGCGATCATGGAAAATATCTGATTAGTGCTTGCAATTATTAGACTTTTGTTTTGTTGCCTTTGTTCATCTGTACTCCTAGGTGCCATGAGGTCCTTGTGATACATGGACCTTGGAATTCTTCTTAGTAAAAGACTTTTTTGCAGGCTATCTGCCCCACTACGTGTGAAGCGACTAGAGTCTTGACATGAGGTAACAATCACGAGTCACCCCTCATTAGCCCTTTAACATGGGGGGTCTTTTGTTAATATTGCCATGGCACACTGGAACCTTTATAATATGTGGACCTTGCACTCGCATATGCAAAACGATGGATGAAAATTATGGTGCCATTATAGTTTCTATTTGTAAGGGGGTATCCGTGCCAGGGCCTTGAGCCCTTGACATGGGCCTTGGTGCGCGGCATCGAAAGTTGACGCGGCCAAGTGCAACCATGACTTGTGGTCGGCGCCATGAGTCATATGAGGCTAGGCGGCCTCAGAATAGCATGCAAAGTGTCCACACGCATCATCCCCATCAATGACGCGAGGAATCATAAAGATGGCACAAGCAAGTTTGAAGACGGTGCGGCGGTCCGGACCATGAACAAAACATATCAAGCCATAGGCGGATTTCTACGTGCGGGACGCGGGCGAGCAAAACCAGCAAATCACGCCATGGGCGGATTTCTACGTGCGGGACGCGGACGAGCAAAACCAGCAAGGCGGCAAGCAATATGCGCGCGCCAAAGAAGCTTGGTGCGCAGCATGATGCAACGCGGCGCTCGCGCGCGGCACGGTGACGCTCAAAGTCCGAGTCAGACTATGACTTCAAAGTCCTAGCGCAACTAGGACTTGGCACTTTTGGCAAGCGTCATGGTGAGGTTTGGCGTGGGCAAAGTCGAAGATGACACGTGAGTCCTAGTCGGACTAGGACTCGGCATGTCATGATGCGGCCAGCAGGACGCGCGACACCACCGAGAGCAATCCAGCCGTGCAAAAGATCTAGTTTCAGTTGGACTGGAATATTGGAAGGACATTACGCAGCAAAGGCAAGCTTTGGCGCAGACAAAGTCCTACTTGCTCGAAAGTTCTAGTCAGACTTGTGGAGCTCAAGAAGCAACTCGAGGAGTTGCTTGACTCGGGACTCATCAGGCCCTCACGATCACCCTTCGGCGCACTAGTGTTATTCCAGAGGAAGAAGGACGGCTCCCTCCGGATGTGTATCGACTACCGAGCATTGAACAAGCTGACGGTCCGAGACAAGTATCCAGTCCCTTTAGCACATGACCTCTTTGACCGGCTGTCCAAGGCTCAGGTATTCTCTAAACTGGACCTGCGATCTGGTTATTGGCAGGTGCGGATCGCGGAAGGGGATGAGGCCAAGACTACATGCGTGATGCGGTATGACGTGTTCGAGTTCCTTGTCATGTCGTTCGGCCTCACCCACGCACCAACAACCTTCTATCACTTGATGAACGACGTCCTCCACGACTTTCTCGACAAGTTTGTGGTGGTCTACTTGGATGACATTGTCATCTACAATGAGTGCTTGGAGGCTCACGTGGGACATCTCCGACATGTTCTTCAGAGGTTGAAGATGCACCAACTCTTCGTCAAAAGAGAGAAGTGCGAGTTTGCTGTGGAGGAAGTGTCCTTTCTCGGGCACTTGGTGAGGACTGGCAAGGTGATGATGGACTCGCGGAAGATCGATACTATCTTGGAGTGGCCGGCGCCAACTAGGGGCGCGAGCTTCGATCGTTTCTTGGTCTAGCCAACTACTACCGGTGATTTATCAAGGGCTATTCCAAATAGGTAACTCCACTGACCGACCTTCTTAAGAAGGATAAACCGTGGTGTTGGACAGGGCAATGCAAGGAGGCGTTTCAGTTGATCAAGGAAGCCATTGCAAATGAGCCAGTGTTGAAGCTCCCGGACTTCAATCTCCCTTTCGAAGTCCACATCGACGCATCAGATCGTGTTATCGGCGGGGTGCTGATCCAGGAGGGACACCCGGTGGCTTTTGAAAGCTGCAAGCCGAATGATGCGGAATAGCGCTACTCGGCACATGAGAAGGAGATTGTGGCAGTCATCCATTGTTTGCGCACATGGCGTGTGTACCTTCTCGGCACTAAGTTCGTAGTAAAAACGGACAACGTGGCAAACACCTACTTTCAAACTCAAAAGAAGTTTTCTCCAAAACAAGCAAGGTGGCAGGAGTTCCTTCAAGAGTTCAAGTTCGAGTTCGATTGGCAGCACAAGCTTGAGCGGCATAACCAGGTTGCCGACGCGCTCAGCTGACAACAAGTGGCAGACTATGTTGTGGCCTTGATCCGGGTCGAGTCAGACATGTACAACCGGATTAAGCTGGTCGCAAGCAACGATGCAAGGTACCAGCAACTCGTGAAGGAAGTTCAAGACGGAATCGTCCGGCGGTTTTGGCTTGAGGACGGCATCCTCAAGGCCAAAGGTGGACGGATCCTAGTTCCACAGGGAAACTTGCGAGTTGAACTCATCAAGGAGTCACATGACTCAAGATGGGCGGGAGCGCACAATGGCTCTTCTCGGCCACAACTACTATTGGCCAAAGATGGAGGAGGACGTGGAGTTGCATATGAAGACTTGTCCAGTGTGGCAAATGGACAAGACGGAGAGGGGGAAGTAGGCGGGCCTTCTTCAGCCCCTCCCCATACCCGACGGCATCATGCAGTCCATCTCTATGGACTTCATCATGGGTCTTCCGAAAGTAGACGGGAAATCTACAATCTTTGTAGTTGTAGATCGGTTCTCGAATTTTCATCCCGGCACCAAAGGGATGCCCTTCTAACGTGACTGCTGACTTGTTTTCAGGTACGTGGTGAAGTACTTTGGACTTCTCCGTGACATTATTAGCGATCGAGACGGGCGGTTCTGGACCCATCTCTTCAAGATCATAGGGTCCCAACTCAAGTTTTCAACGGCAAACCATCCACAGACCGACAATCAAACCGAGCGCATCAACGCTTTGTTGGAGTACCTCCGCCAGTACTTGACAGCAAGCCAACACAATTGGCTTGACCTACTGGAGGTGGCTCAGTTCTCCTACAACTTGCAATGGTCCTCATCGACAGGGAAGAGTCCCTTTGAGATCGTGCTTGGCCAACAACCGTTGGCTCTCAAGACTTGGCGGCCCAAGATGAGGAAGGATGTCCGATGGCATCCAGGTTCGTCAGAGACCATCAAGAGATGGTTGAGCAAGCCCAAGAGAGTCTTTTGAAGGCTCAGAAGCGGATGAAAAAATTTGCAGACCAAGGGAGGCTGCCCTTGGAGTTCAACGTGGGAGACAAAGTTATGCTCAAACTGACAACCCAGATTATGAAGCATCTTCGAAAGAAGTTGATACACAAGGGACTCGTGTCGAAATATGATGGTCCCTTCGAGGTTGTCAAGAGGGTAGGCCGAGTGGCCTATCGTTTGCTTCTACCCGACCGGATCAAGGTACACCCTACCTTTCACATCAGTTATTTCAAGCCTTTTCATGAAGACTTGCAGAATCTTGAGCGGAGCAAGATGATGAGAGCCCCATCGACGGTACGGGTTCAGTTCGAGAAGGAGGCGGAGGCCATTCTTGATCGGAAGCAAGAAGGCAAGGACAAAAGAAACCTTCGCATCTTCTACCTTGTCAAGTGGAAAGGTGAACCAGAGTCAGAGGCGTCGTGGGAACATGATGTGACCCTGTGGCAGTTCGAGGAGTTGATCCAGCACTTCCTCAACAAGTATCCGACGGGGACGTCGGGCTCTCCCGGTGGGGGAGGTTTGTCAGGGCCTTGAGCCCTTGGCACGGGCCTTGGCGCGCGGCATCAAAAGTTGACGCGGCCAAGTGCCCAACCATGACTTGTGGTCAGCGCCATGAGTCATATGAGGCTAGGCGGCCTCAGGATAACATGCAAAGTGTCCACACACATCATCCCCAGCAATGACACAAGGAATCATGAAAATGGTATGAGCAAGTTTGAAGACGGCGCGGCGGTCCGGGCCATGAACAAAACCTATCGCGCCATGGGCGGATTCCTATATGCGGGACGCGGGTGAGCAAAACCAGCAAGGCGGCGAGCAAGATGCACGCGCCAAAGAAGCTTGGCGCGCGGCATGATGCAACGCGGCACGACGCGCGCGCGGTACGGTGACGCTCAAAGTCCTAGTTGGACTAGGACTTCAAAGTCCTAGTTGGACTAGGACTTCAAAGTCCTAGCGCTACTAGGACTTCAAAGACTTGGCATTTTTGGCAAGGGTCATGGGGAGATTTGGTGCGAGCAAAGTCGAAGATGACGTGCGAGTCGGACTAGGACTCGGCATGCCATGATGCGGCCAGCAGGACGCGAGACACCACCGAGAGCAATTCAGCCGTGCAAAAGTTCTAGTTTCAGTTGGACTGGAATATTGAAAGGACATGACGCGGCAAAGGCAAGCTTTGGCCCGGACAAAGTCCTACTTGTTCGAAAGTTCTAGTTAAACTAGGACGTGACTCGCCCTGGCGGAAGGCGGTTAGCCATGGAGGCCAAATCGTGCGTGGCATTGAGGTAATTCCACTTGGCCTACTCTCGTATGGGATGACACGACCAATATAGAATATGGCACGGGGGAAGTTGGTTATGACTCGCGGAAATAGGAAGGTGTCCTATTTCGAATCAATATGCGATGGATCTTGACAGATGCTATCCAAGGCAAGTGGTAGCACAACTTGGAGTCCTGATGGAGCGGGCAACTTCATGATTAGTCAAGCAAGAGTCCATATAAACTTGAAGACAATCAAGGACCAAAAGTTGGTGTTGAACAAAAAGTCCTTCTCGAAAGGGGAAAGCTTGGAGCCTTCCTCTATATAAGGAGGAGCCGGCCATGATCAAGGGGATCTGGACGGTGGCTTAGGGTTGGGTTCCTTTGTAATTGAGCGATTGTAAACCAAGGGCTTGGGAGAGAGTTGAGAGCTTCTCTTGTACAATTGCATCAATAAAGGGGCGGGTGAAATCCTTTGCCTACATCGCATCTTCTTGTGTATTTGCATGTGAAGAAGACGAAGGAGGGCTTGTCAAGAAGGGTCTTGACGCCATCATTGGGGAGAACTCGAAGAAAAATTTCCGCTGCACTTTCCGGGTGTCAATCCGCACCCCAATAAATTGATGATAATACTTGCCATTCGTACCTGCTCATCAATTCCATTGTATTCTATTTACATGACGTTGCATTTTTTATACCCGAGATGGTTTCTTGCCAGAGCTCACTGATCATGGTGTAATTATGATTGTGTTCCACTTGCTGTCTGTGGGGTAGTTCTTTAGTAACTAATAAGGAATTATGGAATTTATACTTCTCTTTGTCCAATACCTTTTGATTGCAAACATCTTGAAAGCATACATGTGGCCAAGTATCATTAATTATGCTAGTGATATTTCATTCTCCAATTTGCTACACTTTGTATTTTCATTTCTTCTTTTCCATGGATCTGCTTGAATTTTTGTGCTGTGGTGACCTATCTCCTAACATGGTACATGCAATGGCACATGGCCCGCCAAATGTCACCATGCCTGGCCACGAGGCCAGGAAAGTATTGGGTGGTTATCAATTTTGGATGGGTTTCAGAGGGTTTACGAATGGATTTGCATGGTTTCAAGGGTTTGAGATGGATTCATACCATGTTTGGTGGGCTCAGTGGGTTTTAGCGGGTCTCCGATGACGATGAGCTTCTTTGTCTTCGCGGTCATTTTCTTGAGTCATTCTCGGGGAAGGGTGATAAAGAGAGATAGGAGAAAATGAAATAGAGAAAGAAGAAAAACAAAATCTAGCTCGAAAAAAGCTTACATGTCGTCAGAGAGATCAGTGTTGTTATTGGATCATTGGCGCAGTGGCTGCAGCCGTCTAATTTAATGCTCTGTTATCAATATCCTATCTTCAACTGGGGAAGTTGGTTACCTAAGGGTGGCTAACTGGCTTCTGATGGGGCTTAATGAACAGATTTAAGCGTCACCCTTTAGCATGCCACATAAAGTAAACTGAGACTTGCAATTTCGCTGAAGTTCTCTGTGCTTCGTGCTCAAAGCCAATCAGCACAAATTGTTTCAGACGGCACAGCCTGAAATGGAAATCCTTGCTCTTTTTATTTCCCATTCTCATGTATCTAAAAATATGCATCTTACCAGGGAAATATCAATCCTATGGAGATTATGCATTAAACTAGATAATGCCATTTTCTAATTGATGGTTCCTGTTGTTATGATGATGTTTATTTTGATATGCGATAAAGGCTATTCTTTTCATACTACCTTGGAGTCACCATTCAATGTTCGTCACTTCTCCCAACTAGTTTTTTGACAACAAGCCTTTAAAGCAGCTGGATAGCCAATATCCATCGTCGCAAAAGATGGAAAGTCAAATCCCGGAATCTACATGGAGCAGTTCTTTCCATGGTTGCTCGTCCTCAGAGAAGATTGGCAATCAATCTTCAGACTTTGATCGTGGTAATTCTTTCCATGTTCCGGGCCGAAAACAACACTTGGCAGATCAGAAACGTCTTGCTTCTGCTGTTTCAGCTGCACAGGCTTATCCTAAACAAAGAAAATTGAGGGATTCTGGACCTTCGGGCTGCACTCCCAAACCTCATGAGCAACTGAAGAGTGGCCTTCCCACGCATCAAGTTCCATCCTGGAAGCAGGTATCAAGTTTTAAAGCCAAACAAAAAAAACATTCCTTCTGCTTTGTATGAGGTATCAGATTATGAGATTGTTACATGTTGTACCTCTCAGCATACTGGAAGATCAATTAGCCACTTTCCTATGTCTTCAATGACCGGACCAGAGGGCAAGGCGCAAAAATTACACTTTAAACAGCAATTTAGTGACACATCGATTGCTGGACACCCACATCAGCTGGATGCTTTCACAGGTACAGTTTAAGTTCAGAAGATGCACTTGAGTTTAGTTCGATGGAATTCTGATTTAGGGGTATAACTTCTTGCAGATATGATGGATCCCTCAGCAGTACAGGATAGCTCTTGCATGACATCTGTCTTTTCCGATGATGAAGCAACCAGTTTTCAGCAACTTCAGGATGTCATGGATCAGGTATAGCTAGTTTCTCTGCTTTCTGAGTGAAGATATCTATTACTAGATAGTCCAATATTCTATGTGCACAGATTTGCACATTCTGTTGATCGATGCTTTCAACCTGCAGATTTTTCATAGTATTCACCATGTACTAACAGAAAAGGTCTGAAAATCTTCTATTTGGCTTTTGAGAAACTTCATTTAGCTTCAGTCTCGTGGTCTTTGAAATCGCTCTTTGTTTTTTTCCAGATATAATGGGGGTACATCCTCATTCTATCTCGTCACCTCACTTTGGGACGTGAGATAACTGACTCGTTGGTGGGGTGTAGCATTCTTTTTCTGCTAAATAAAGATTTTTTTTTTTAAAGTATATTCCATGCCTCAAATTTCATAGTACATTTGCTTTAATCATCTTACTTCGACTGTCTGATTGCATGCATATTTGTCAAAGATTGTGTTGACTTCATGTCCTTGACTACTTCCTGTTGTCTAGCCTGTAAAGTAAAAAAGTACCTTCTTTGCGCCTTCCTTGTACATAAAATAATTGAATTGGCAAACTTATTTCATTTATGTAATTTCAGTTGGATGTGCAAATGAAGCTATGTATAAGAGACAGTTTATATCGTTTGGCTCAGAGTGCCGAACAGAGACATGGTTTTGTGAATTTTATTGGCAACGATTTAAGTGGAAATCTTCGTGCATGTGGATCACAGTTGTGCACTCAATCTAGGTAAAGTTCTTGTAATCTATAATACTCCAAAGGATTACTATTTCAATATTATTGGATGCTAATCTTATGAATTTTATTTTTTCATGATGGGATGCTTAGCTTGCTCTTTGTTCCAAGTTTGCCTTTCCTAGGTTTATGAATCTATTCTACTATGATGATGATTTCTTTCCTTTTGACACATCTAACTTAATATGCCTTGATGTAGGAAACTATTTTCTCAAGAGGTGTTACGTAATCTATCCTTGATTTCTTTTACTTATTTATCGGTTTAGAATGAGTTAGAATTGGTATGAGTTTTAAATAGATAAGATCTAGAGAGGAAGCCATAAATGATATAATTCAACTCAAGGATGGCAGTGCTGATGGCTCATGTCGTGTTGGCATTGTTGGGCGCTGTATGCCGGGCCATTGAATGTCTACTTTGTTGCATGCTCTTCTTTTGAATTAGCTCTTCTTCATGTAAATTGACTTTGAGGCATGTTTGTATGATTTTTATTTTAGGATAAAGAAACTTTTAGATAAGTATAGTCTTATACTATTGAATATACAAGACATATTGTGATATAGATGCCTTGTGTACAAGGTGCCTTCATTGGCAATCGAGAACCCCAAATGGCAATTTCGCCTAGCATTAAACATGATTTGGAAAAGAGTCGTGATTGGTGCACACGCACACGTGGCGTGTGCATCTCACATTACCGATTCTGAGTACATGTCTATCGGTAGTGGTCTACCGATAGGCATGTACAACCTATCGGTGGGTACCGATAGGTTCGATATCGATTCATATACATGTCTATCGGTAGTGGGATACCGATAGACATGTACAACCTATCGGTAGTGGGGTACCGATAGGTTCTACATGCCTATCGGTATTCCACTACCGATACACACTATCGGTAGTCTACTACCGATAGTGTGAAATGCACATGCCCACGTGGCATGTGCACAAATCATTTCTGTTTGGAAAATGTTTGTTCACAGCTGAGTGTATTTCATGTGTTTTTTGTGCCTATACCTTGAATAACGACATGAAGATGGTCAAGGTTTAAGCAGTTCTTTTCTCCTCCATAAGATACCTTGCCTTTAGTCAAACTAGAGTTAATGTGAATGTCATTGCGTCCATGGTGATGCTATAATCTTTTCCTTTGGTTCATGCTTCGAATGATGATGTCTTCTGAGGGCAAATGATGACAAGATCTTAAGTTGTTTTCATAGGCTGTGCTCAAGAATTCCTCTCTTGCGAACAGTAGTGGACCAGTTTCCTTACTTCAAATTGTAAAAAGAAGGAAAAACGTTTGTTATTCTTCTCTGTTGTACTTAGATTAGGTTTACTTTTAAATGCGAGATTATCACAAATGCTTTTTCAGGTCACAAACTAGTTTTATCTGTATATTTACTGATTACAGCTTACGTTTGATTAGAATAAACTGGGTCATTTATGTCTCAAGTTGGTTTTTCAACAGCTATGCGGAATTGATGGATGCTGAAACAAATACAAATCCCATAGATCGATCCATAGCTCATCTCCTTTTCCACAGACCACCTGCCACTGGGTCCGCTGATGATGCCAAAACATTCAAATCACCGATGACCACCGTAAGTGTTGATTCTGCAATATAAATGATCCTGCTGCTTCTATGATTTTGGCATGCCAACTCTAAATGATCTTGCGGCAGAATGATCCAATTCACGTTCCTTTCAGCAGCCGGGGTGCATTGCCTGATGGAAATGTTCGTCAAACAGCGCTACGAGATTGTAATGATATTAAAGGCCGTGCCTAGTTGATCTATGAGGGTAGTTAATCCCTCTACAGCACCTTCCAAGACAAGGATAGTGTGTACATTATTTTCAGAGGTAACCTGGTGCCAGTCAGGTACCTTGTCCTGTAAAAATATAGATAAATGGTCCAACCCTTTTGCTGTGAATGACTCGCACTATATAATGATTAGGGGTGGCAATTCGGGTCATAACCCGTGAACCTGACCCGATTCGAGATAAACGGGTTTGGGTCGACCCGTTTATGACTCGTGAATAGACGGGTCAATCCGTTTACCCGTTTAAGTTTAAGGCTTGCTAACCTCCATCTCTCCTCTATTTCTTTTTTTCCCTTCTCTTCTCACTCTCTTCTCCCTCGATCGCCTCTCCTCTACTTCTCCCTCGATTGCCCAGTCACGTTTCTTCTCTGCCAATCTCTTCTCCGGTTTCACCTTGAACAGCGACCCACCTCTTGACGGTGACTCTCGAGGCCGATCTCTTCTCCCCTGACTTCCTCGAGGCCGATCTCTTTTCCCTCGGCTTTCTCGAGGCTGATCTCTTCTCCCCGTGAACGGCGAACCACCTCTCGACGACTACCATCGCGGCCTCGCCCCACTCCAACCGATCCATGGCTGAGATCCTCAACGTCATCCCCTCCTCCTCCGCGCCTTCTCGGCTAAAACCCTAACCTGCACTCCCCATCAATCTCCTCCCCTCCCGGCTACGTCTTGGCGTCAACGGTGAAGGTGAGGGTAACCGGCGGTGAAAAGAGGTTGGTGACGGTAGAGAGGAAGGAGAAGAAGATAGGTGGCGAAGAAGGAGGTTGATGGTGAAGAGGTCCATGGAGAAGAAGATAGGCGACGAAGATAGAATCTCCTCCCCTCCCAGCTACTTCTTGTTTGGTTTTTTTTTTGTTTTTTTTTGCTCTCCTTCATTCATGCCATGAGAGCATGAGAGGGAGGATGGAGGCTCTGGCTGGTCGATGGTGAAGAGGTCGGAGGGCCCGACCCGTTTAATAAACGGGTTAGACGGGTCGGATTTGAAAATTTGATCCGTTTATTAAACGGGTCGGGTTTGAAAATTTGATCCATTTATTAAACGGGTCAGGTTCAAGTTGAGTCTTTTGTCGAGATATTGGGTCTCCGTGAACCCGAATTGCCACCCCTAACAATGATATGTATGCCCAAAGTTGGTGGTACTACTTAATTGTTACCTTTCATTCCCATCACGTTCTGCAGTTTCTTACTTCTCATTAAGCCCTCAACTCTCTGGATACTTGTCAATTCTACTCGCACTACAATGATATGTATGCCCAAAGTTGGTGGTACTACTTAATTGTTTCCTTCCATTCCCATCACGTTCTGCAGTTTCTTACTTCTCATTAAGCTCCCAACTCTCTGGATACTTGTCAAATCTAAAACTTGTTAATGGATGTTGTTATTCCTAATTATGTTGAAGATTAGTAGGTTTGTTCTTTCATAGCTTTGTAGGTGTTAGCCTCTTTGGCTTAATTCTTCACACAAAAAAAAAAAGTCCTATGGAACACCGAGCACATCAACCTCGCTGTCGGAATCGAATGGAGCAACTTTCGGGCTATTGGAGATCCATCGGCACCTCGAGCCCGACAACCCGATACGTATTTGATCAAGACTATCGCGACCCGGTTGGCTATCCAGCGCCATAAAGTAGAGCGGGAACCCCACGGCGAGCGCCTGCCGGGAGTACAGTGGTAGCAAAGATGGCGGGCGGGAAGCGAGGGGCGTACATGCCGGTAGATGAGGAGGAGAGGGCGGCGGCATTCGCCCAGATTCCTACCAGCTTTGGGCACGAGCTTAGGGCTTGCCTCCGATGCAGGCTGGTCAAGACCTATGATCAGGTTAATCGTCCTGATTTCGATATCATTTTCGTCGATCTCTAGGGTTTAGGTTTTCAATTTCCCTCCTTTTTGTCTGGCTTTTTATGGTTATTCGTTCCATTTCAAGGCTAGGGTTTTGGATATCTTGGCACGTAGTATCTTGAATGCTTTTGCTTTGTTGTTCGGAATAGTGATCATGGAAGGTTTAGATTACGTTTAGTCTTCTCGCAATATGGAACTGCTTTGAGCGGAAAGTGGAGTTTTTATTCATAACGTCATTGGCTCAACTTATATTTTCATCCGTAGTTTCTACAACTATTAGAGGTATCAAGTCATGTAAAAAACTAGGGAAGACTTGTAGAGTTAGATGGAAGTAAAAAATAATTGAAAGCCTTATCATGCTGCCTGGATCTCGTGGTCCTGTTTGGGGTTTTGGTGTGCTTGGACTACTTAAATAGGTTTCGAGTAAGGAAAAGAAGGTTGTGTTCTACTGCAGGAGAAATGCTTGTGCAAAATAAACAGAATACAACATGACTTGAAGCATTTCGTACTTTAAACTCGAAGAAAAGAAATTTTGGTCTCCTAAATAGTCCTTGCCTTTTTTAAACTGGTTTTATCTCAGTTTATTGATTAGACTGGATTGATAACCTATGTTTATGGTGAAGGATTTTGTATTCCTGTTCTCCGACGTTTTTATATATTATTAGTTAGTATTATGAACTTCAGATTGTTCCTGTCTTGTTAATATATATTGTGGACATTTCGTATGTATCATGGCTGACTTTTGCTCATACTTTAATTTGCTGGCGCCTCCGTTTTTGTATCTGAAAGGTAAAGGAATCACATAAATGTAAGGGTCAGCATGAAATGGACTTTGACAGTCTTACATTTTTCGTTTCCTTCCTCTCCTCTTCGGATAGGTAGGCTTTTGTTTCTATTTTGACTGATACGTGCACATATTCTTTCCTTTTCCATTCTTCTGTGCTTATTACTGCTTGTTGTTTCCTTTAAACAGTTCAGGGAATCAGGTTGTGAAAATTGCCCCTTCTTGGAAATGGATAAAGAGCATGATAATGTTGTGAACTGCACTACTCCGAATTTCACAGGGTAGGTAATATTCTTCTGTTTGGCCATTGATTCTGTCTTAGTAAATACTGGCAAGTATCTCTCCCAAAATATGTGGGAACTTTTATACTTGAATCTCTATGAGGTTTTTCACCAATGTATTTTCTGACATAAATTGATCTCATCTGGTGTGGAATCTACAAGGAAAGACAACCCCTCCAAATACGATACCTTTCCGGGGGCATGAAGTGCCAATGTCTCGAGAAATTCACAGTATGGATTGCAAAACCCTATCTATCTGGCTAAGGGTTGTTGAATCTTCTAGATTCCCGCCTACCTTTGGAGTGAAAGCCATAAAGCAAAGAATGCTCAGAAGTTTGTTTTGCAAAAGATGTCTAACTGAGAACTGCTGTCTATTCTCGTAGTGTTCTTTTTGTCTGTATTATCACTTGTGCTATTCTTGAATTCCAATGTCTTTTTTTAGCCTCCTTAAATGTTAACAAGAATCAGTTTTCTTTTATTTTTTCAAAGCCTCTGTCTGAAGTTAATGTGAAAAAACAGCAGAAAATGGAGTGATTCTCAATTCTTCCTGTTTTCAGGATAATTTCTGTAATGGACCCAACTAGAAGCTGGGCTGCTCGATGGCTGAGAATTGGTATGTTCTACACTAAGTATGACCAGCCTTTGCTTCAGGCTAACTGATGAGAGGATGCTAGTTTAAGTTGCTATCATATGCAGTACGCGCATAAACATACCTTTTGCCGTCAGTGAACTCATTCTATTTCTGCTATTTCCTACTAGTTAATTTGAGAATAAGGTCCTTTAGTGCTGCACATATACTGGAAGCTTGACGTATTTAAGGCTGCTTTACAGATTTTGCTGTTACTAATGCAGCATATAAATATCTCCCTGAGAGGAGTAATATTTGAACAAGAGGATTAAATATATAAGTGAATAGACTAGCGAAGCACAAGTAGTCTCAAATGGTTTCAATATAAGGATAGTTGAACTGTTTATCCAGTAACATTTTGGGAGATCATTAGATGAAATATAACTCATGCAGTTAGTTTGTCACTTTCCACTGGAATGGCAGAGACTTTGAGCATAAATTGCCCAATTACAGGACGTTTTCCTTTTCTAGTGGTGAATTTGACCATATAAATTGCAATCAATTTACCTTTCTGGGTTTTAATGATGCATTGAATTTTCAGGAAAGTTCATCCCCGGATGTTACACGCTGGCAGTTTCTGAGGATCTTCCAGAAGAGTATCAGGTTTGTGTTTGTTAGGTCACAAAGTTTATAATCTCCAGTGTATTAAGCCTGCCCATTGAAGCTTGATGCTGTTTTCAAAATGGCAATGAGTTCTTTCTCTCTAATGCAGGCTATTTGTGCTGACCATAATGTCCAATACGTGGCTCCAAAACGCACATGAATTGTGGAAGAAGTGCTTTATGCCTGGTGAAAAGGGCTGTATGCTACCTTACAAGAATATTGGATTGACCTTTTCCTATTGCAGACGGTATCACTTCTCTAATGGAGAAATGTGCTGCAAAACCACAAGCATAGACCTTTAATCATGTAATTTAAACTTTTTAATGGAATGAATAGCTTAAGTCTTGGCTTCGACCCTAGCTTATGTAGAACTCATGCATGCTTATGGTTATGCCTATCTCGAATGATGGCTCGATTGTATGGAAGAATGTTTAGCAGAATTAGTCTTGATGTGGAATTATCAGAATGTTCCTGAAAATTTGAAGCATTGGCATAGCCATAAACAGAAAGAAAATTGGGTATCGATAGCTTAATTTTATTCAGTACGTCAGATTATCATTCGGAGTGATTCTTGGGAAGTTAATGTTTTTAATGGGTTTTGTACTTGAAGTGCAGGCACCGAATTCCTTCTCAAGGAGATATGGTTTCATGTGCTCGATCTGGTTTGTGTTGTTCATGTATGTAAATAGGGAGTTCGATGGGGAGGCGGACTGGGTTGCCAAGTGTTATCGGCACTCCATGCCCACTTTTGAGTAGGTTTCTGTTGCACGACCTTTGCTTTCTGCAGGGTACTCTGTTGGTTTGTAAATGTACCAGGGTCCTGTGTTTCATGTATGTAATTAGGGAGGTGGACTAGGTTAGTTTGCCAACACCAGTTTTGAGTGGCTTTCTGCTGCAGGACCTCTGCTTTTCGCTGGTTGGTTTGTATCTTGTAAGAGTCTCTTGTTGCTATGCTATGCTATGCTATGCCTGCTAAAAAATCAAATTTTAGCAACCAACTCGAAAACTGTAAAGCCAACCATTTGTGATTTAACTCGCATTAGATTTTAGTAGCAGACCCTATAAAAGAAAGTAATATCAATCAAATTGCGGTGCTATTATTCCATCCTGTGGTTTAGATCTGACTCTGAACGAGTCAATTCGTGTCCAACTAGGCTGAATGCGTTCGGCTAGCCAATCCATGGGCCTAGAAGATCTTATTACGGAGTTCACCCCGGCCCACTCGGGCCCTTTCGATATCTCGAGCAGACTCTTGAATCTTGGTTGGTATAAACGGTAATTAAAACCGAAAGCCAGGGCTAATATATTGTACCACATATCTCATCGCGCTCTATATAATAGGATCTCATCCACACGAGCGGCCGAGTGAGTGGTTCTTCAAGAAAGTTTCACTGCCATCCGTCTTTACCGAAACCCTAACCCTAGAAGCGCCACCCCACTCTCTCTCGTCGGCTGGGGATGTCGCACTTCGGTCGATCGGGTCCGCCGGACATCAAGGACACCTACTCCCTCCTCGTCCTCAACATCACCTTCCGTGAGTATCCCTCTTTCCATTCTATTCCATTAGTCCCTCTCTCGCACCCTTTCTTCTCATGATTCATAGCTATTGTCGCTCTTAAAACTCATCTCCCGCTTGTAGGGACCACGGCTGATGACCTCTACCCACTCTTCGACAAGTACGGCAAGGTCGTAGACGTCTTCATCCCGCGGGATCGAAGGTGAGGCCTGAGATCCCTCTCTTTAGCCTAGATGTGGTATTTACGCTGTTTTGTTGGTTCTTGTGTTTTTCAGCGATGGAATTAGCTTGATTGGTTTGTTTCTTGGATCAATAGGACTGGGGACTCGCGGGGATTCGCATTTGTTAGGTACAAATATGCGGATGAGGCGCAGAAGGCTGTGGAGAGACTCGATGGTGGTTTTTCTTTCTTTGTTTTTTGGATAGGATGGATGCTTAAGTTGGTTTCCGATAGACAAAGTTCTATCATTTCTAGTTTTTTATTGATATGTTGATGGATTGGATGTGTAGGAAGGAACGTAGATGGACGGAATATCATGGTTCAATTTGCAAAGTATGGGCCTAATGCAGAACGAATGTAAGTTGCAGAATAAAATCATTGAATTAGGGAGATTTGTTTGATTAGCTGATACTTTAGATTATGCATTTCTTTTATATTTTTTATGTGATTCTATTCACTCTAGGATCAACGTTGAGAAGAGTGTGCACAATGCCGAATTCTAATAGTTGACTTGTAAATGAGCACTGCTGATTGCTATTTTGGAACGTTACCACGTTTCTTTAACTTTGTAGTTTAATTAAGGATCTACAGATAGCAGATTTCCATATTTTCAGGGATCAAAATGAGACTTCAGAGAGCAGCGTAGTCCTCGGATGAATTGCGTACTGAGATGGGTTGCTCGTCGTAGATGCTTATAGATCCTATCGTGTAAGCATTTACAGACTGGGGTGATACTATTGCTTCACTTTAGTCTCTTTTCGAGACAACATTGTGAATACAACAATCTAGTATTGCAGGGAACCAAGGTAATTCAAACCCATATTTTGTTTGGTGTAGCTTTAGTTCTACAATAGGTGAACTTCTTACCAGACGGGTGGATATAAATATGGAAAAGCAGAGATGGAAAGAAGAAAATGAACAATAAGCAATTTGGAATTAAGACAAGGTAGAGGGAACAGGAAATGAAATGTTGGATTGCACTTGAGGGCACGATACTTCCGATCAATAGAATCAGCAGTTACCAATGCTGGTGTAGTATGGAAGGTATTAAATAGAAGTACTACAAAGGGTAAGAATGAAATGAAGACGATCAATCTCGGTAAGAGAAAATCTTGAGAATAGTGGAAGAAGCTACATATACTAGGATGACATTTTGATGACACTTAGTGCTGGTTATTAAATAGGTCCCTACTTAGCCTAATCTTTTCAATAAAAAAGCTGCTTAATTATAACAGTGATAGCAATCATGTGAAAAATGAATCTAAACCAACCTATTTCCTTGTCCATTACAATTCATACTTTTTCCTACTTAGCCTAATATTTCCATGAAAAAGCTACTTAATTATAACAGTGATGGCAATCATGTAAAATAAATCTAAACCAGCTTATTTCCTTATCCATCACAATTTATACTTTTTAAGCTACTTAATTATGTACAAACTTGCTTGGCCTACTTGTATGATATTATTTCAGTGTCTGAGCATTTTTTTTTTTAAGCAAAAGGAGGTTTCTTATTGTGTGCTAACCATTGTTGAGTGTTAAACTAGAAGAAATGACTATTCATCCTTCAATCATATTATTGCCTTGTCAACTTGTCATATTTTTGTTCAAATCTTGCTTGGTGTCTTCTTTTTACAGATGGAGTACTTCGTATGGTGATCTTAGTTGCCACCATTTTAGCTGACAGGGCAATTTTATTTCTATATGATCTTTGCCGTTTTGTGTTTGCTTTTTTTCATTTTCTGTTAATCACACAAGTTATTAGGAGAATTATGTAGTTCATGAGTTGAGTGATGAAGCATAGAAGTGCTTCAAGGTATAATTAAAAGCATACTGGTAAGACCGACATCATGGCTAAATGTTTCGGGCCAAAAAAACAATCAGATGTGTGCCCATTGACCATGATACAGAGGAGAATGTTTAGTTGTATGTGTGACAAAACTATGAAGAATTAGATGAACACATTGTTATACGAAGTGTACGAGTTTCATCAGTTGAGTGTAAGGATTGTGCATGTGTAAGTTAGATCCTGAGGTAGAGAAGATTTCACTGCATGGAATGAAGATCTGGACATGCATTGAAGCAGAATGTAGGAATTAGTAGACCAAGCACATGATAAGAATGACTGGCAAAGTAGGATTCATAATGCTACCCTGCATGACTGCCGTGAGTTCAGTTTGTCATATTAATGAATAAAGTGATATTATCCGAATCCTGGGACGCTCTTAAGCTATTTCATGAGATTTTTCTAGTAATTTCTTTGAGTTGACTAAGTGCGTAATGTTGGCTTTGATTGGATGGTCTGAAGCTTTTCCTTTTATCTGCTTTTCTTTTGCACTCTATATTAATAGTGTGCAGGTTAATATTCTTACTTCCATATCTAGCAGCCATAAAGGAAGAATTGTGGAAGCAATACCAAAAGCAAGGGGAAGGTCAAGAAGCCGTAGCCCTCGGCCCAGGTAAGTTTCCTTTTGTGGAAACAACACTCCAGCACGTCTTTATGTTGTGTACGGCAAAAGCACAATCAGGATTTGCTTTCTTTGGATTGACTTGTAGTATTTTTTATTTCAGCACGAATAAGTTTATTTTGTAGAACATCATGGTGAGCTAGGTTAAATAATCTCTTCATGCAGGATTTATGGTTCTTATTGGTTAACAAGATCTCAGTTGCTGCTTTGTATGATTGGTTGTTAAGCTAAGAGTCTTTTGATGCGTGATAAACTGGTATTATTGTATTGTTGCTTATTCATTAATTTTGCCAGTAATTTTGTGAGATGTGTGGTATATCTTTTTGCTGTCATGTCCATTTTATTGTTGTTGCCTGTCGAGTCCCTTGTTCACATGATTATTCATTTTGCTTATTCATTTTGTCGTTGCTGTTAGGTTCATTATTGTTTAATGATGAACTGATTACGGCACTTGCATGGCATGGTATTTCCTTGCACTACACGCCTTTCCTCAAACACATGGCCTATAGGCTGTATGATATTGTCATTGCAAGAACAAGTTAATTAACAATTTAAACATGACATAACTTCAGTGTTGAAGTCCTGGCCTTTGGGGTAAGAAAAGGTCAAACCGAAATAGAGATGATCATTATCAGGCCTAAGAAATCTAGCTTCTTGGTTTATGGTCAACTACCATCACCCATTCTGAGAGGCGAATGATCCTTTTCCAAGATATGACATAGTTTCTAACGAAAAGCATGTGTGAATATCTGAAACCATTGCCAACAAACAATGTTAAAATCTGTGTATGGTAATCATTGATCTGTAATACTCTGTATATAATATAAGAGTATTAGGGTTGATTACTGATAGATGAAGGTATCTCATATAGGCACCGAGATGATTATCGAGATAAAGATCATAAAAGACGGAGCCGCAGTCGGAGCAGAGGGAGGTCTGAGCGTGACAAGTACTATGACAAGGAAAGAGACTATCATCGTCGAAGCAGGAGCCGTAGTATGAGCCCTGATTATGACAGAGGCCGTGGTCGGGCCAGGATCGATGATGAGCGAAGCAGGAGCAGGAGCCATTCTTATGAGAGGTATCGCTCTTCAGAATTCTGCTTTAACCTTTTTAAATACCATTTTTTGTTTATGAGAATTCGTTGTTAGCAGCGCATCGCCTGTTCGACGTAGCTACAGTCCTCGAAGGAGCCCATCTCCTCGGAAAACACCACCCATTCGTGATGAAGGTCCTGATAGAGACAGTGATGGTGGACGTTCTCCACCTTCCAAAAGCATATCTCCTCAAGGCCGTCGTGCAGATTCACGAAGTCCATCCCATTCTGCTGAGGTACTTATCTACAATTTTCTTCAGTTTTTCATTGCTGACTCACATATTCCCTGTCTACATTATCTTGGCTAGTCTAATCATTTTTCTGCTGTGGGATCATTTGGCAGGATTAATCATTCGATGCTCGAGGCTGCTTTTCTGTCAGATCTTTTTGGGGTTTTGGGTGAGAGTTTGAAAGGATTGGACTTCTTCTAAGGTCTAAATTTTACTCTTGAAGTTAGCATATGCTTCTACTTATACTTGTTCTGGTTCCTAGAGTCCTTGTAATTTTTGTTATGGGGGGAGGGATGTTAGGCTTGAAGTGTCCTAGAAGATTATAATGTCTTGTGATACTTTGTATGCTTTCTGCTACTCATCTTTTAGCTTTCTTTCTTAAATTTGCTCTTGACTGGATTATATGGTTAGTACACCTCTAACTTGTGGTGGACTATATCCTGAACCTTTCTAGTTCTGTTCGAGAAAAGACTTAATGGCTGATTAAGCTGGTGCTGTTTGATGATGTTCGTTTTGATGTTGATGATGGTGACATGATGATATGAGATGATGGTTGGTGATGATGACGGTGATAATTTTCATATCGATGCTGCTAACAAGATTTTGCTGTCTCGACATCCAATATGCAAAAGATGGTTGCAGCATTTCTGCTTGGTACGATGTTTTAGAATTTACCATGAGTTCATGATTGGTAAGGATCATGTTCACTTCGTTTTTACAGTCTTGCCCCTAGATTTTTTTTTTCTTTTTGGTTTCCTCTGATTATGTTGCCCAATGGTGTTTCAATTTTCTGATCCCGAAGGGAGTAATTGTAGCTGTGATGGCCATGTCGCACCCCACCCCACCCCCAAAGCATGATGCTGTTGTGTCTGGATTATGTGTGGCGTTAATAGGCCATACATCATGACTAGACGCAGCAGTCACCCGTCCTGTAGCTGAAAAGTGTGAGAGATGGGGAAGGGTTGGTGGGGGATGCTTGTTCTATTGGCTGGTGGAAGCTGTTGCCGCCCTTTGTAGCTGCAGAAAAGTTGGGTCGAGTTTGGTGTCTTTTCTGGTGCTGATTTGGGCAGTTGCTGTATTGCATTCACCAATGCTTTTCTTCTTATTAGTTTAGCTGTTACTTTGTCCATAGAGTATTCTCATCGCTAACCTATTTTTAATAGATCATAAAATTAACCATAGTGATGTTAGTTTACTTTTGCTGCTCGTTGGGTGTAGCTTGCATATCGCATTTGGCTTCATGGTTCCGGATAACCAATGCTTACTGTTTGCCTGTTATATTGTGATCAGACTTGGTTATTTGGCCTGAAATTATCATTATGCCAGACTCTTCTTGTGATATCCTATCTTCTGGTAGTCTGAGTCTGTTTTTGATGCTAACTTAAGTTGTTGCTTCTAAAAATGATTGTGCAATTGAACAGGATCAGTATTTCCAGGTTCTGAAATCTAATTGTGGTGGTTCACATCAATTGCTGATTTATCTTGGCTCATTGTATCATGCCATTCTTGTTTATATGCTATCATATATATTGCTTTTACAAGCCTATATAGCGCTTGTAGATTGTGTCCGACCTGCTTTTCTGTAGTGCAGAACTTAATGTGAAGAGTGCGGATGTCGTGTTATTGTCATGGTAAAAATGGTTAATTGTTCAAATTGTTTATTTTTTAGTGCTTGGTTTCTTTAGCGGCTCATTTCTTAGCATCTGTAATATTTTGGTTCCTTCATTGGTACTGGTATTTGAATTGCTTTCATTTGTCTGCTTCAGAAATAGACACAGGTGCTATTATAGTTCTATAGTAACAGTTGGCCAATATTTAGTAAGACGCAGTGAACCAGTAGTAGCCACTTTGGTTAAATTTACTTTGTTGTTATAGTTGTAAGGTAGTTGATTCCCGAGTATTTTGTTTCATAGAGATCCAGGCTTTATGATCATTTTTCATGTTGAGTTGGGAGGCCTCAACTCGTAATAGTAAATGAATTGGCGTAGTCCTGCTGTTATGAATTTATAGATGTATAGGCATGACGGTATTTTCTTCTCTTGACATTTTATAAAAATAAGTTGGTGTTAATTTTTGCGTTTTAGGGCAGTGTTCATGTAGCCCATAGGCTTTTGTTGAAGTCGGTCAGGAATTTTAGTAAGATTTCCAATTTCTAGTGATTTAGTTTCTAAACAAATTTTAAGCTACTAAAACATATAGGTTTAGGGGGCGTTTGGTTGCTTGCATAAGCTAATGTAGTGCATTGCATTTGCTAAAGCAATGTATTGTATTGTATTGTATTGTATTCGCTAATGCAACATTTGAAGTCCTTTTTGCATTAATTGATGTATGTATCAACTAATGTAGTGGTCAATCAAACACCCTTTTGGATTAGCTGATGCATGCATCAGTTAATACAGTGACTAATCAAATACTGGTATAGATTAAAATGTTGCATTAGCTCATGCATTCATCAGCTAATATAAGTAACCAATCGTCCTCTTGGTGCTTTGATTGGCACTTTCATCTGGTCTTGGACGTCGTGCATTTCACCTTGTTTGGGGTTTAAAAAAAGTTTGTGGCGTGTGGTGTGGATAGAATTGCCCATGTATTATAACCTTAGTTTTATTCCATGCTAAAGGGATGGGGTTGGGTGGGTTGTAATAGAGTGTAGTTGTATGGCGTAGAGGGGTGCTGCCTATGTTAGCGCGACTGTTGATGATCGTGATCGTTTCAAATGAGGTTAAGATGTTGATTGTGATCATTAAACCGGTTTAATGATCACAAGATTGCTATCAACCTTCTCATTATGGAAATATGACCACGGTCCGAGTCAATATGGCACTCACTCCAGAGATACAAAGAAGGCTAGATCTCATCAAACATTCCGGGAAGAGATTCTAACAGCAATTCTCAGGGAGGTTACGCTATATTTAGTTGCAGAACCAACTTGTGCTATTTTCATCCTAGTATTTGACCCTCCTAACAATCCTCTAATTAAGCTGTCCCAGCTCTTTAATTTTCGGGCCACTGATTTATGACTTGAATGATTTCAAAAACCGGAGGAGCACGGTGGTATGGAACTAGCCATCACAGATCCTGGGAAAAATGGTCTTCACGTATAAACACAAATTCTGATCTAGCACATAGATGGAAACACATAATGAACCATTTTGCAATACCCATGAGCACACATCTCAAGCAATGATAAAAGCAAGACATAAATTATCAGGTTCTCTCTTATTTCATCGTAGTATTGCCACCTCTAATAGTGGACGTGAATCCGCAATTTGTCAAGTGATTTGCAAATCTCTCCCCAAGCCGCTGCTGCCAGTTCTGGCTAGCCTTGGCTTCCGGATTAACCCACACGAAAGCTGTCTCATTTCCAAGATCCACAGTGGCAGATGACACCTGCGGCTGATCACCCGTAACATAACAAAGAAAAGCCTTCATTAATCTTCATCGAGACACACATGCATACCCTACTGAATATGGCAATGCTTCCATTCTACGGCTCTAGTAGCGTCAAAGATACAGCAGCATTGGAAATAAAATTTAACAGCAACACGAGCTTAAAACAGTTCCAAACCAATCGTTACAGGAAAATAGCTCACAGAGAAACTTGAAAGATGAGTTAGATATAGCTTATGAGAAAATTTTCAATTCAAGAATACTATGTACCCATAACATGACCAATTTCTATCTCAAACTATACATTTGAAAAGGGAACGAGGAAAGCCAAAAAAGTTTCTAATGGCTCACTTACTTGACTCTCCAGAATTCTTTTGACGCTAGCAGCGCATCCATCACACATCATCCCCTGAAACAAATTAGTTAGCGGAAATCCATCGTCAGAACAAGCGAGAAACAGTTTATGTCGAAAGAGATCGAACAAGGATTGCAAGAGGTAGATTCACTTACTCCGACGTCGAGAACGACGGCGTCCGACTCGCTCGGTGAGAACCCTTCGGGATCTCCGGAACCGGATAGCGCCCTGGAGGTCCATAGGCGGGCGGACCGGTGGAGGGGTGGCGCCAGACTAGGAGGGCATCTCCATGTCGAGAAAAGGGTGCGCCGGATAAGAGAAGGGGATTCCGGGAAGCAGCGATGCAGGCGGGGGATGGGAGAGGAGCGGTCCGAGAGGGGTTTGGGAATCGATAACAGGGATAGGGCCACTGATCCCATTCCCATGGATGGCGTGTTCGTGTTCGTGTTCGACCCTGTAGCTGCCTGGGGCTGGGGAGCTAGGTCGGTGGGTTAGTTAAAGACGCGGACTTTAATAAGCAAATAAAAGCATGCGTCCATCCATCCATTATCTACATCATTCGTGCTTGCGAATAGCGAGCAATCGGATCCGGATTCGGGTCGTAAAACTGCATTTAACCCAGCCCTCCGTCGTCGCGGATGAGAGGATGGACGAGCATCGGGAGAGGGGGGGGTCAGGAGGATGACCGCGGAGGGCACAGGCGGCGAGGGTTCGGAGGTAATGATCAGAGAGGAAGGGAGGTCGGGATAAGAACAAGAGAGCATTTTGCTTATATTCAGATTGACTCCTATCTGCCGTTTAAGTTGCAAGTATAAACTAAACAAGGATAAGAGAGACTGAATTTGCAACCCTCTTCTGACTGTCAAGTTCCTTTTATCTGATTATATATATTTGAGCATTATAAAAGCCTCTATCAGTGCTTTTAACTTCAACTCAAGGGCAATGGTGAGGCTGATCCAGATGAATACAAGTCAGAGGAGGTTTTTGCTGATTTATACTTGGCAGTAGATTTTCTTTTATAATTCAATGATGAGAAGTTTTCATCTTCCTTTGATACAGTGAATTCCTTTATTTTTAGCAGGATTGGTGGACTGGTATTCGCTATAGCAGATTTAGGAAGCAAAAATGAAAGGTTTTGTAATGCCATCTTGATTAGCTTCTGTTTCAATGAAGTTGCAGATCTTTATGGTCAGAAGCTTTGCTATATGGACGAAATCATAATAGGCCTTTACGTGGGGGATCCTATCGGATCAGATGAGCCATACATGTTGAGGAATCTTGTTGTAGTTGAGCCCAGGCCGGGGGTGTTGTTGGTCTTGGTTTGCTTCAGAAGACTGTGATATTAGGGTGGATAAGCAGAGAAAACCTGCTGTTCTAGGGTAGGTTTTTCTTTCGTATGATATACTTCCTTTTCACAGGAAATCTCGAATGATCTTAGAACTTGATAATTAGAGGCTCTTGTCTATTCTCTCAGAACGCTATTTTCCGTCCACTTCATCGATTAGGATGTAAATTTATAGGATTTACCAACTTATAAGTTCTAAAAATACTGCATCTTAGCACGAAGTTTACCTTCAATTAGCCATACAAAAGAACTACTACTCTTCAAGTGATAGAACTGAATACAAAAACATCCAAAAATCTAGTCCTCGAAACGCATGGGCATTGTTCTGTCACCGAATCATGGAATCTGCGGGAGGTACGAAGCCAAAGAAAATTTGGATCTTTAATCCCCTCAAGAGAAACTAGAATCTCTTATCTCATCATCCAGCTCCTATTTGTGAGAGCTGGATTCAAACGAGGGGGGGCCAAACCAAGAAATGACTACAAAGAAAGGGTGAAAAGAAACCAACCCGAAATGCGAGTCTTCGATCCATAGCATCAATCTCGTGTGCTTTCATCATGGGTGGAGAGTAAAATCTCGCGGAAAGCGCCGCACCGGCAGCTGAGGGAGACCTTGACCGACTCCCTGCCCGCCGACATGCACTTCTCCTCCGCTCCGGCGCCGCCAACCTACGATGAATTCAAACAAAGTTTCCCGAATTATGACCGAATTAGACGTGGAGTACTCTAACGCCGTACGTTTCAGACACCACTACCGTTCCTCGCCAAAACTAAACAACGAAAGAAAGATGCTAAGGAAACACGTACGGCCCTCTATCCTAACCGTCCGCCAAATATCCAAAGGCCACGATTCTTTATCTTTTCGATTTAATTATCAGGGGGGGATGGAAACAGAGGGATTTGGCCGGCCGTACCTTCTCTTGCTCCTCCTTGACCATTACCGCCTTCTCCACGAGCCCGCTCTCGTTCACGCTCGAGCTAGACTTCTCGAGGCGGCTTTCCGGCGTCGGCGTTGGCGTCATTGGCGGCGGGGCGATGCCGATCGGTGTACGCTGAGGGGGCGACATCGGAGATATCGGGTCGGAGCTCCGGCTGGCGAAACCGGTCACCATCGGCGGCGATGACTGGAAGACCGCGTCGAGACGGGTGCGGAATGATGGAGAGGACGACCGGGAGGGGGGGAATGTGGTAGATCGGGCGAAGGGAGACACGTACTGGACGGTGGACGGCGAGGACGCCAGCGAGGCCCTGGCACCTGGGGGGCTGGTGATGGCGGCCGAGGAAGGCAACGGTGCCGCCTGAGGAAGAGGGGGCGAGGGAGCGGGGGAGGAGTCGAGGACGAGGAGCTTCTTGCGGGATCCGGTGGGGGGATGGAGGCACCGGCGCTTCTTGCTCCCACAGCACGGGCACGGGTCCGAGAAACCCACCTGGGCGGCCATGGAGCGATCCATCCGAAGCTCCGACAGAGATGCCACCGCCACCGGAGAACTCTTCATCTCATCCATTTCTCCTCTCTTCTCTCTCTCTCTCTCTCTGCTCCCTTCTCGCTCTTGCAATGGGCTAGCGTTGGAGGCAAACGGCACTGGTACTGGTTATATAAAGGAGGGCTCGGGTACGGTGTACCGCGGCTGCACGTTTATTTGATCGATCTGGAGGAGGTCATCGGACGGCTGGGATCGCTCTTCTGATTGATCGAATACGTTACAGCACGAGGTTTCTTGATTTAAAGGGAGAGTATCAGAGGTGGACAACTGAGTCCGTTGGATTGGAACCGTCTGGTGCAGGTGGCAAGATCGGATAAGAGAAGAAGCAGTAATCAGACATGTATGATCCAGCTATGATACCATGCACACCTTATGTGGCGTCCGGGGGTGTTGCTGACGCAGCTTGCCACGTCAGCAGAACAATCCGCATTAGCTGAAAATAATATCAAATTACACCTCGCTTATTCTATGAAATTTTGAATATAAAAGAGAGAGAGACACGGGAAACATTAATCCCATCTCAGTAAAAAATATTCCATCACTTGCTCGTGGTGCCTCCTCCATTCCAAGAAATCAAAGGAGAGAAGATACAAATTTGGAAACATGGCCACACATGCCGGCCACTTGACCGGTGGTATATCACCTGGACACATGGCATATATATTGCACATGCCTAGGCCACTTGATCTTGATCGGTGGTCTGGACACATGGCATATGTATTACACATACATAGGCCACTTGATCGGTAGTATATCACCCTACCAATTGATACATTTTTTTTATACCGATGATTTAATTGATAGTGCACTACTGAGTACTGATTGATTAATCGAATTCATCGATAAAATGCTACCGATTGACCCGATCAACCAATCTATAATGCAGTATCCATTGAATGAGCATGTCTAATGTACATGTTATGGTCCATATACCCCAATCAGCATCCTAAAAATTTACATCAAGATGTGGATCGTATCATCTTTAAAAAAATAAAAGGTGAGGAAATGAATTTTATTAGACTCAAAATACTAGTAATTGTGTATAGTTTCGAACCACATTTGCAATTCTATAAAGAAAAAAGCTTTCAAAGACCTTTATCCATACAAAAGAGAGGAGTCACCTCCATACACACATCATACATGACTCAGAACACCAAGAATTAGAGAAAAGTGGCAGCAAATTACACGAACGCTCAAAGACAAAGCATAGCTCCGTCTTATCAAAATCAGAGAATGAATGAAAGAACATTCTTTTTGGCATTACTGTGTTGGAAGATAAAGTTTAACTCAAATTAGCTGTGTATGACTCTCTTATCTAGCCTAACGTATGATCTTCTTCATCGCGTAAGAACAATGTGGAATAGTTTCTGCTCATTGTCTCTAGCATGAGCAGCCACCTGATTGCTGCTCGGCCTGGGATGCGTTCACTGGAGGCTTCAAATTGACATCTACCATGTCCTCCTGTTTGGTGGACGAGAGAGTCTCCATTCCTGGCAAAGCAGCAGCAATCTTGCGGAATAGGGGCTGCAAGAATGAGAGAGCGAGAATAAGGGGGGATTAGAAACTAAGTAGACGAAAAAAAACAAGGAGCATGGAAGGAAGAAAAGTTTTTTTACCTTGATATTGAACCCTGCTTTCGCACTAGTCTCTATAAACATGACCCCAACTTCACGAGCCTTTGATTCACCTTCTTCTATAGAAACCTGCCTGTAAGTGCAAAAACTTGATAATTTCTAGTCTGGAAATCCAATCATAAAGAAACCAAATGAAAGAACCATAAAATACAGAAATCCAGAAGTCACTCCAGATACAAAAAGCAGTATCGAGGATGACAGCAAATCGCTACCAATGTTAAGAGTATCATATAAGTCCATAGAGCAAACAAAAATTTCCAGGTCTAGCAACCTCTATCATGGTAAATGGTCTAATGAATAATTCATGATTGTGCTCTTAGACTTACTGTCAGAACTAAATAAGATAGGAGAACATATATGAGCCCTCCAAGATTCATTCTCGAGCTCTAAAGCTTAGCATATGTCAAGGAACAGCAAGAGTGACTTGGAAACATAGGCACGAAACTATGACATCAACAAACGTTTACCAACCATTGTTCTCAATTGGAATATTATAATTTCTTAGAAAACAAAATAATGCACTTGATAAAGGTCGCAAATGTTTAACACCTCATTTTTTCCAAATCCCAAGAATTAGTACTCTGCAGTAAATAAGTTCTAGCACTACAGATTATCACAAATAGAAAAAGAAAAAAGAAAAAGGCTAACTTATTTCACCCTTTCATAATATGTCATGATATTAACAAGTAAATACATGGAGTATTTTAGCATTTAGAATCAATCACCTCTTCTCAACCAGATCGGTCTTGTTTCCAACTAGGACAATGATAACATCTCCACCTCTTTCTGTGCGTACTTCCTCAATCCAGTTTGAAGTGTTCAAAAATGATTGACGATCTGCAATCAAACAGACACGAATTAAATCTATGGCCAAATTCAGCACATGCTTGATTACATCCCATCTAGAACCTACTCATGGAAAAAGCAATAATCGAAAAGAGGAAACGTGTATGTGCCTCAGTCTTTTCAAGGTTTGTCTACTGTTTGCAAATTTCACATTGATAAAGCCACTAAGTAAATATCAATGTAATTCTCAACTTGTTTCCTAAGAATATCTCAGAACTTCTCTAGTTGCTCAGTAGGGTAACAAGCAGCTACACCTTTATGAATTAGTTGATTAGTTTGTGAGATGAAATGAAATCTGGAGGAGATAAGGTCATAGAAGAGCAATAAATAACATCAATAACAGAGAATCATAACACTGTCTATGATCTATGCCCAACTTAGACATCGTGAGCTGGTCTCTATCTGGTAGCTTGTAGTGCTTAAAACATTCTCCTTCATATGAGAAGAGGGTCTGGAAATTTACAGGGTGTTGACTGAATTTAAAGGAACATGCATTTGTGGTTAGAACAGGAAAGAAGGCTGGAAGTCAATAAACTCTAGAGGAAAAGTTCTATAAGTAGGAGCTTTGTGCAATGTAATAAAAGATCAAACCAAAAAATAATCAAGTATGAAGAAACTAAAAGTGATGGCAAGAAAGGGATCCAAGTAAGAAGAATCTTACTTGCTACATCGAAGACAATTACTGCAACAGAAGAATCTCTTATGTAGCTCGGAATAAGACTCCTAAATCTTTCCTGCCCAGCAGTATCCCTGCAATAATTTTGATAAATCCATGGACATTAATGTCATTGAAAATGACCATGAGATTAATGTCAAACATTATGCTCCGTATCAAGAGAACGTGGCTAACTATAATGTGGGCTTAAAATATTTCGTCCTTTATGTTGGTTCATGGGTGATTTTGAAATAGTGAACTTCCAAAAGCAAATCCATCAGTATAATTGGGAGATTCCAATGGAAGCAAACATAGAAAAGAATAAGCTATACCAAAACTTGACTCCAATAATCTAGCTACACCTGTTCTTACTGGAAACTCCCAAGTGCTTTTACCATGTTTCACCATCTGCATATTCCTTTATTACAGAGAATAACACCTTGCCCTTAATGGTTTCAGAATAATTTATTCAGTCTAATGCTCTTGTTAGTATGACATAGACCATTAGACCATCCAAAAGATATTGTGAACTGTTTAAGATTATTTAGAGCACCAGACAACTTACCAAAGCTGCAAACGAACCGTGCGATCTTCAAGGTACATTGTCTTCGATAAAAAATCAATACCAATCGTCGCCTGCAGGTCATCAAATGGTAGCTTATGAGATATTAAACAAAAGCACAGAAATAAGAAACAAAAGCAATAATTGTTTAGTTTTCTAAATTGGTGCCCAAAAGAAATAATTGGTTTGACATGCACATCATGGATTTCCACGCCAGTCCGGCACTGTGCGTGCCGCCCGGTACGTACCGTGCGAGGGGGTTAGTGGCATCGAAACCCCCCGTACCGTGCCAAGAAGAAGAAGTAGGAGGAGCATGGATTTCCGTGCCGGTCCGGCACTGTGCGTGCCGCCCGGTACGTACTGTGACGGGGGTTAGCGGCATCAATAACCCCCCGTACCGTGCCAAGAAGAAGAAGTAGGAGGAGGAGGAGGAAAAAGGAGAATGGCATGGGGGCGTGCCGGTCCAGCACGCATCCGTGCCGGCGCCGGGACGGCAATCCATGATGCACATTAGTGCAACTTTTAAACCATCCATCATCTAAGGCTGTATATAGTAATAAGAAAATGCACTTGTCTCGATGATAACAGCCACAGATTTCAGCTGTAAATTGATTTCAATATTTGGGAGTTTTACAGAGGTTGGGCAGGCTATAGATGCTCAAAAAATTAAGGAGGTATACGCCCACCAGCCTTCCCAAGAATACAGCTTTAAAAATGTCATTAGATACTCAAATTACACATAGTGCAGCCAATTAAACCGGTGTTTAAACCTGCTCATGTTTCTTAATTAATGCAACTGCATCCAAGCATGATAATTTCCAAGGTATAATGTTATGCTCTTTACAACATTCCAGAGGAAGAAAAAGCGTTCCTCTTCAGCAGAAATTCTTGATTGCAGAAATAAGCTCCCTAGTTTGTCACTATTGCAAACTTGAGATAATAGCTTACAATTTAGGAAAATCATTATGATAGTTGTCCCTAGAAGTTATATACAGTCACTAGTCAGTAATCATATCCTATTCCTATGTGTTTGACATCATTTTCTTTCTGAAAAGATATCGATTCGCCTAGGATTCCTACTAAATTTGAGACAAGAGATAAAAAAAAGTTTATTATGCCTTCAATTTACTAGATCATATCCCTAGCTTTAGCCGTCTAGCGATCCCATGGTGATATACTCTGACATGAATACATGGGCAAGACAGGAAGGCTCCATTTTATAGGATAGATCAACACAAATAACCTGTACTAACATGCACCTAGTATCACGCAGCTTGTGTTTCTTGTGGAAAACAGCATTATGTAACGTTCAACCTTTGCACACGAAGCAACTTCGTTTTATAACAAAGCTCAAAACTATTGTAGAAGCTAGAGGTGTCAATGATCTATCGCAGGCCATACAACATACCCTCTACAACAGGCAATTGTCTCCTTACTTCCTCAATTCGTGGGAAATCGTTGCTGATCTATGATTAAGAAAAATAACAGAATAGAAGTATTTTTCTTCTGATAAAAAATAGCCAACATAGGAAAATAGAACCAAGAGTTTTGCTCCCCCCAATCCTAATCATAACCATCTCCAAGATTTATTATTCTATGGTTCTTCCATCTGAAAAGATACTACCTCATTGTGATGTTGTTTTCATTGTCCTCAATAAGCTCTAAACCCAGTTCGAATGAAATCATACATCATTGAGATCTCGATTTCGTCCTAATTTCTCATGTATCTCTCCCCTGATGGCCCCATATAAGATAGAAAAAAATACCAAAAACCTTAATTTCAATAGATCACCTTGTTTTCAACAACATGCAGAGATGAAAACAAACGAGAACCATTAGTGATCGAATCCAGGAGATTTCTTAAACCCAGAATACCACCCGCGGAGACATCAAGGATCTAGATAAAAATGGAGCAGAGAAGAGATCGGGAGATGGAATGGTCACCTGATAGGTAGTATCGAACTTGTCGTACATGAATCGGGTGATGATGCTCGTCTTCCCCACCGATTGATCCCCTAAAAACACCAATTTATATTTCGCCAGCGCCGATACGATCGCCATCGGTGCCTCTCTCTTCTCCCTCTCTAACCCAAACCGAGATCACCTCTCTCTCCCTCTCGTTTGGATAGGAAAAGAGGCGAGAGAAACAGAGGCGAGGCGACGAACGAGCAAACGCCAACCTCGGAGAGGATCTCTTTTATGTGGGATTTTAGGCAGGGAGACGGGGACGGATGCGACTGTTAAACTTGATTAATTTCGAAATTTGCCTAGCTGGATGTTTGTAAATGGACAGATTAGGTGTTTGGTGTTTTGGACCGAACAGGCGAAGCATTCCCGCCATCTGCGATTAGTGGCGGCCACGGTCAACAGGCTCAAATGGAAAGCGGAAACGAACGCGTCGGGCTAAAAACTTCTTCCCAGAATACGCCTATGATATTAAGTTTCGCTTCCTTTTCGGGAGTACTCTCCAATGGTTCTGGATATGCCCCTGTGACCAGCGCACGTGCGTGACATGTGCTTTTTCTCCTCTATTTTCCTCTCTTTTCTCGATAAGCTTAAAAAGACGTATCTTTTTGTTCAAATTGAGCATTCTTTGGAATAAATTGGAATATCCATTCCTCCTCGACATAATTTGAACGTATATAATTGTTGATTTCACACCATATCTATCATAGAAGCCTTTCTTAAATCTGACTGAGAAGCAGGTAATCAGCAGGATCTGGAAAAACTCAGTTCACTTCAGCACTATTTTGCATCAAGATTTAAGAATTCCTCTTGAGATCCTCTGAGACACCTCAGAAGCGAGTGAATATTTGTCAGTAACATAACATGTATTCACAAATGCGGTATAACTTATATGATCAACATCAAGATGTTCATCCAACAGTTTGTCAATAAACAAATAAGCAGCTTCTACTTTCTTTTCGGAGCAGAGCTTTCTGATGAGTATATTCGCAGTTCTTAGCCAATGTTTCTTGTCCAGTCTAGCCAAGATAGCCATGGCGATGTTTTGCTCATCTTTCTTGCAGTATTCGAACCCCAATGTGATGCTAGTAACTTCACATGGAACTAAGTTCTTTTCTAGCATAGCGGCATATAGAACTCTTGCCTCCTCCAGTCTAGACTCTTTGCAAAGCCCGCTAATCAAAGTTCCATAAGTAACTGAATCTGCGACACATCCTTGCTGCCTCATCTTCTCGAAAAATTCCAGAGCAGAGCTCATCTTCCCATTCCTAGCATACCCGCAAATCATCGACGTATAGGTTTGCTTGGTTGGAACCAATCCAAGCCCAAGGCATTCGTCAAACAATCTCTCGCTCTCCACCATTCTTCCTTGCTTGCAGTGAAAAGCAATCAAGGTCGTATATGTATGAATGTCGGGAGCACATCTGGCCTCAATCATCCTATTGAATAATTCTTGAGCCTGTGCAGTCTCACCGCGCTTGCAATGCTCGGTAATGAGGATAGTATATGTGACTCTATCAAGCATCAACCCTGTTCGTCTAGAACCAGCTTGAAGAAGTCCATAAGCCTCGTCAACCCTGCCCTTCTTACAGAGGCCATTGATAACTGCATTGTAAGTATAGATATTAGGAAGGCAACCTTCCTCCGTCATAAGATCCAACAATTCATAAGCTCGATCGATATGTCCTTCTTTGCAATGCCCGTCGATGAGAGTAGTGTATGTATTGGTATTTGGCGACAAGTCTTGCTCCCTCATCTTTGTCAACAACATCTCGGCTCGGCTAAGCTTGCCCTCCTTACAGTATCCTCCAATCATCGCCGTGTAAGTGTGCACATTCGGCTTGTATAAATTGCTCCTGACAAGCTTCAAGAACAGCCGGAATGCCCTCTCCGTCCAACCAATCTTGCATAAGCCATCGATCAGTGCGGTGTGAGTATAGACATTAGGTTTCGAACCTCTCCCAACCATCTCCTCCAAGACTTGGAAGGCCTGCTTGACACTGCCCCTCTTGCACAAGCCATTGATGAAAGCAGTATAATTGATCACATTGGGAGCCAAACCCGTCTCGGACATTACCTTGAACACACCATAGACCTTACTGGAGAAACCCTTCTTGCAGAAGGCCTCGACGATCTTGGTGCACATCACGTTATCCACTCGAAAACCTCTCTCCTTCATGGGTCTCAGCAGATGCTCGACGTCGACGACGCGACCATGCTGACAATAAGCAAGAACTATGGTTTTGAAACTAGAGAAATCAGGCAGAACTCCACTGTTCGGCATTTCTTCGAACAACTGCTCGGCGAAGTCGATTGAATTCATTTCAACGGCTATTCTCAAAATCCAATTCATAGTATGGAGATGAAGCGGCAATCCCTGGTTCTGCATTTCGAAAACCATATCGACGGCATCTCTGAGCTTTCCGATCTCCGCGAAGCTCCTCGCCATGCACCGCATGACCTCCTGGGCCCTCTCCAGATTGCCGCGGTTCACCAGAGAGGTTGCGGCGGAGATATAGAACCTCATGAGATACTTAAACTCATCGCGAGCGATGGCCCAATGGAAGAAGGACATGGCGACCATGGATCCCTCCCGTTCCGCGAGAACACCCACAAGGGCGATGGCCTGTTCCGCCGTAACGTCGATGGGAACAGATCGGAGAGCTCGGTTTCCATCGTCGAAGGCTTTGGAGATGGCTTCGTAGGCTATAGAGATGGGGCCAGAGAGGGGTAGGAGAGCACTGGGGGGGCAATGGGGTGAATCCGGAGAAGGGTATTGAAGAGGAGGGGCCGTAAAGGGCCTTGGAATAGGAAAGGTGGGACCTTGGTGGGAGAAGCCTTTGGAGGAAAAGGTGGGAGAGCGGAGGAGAGGGAGGAGCCGGCGAGAGGTGGGATGGCAGGAGAACAGAGGCATCCCGTGTGGGTTCTCCGGCTGCTGTTAAGATTTTAGAGAAGAAACCATGCAACGCCGACGATGTGCTTGGTCGTATGAGAGAGCGATGAAGCGTTCGCACATGGCAAACACGTGACGTTGGGATCAGGACAATTATTCGATTTTTGGGATCAGCTGAGGGCGTGTTTAGATGCCTCGGATCCGGCGACTTCGAATGGGAGGGGATCTGACTATATGCTAAATATATCGTAAGAATTATTAAATGCACCACATCGTTTTGTCTGGTTTTAAAAAATTAAATATTATATTACATATTCGGTTTTTAAAAACCGAACACTATATAATATAGTTCGATCGATAACAATTGAATTATGTATTTTTATATGATTCAGTTGTTACCGATCAAACCATATAGCATAGTGTTCGATTTTTAAAAACCGAATAAAAAAATGATGCGATCTGCTTAGCACTTTTGTGCTGTGTATTTAGCCTGACCATTCATATAAGGCTTATTTGACTACTTGAGTAAGCGACCGATACAGAAAAAGCGAATACGTATAAGTACATATCTGAAAAAGAGAATCCGTATAAGGACAAATCCTGTTCTCGGCGTCCGCTTGATTCGACGGGACACTGCACGGCCTAACGTGATTCCAGAGTCCACAACAGAATTTTTTGCAATATGATATCCCTCATGTTCACATTTAGCGTTTTAATACCCCTGTGGTGTTTTTTTTCAGCTTCATACCCTTCAGCAAAAAAAAGACATGAATACCCCTCACTTTTGCCACGCATCATACATGTCATCATACGAGTCATTTATATGCGTGGTTATGTGGGTTTCTACGCGCATTTACATTCTACGCGCGTTTGCATTCTCCCGCAAATGGACTACTCTCTCACCATTATCGCCCATCGCATGGGTTTTTTCCGCCGGCATCTCTTCCTCCCTATCTCCTCAAGCCAACACCGACGGGATACCTTCGTATAACTTTTGAAGGTCGAACGGGTCCGCGGCGACGGCGGAAGGCAAAGTCTTCGCAGCCCTCGGGGAGGCCGCAGGCGGGTGAGGAGAATGAGATGAGGAGCGACAGAGTGTCGTTGAAGTGCAGCCCAAGGGTTTGGAGGTTGGGCTTAGAGATCTCTTCCTCCCGGAGAAGAGGAGAGGTCACCACCTCCATCCATGAGTGTCCGACTGTGGCAGCTTGCCTCTCCCCCATATTTGCACCACCTCCACTCATGTGCAACAACGAGTATTATTTACAATGAGTCCTCGACTTTTTCTGGCTTAACCGCACATAGAAACACACACAGGAACCCACTTAACTACGCGTAGAAACTCAATTAACTACGAGTAGAAACACTCAGCTAACAGCACATAGAAACACACACAGGAACCCACTTAACTACGTGTATAAACTCAATTAACTACGCGTAGAAACACTCAGCTAACTGCACATAAAAACACACACAGGAACCCATTTAACTACGCGTATAAACTCACTTAACTACGCGTAGAAACTCAATTAACTACGCGTAGAAACACTCAGCTAACCGCACATAGAAATACACACAGGAACCCACTTAACTACGCGTAGAAACTCAATTAACTACGCGTAGAAACACTCAGCTAACCACACATAGAAACACACACATGAACTCACTTAACTACGCGTAGAAACTCAATTAACTACGCATAGGCACTCAGCTAACCGCACGTAGAAACAAGCGGCCACAGTCAGACGCATTTGTTAGTCTTTTATGCGCGTTTGTTAACTACACGCGCGCGTAGTTAACAACGCATTTAATACGAGCGCACTGGAGGTCTTCTCACGCGCTGACACCACCGTACACTGGTTGCTTGCCATGGCCAATGGTTGCTTGCCACGTCCTAGAGAATTAATGCCATCATTGACTTTGACAACAACGCATGGATTGGCATGGCATGTATGTATGATGACATGTATGATGCATGGCAAAAGTGAGGGGTGTTCATGTCTTTTTTTTGGCTAAAGGGTATGAAGCTGCAAAAAAACACCACATGGGTATTAAAACGCTAAATGTGAACATGAGGGGTATCATATCGCAAAAAATTCGTCCACAACACGCCAAACATGTCCTAAAATGAGAGGACGCTGCGTCTGGAATCCACTCCCTATACGTACTGTGGACTCCGAATCCACGGCACACCAAACACACCCCGAGATGACGATAAAGATGATCAATCACATAATATAAGATTTTAGGGTTAATATCATAAATCCCCTAAACACATATAATAAATTTCACAAAACCCCTAAAATCAACGTTATAAGACAGAGCGGAGTGAACAAAACTTTATCCGACGTTACGTCTTCTGGATCAAAGATCCAAGGATTGAGGACAAACCACCACATAACTGAATTAGGGGCCCACTCCTAACACGTATGATAACTGAAAATAATGGTGACAGGTGGCACGGGAATCCGGGCTAGTGTCTTACAATAGCCAAAAGTACAAGGTATTTCAAAAATCTATGTGGATTGGTTTAATGTCAATGTATAAGAAAAGAAATTATCTATTCAGCTACCCCGATAATGGGTATATACTCGTATGGTTTTTAAACTTTTGTCTTACGGCATATTAGTCATCCCAAAACTTAATTATATATTTCTTTGTCAAATTTAAATCTCTTGCCCGCTTGAAAGGGGTTATATAATATAATTTAACATTTTTCGAAGGATATTTGGATGTTATTCGAAATTGAGCACTGATATTTAGCCACCTCATTAAAATCCAACTCGATATAGCAGCGTAGATTTGTGTCATATGTTTAGAATTTTAATACATACTTCTTCGTATCAGTGACATGTGTATGCATATATATATATATATAAACCTTATAAGGAGTAATAACGGTTAACCTGCATTAATTCATATCTCTTAAGTTTCTTTATATATATTCTCTAAGTTTGCTTTATATAAACATACATTAATTCATATCAACTTAAGTTATATTAATATTATCTTATGCAATATGCAAAGACTTATATATTTATTTTATATACCCTAAGTTAGACTTATAATATTTTATTTTATATTTTATTGGTTATGTTTTATGGTGGCAGTGAACAAAAAACTATGACCAACCTTCGAACCCTGGACCACCTACGGGTCAACACAACCGTCTAACCAGACAAACTACAGGGAGTTTGTTAAAATTTTATATTAATAATAACTAAAAACTGTGCCATGGGCACAGGTGAGTACTAGTATCATATATATATATCAACTTTATAAGGAGCAATAACGGTTAACCTGTATTAATTCGTATCCCTTAAGTTTCTTTATATATATTCTCTAAGTTTGCTTTATATAAACCTGCATTAATTCATATCAACCTAAGTTCTATTAATATTATCTTATGCAATATGCAAAGACTTATATTTATTTTATATACCCTAAGTTAGACTTATAAAATTTTATTGGCTATGTTTTATGGTGGCAGTGAACAAAAAGCTATGACCAACCTTCGAACCCTGGACCACCTACGGGTCAACACAGCCGTCTAACCAGACAAACTATAGGGAGTTTATTAAAATTTTATATTAACAATAACTAAAAACTATGCCAGGGGCTAGGGGTGGCAATTTGGGTCATGACCCGTGAACCCGACCCGACCCGACCCGAGTTAAACGGGTTTGGGTTTGGCATAAACGGGTTCGGGTCATAAACGGGTCGACCCGTTTATGACCCGTTTATAAACGGGTCGGGTCGGGTTGACCCACGGGTTAGGCGGGTCAACCCGTTTACCCATTTAAAAATAAATAAAATTAAAAAATCAAAACCCTCTCTCAGCTGATGCTGATCTCAGCGGCTCAGCCTCACCCTCTCTCTGGTGATCTCAGCCTCTCTTCTTCTCCTCCTCTCCCGACCCTCTTCCTCCTCTCCCAACCCTCTTCCTCTCCTCCTTCTCCCCGACCATCCTAACCCACCGCCCCTCTGTTCTCCTCCTCTCCCAAGTCCCAACCCTCTCTTCCTCTCCTCCCCGGCCGCCCCTCTCTTCCTCTCCTCCCTCTCTTCTTCCCCGGCCATCCTAACCCACCCGCCACCTCCTACTTCCTCCACCTTCTCCTCTCCAACCAGCAGCGGTGCGGCCCCCTCGTCCTCCACGGCGGCGCGGCCCCCTCGTCCTCCACGACTCAGATCACGAAGCCACCGACCGCCCCTCTGTTCTCCTCCTCTCCCAAGTCCCAACCCTCTCTTCCTCTCCTCCCCGACCGCCCCTCTCTTCCTCTCCTCCCTCTCTTCTTCCCCGGCCATCCTAACCCACCCGCCACCTCCTACTTCCTCCACCTTCTCCTCTCCAACCAGCAGCGGCGTGGCCCCCCTCGTCCTCCACGGCGGCGCGGCCCCCTCGTCCTCAACGACTCAGATCCGCCCAGATCCGCCGTCCACGACTCAGATCCGGCCAGATCCGGTCGTCCACAACTCAGATCCGGCCAAATCCGCCGTCCACGACTCAGATCCGGCCAGATCCGGGCGTCCATGACTCAGATCCGACCAGATCCGCCGTCCACGATTCAGATCCGCCCAGATCCGGCCGCCCACGACTCAGATCCGGCCAGATCCGGCCGTCCACGACTCAGATCCGCCCGTCCACGACTCAGCCGGTCATCCACGGCTCAGATCCGCCCGTCCATGACACAGCCGGCCGTCCACGACTCAGATCCGCCCGTCCTTGACTCAGATCCGCCCGTCCATGACTCTGCCGGCCGTCCACGACTCAGATCCGCCCGTCCTTCACTCAGATCCGGCCAGATCATGCAAGATCCGGCCAGATCCGGCAAGATCCGGCTGCCGGCGCCGCCTCTCCCTCCTGGGCCGTGGCGGGTCAACCCGAACTCGATCCGACCCGTTTCATAAGCGGGTTAGACGGGTCGGGTCGGGTTGACCCGTTTATAAATGGGTCGGGTTTGGGTTTTATAAACCTGACCCGTTTATTAAACGGGTCGGGTTCGGGTTTGGTATTTAATAAACGGGTCAGTGTATGACCCGACCCGAACCCGACCCGCGAACCCGAATTGCCACCCCTACCAGGGGCACAGGTGAGTACTAGTCAACCTTATAAAGAGCAATAACGGTTACAACCGTTTCCGTTCTATTAGTTTGTTTATATGTATATTTTCCTAAGTTAACTTTGTATATTTTTATCATATTCCCTATGTTAGTTTTAAATATACATCCTTATAATCATAAACCAAGAGATTAGTTTTAAATATCCATCTATCTATATAAAACAGGATTTTACTTACATCAGATGTCCTACAAAAGTTTAGAATATTTATATCTGGTGGTTTAGAATCACCCCATCACACAAATTAAGTTATTTCTAAAAATAACTGAATTCATTCGTATATGAAGAGTTGGGTGTGGTGGAGGTGGTTACAAAAGAGAGATAATGAAAGAGGTGGGTGTGATTGGCAAACCGTGCAATTTGCACGGGGATCCGCTAGTATATATATATACTAGTTGTGCCCCCTGCCACATTGCAGGGTAACCACCAATCCCACCCCAATAACCACCCAATAACTACCTCCTCTATGATTATCATGCCACATAAGCTCCACCTAGGAAACTCTCCCGCCACATAGGACAACAAAAGTTTCACTTATAACCTAGCCTCATATATGGCTGACTAGTCCTATCCCATGCCACATGGCAAGGTAACAACCATCTCCCCTCACCTCCCTCATAACTCCCCACTAATCCCCTCTAACTCACCCCCTCTCCCACTATGATCCCCTCCACATCAGAAGCCACATAGGATAAACCATGCCACATAGGATGCCAATAGGACAACAAAAGGTTAACTTATAACCATGCTCCTATATAAGGATGATATATATATATACTATGTGGACCGGTGACACGGGTAACCACTCACCCCCACAACCCCCTAACCACCCACCCTCACTGTCCTCTCTATGACTCAACTGTCACGCGTCCCCCTCTCTCATCCTCCTTTCTATGACTCAATTGCCATGTGTGAGAAAATAAATGAGTTAGGTTGTGACTCATAAAAAGTGATCTTATACATATATAAATATGCATAGATATATATATTTTACATATATATACGCACATACACATACATACATACATACATTATGAATATAAATACACATATGTACATATTCATTTATGTATGTACACATACATACACATATATATATGCATGCATACATGTACATCTATCATAATTAAGTGCGTGTCTATGCACATACATATACATATACATCAGGAAATTTAGAGGCAAATTCTATACTACGATCAATAGGGACAATTGTTCCTTTGCCAATATTATGGCCCAAAAATCGTATTTCAGTTTGGAAGAGTTTCATTTTTGGAGCAGATATTACTAATCCATTGCGAATAGCTAAATGTCTAAATGTTTCCAGATGTTTCACATGCTGATCAATGTTATCAGAAAAGATAAGTACATCATCAATATAGGATAGAATAAAATTCGTATAAGGAATAAAAATATCATTCATAATATTTTGAAATTCTGAAGGAGCATTCTTTAAACCAAAAGGCATTATATTTATGAATGGAATATTGATGGTATGAGTGATCATCAAATTTTGAATATGGCACATCGTATGATGATGTATGCTACTATCTGCCGTAATAATAACAATACTGATCAGCAAGTTGCGGCCTTCCTTACTTGCGGATTTACTGGAAGCTTAAAAGGCTGGTGGGATAATTATCTCCAATTAGAGCAGCGCACTGAAATTCTTAGTGCCGTTAAACTTGAGAATAGCCAGCAACAGGCTGATGCTGTCTACACTCTTGTTTTAACCATTCTGGACCATTTTACTGGTAATATTACTGGCCAGGGGGAACGGATACGCACTTTATTACAAAATCTGCGCTGTCCTACGCTTACACATTTCCGATGTTATAAAGATGTTTTTCTTACTAGAGTTATGCAACTCACTGATGCAAATAGCAGTCATTGGAAGTCTAAATTTATAGACGGATTACCTAATCTTTTTGCTGAACGTGTTAGAAATTATATGCGTGAACAAAATGGTGGTGTTATACTCTTTGATGCCTGCACCTATGGTACTTTAGTTAATGCTTGCATTCATGAAGGTTTGAGTCTTTGCAATGATATTAAACTCAAACATCAATTAAAAGCTCATAAGCTTACCGAAAGAAAACAACTAGGTGAATTTTGTGAGCAATTTGCATTTGATGAGCCTCGGAAAATCAAGCCGCCTAAGGAAATAGCTGAGAAAAATAGAAAACCTTTTATTAAAAGAAAATTTAAGAAAAATACACCACCACCACTAAAGAATAAGACCCAAAAGCATCCAAAAATTGACAAAAGCAAAGCCAAATGTTTTAAATGCGATAAAATTGGACATTATGCTAATCGTTGCTATTAGTTCGTTATAGCTCTGGTAAATGGAACTCTACTCAACTCAATTATTCCACAATCAAGAAAGAAATGCTTTCTATTATTAAATGCCTTTATAAATTTCAGGAGGACATCCTAAATCAGCCCTTCATTCTTCGTATTGATTGTAGCTCTGCAAAGAGTGTTATTGAAAAAGATATTAAGAATCTAACATCTAAACAAATCTTTGCTCGATGGCAAGCTGAATTAGCTGTGTTTGATTTCACTATTGAATTTATTCCTGGTATTCATGCTATTAGAATATCTGAGACCCAAATCCCCCATGGGATTTACGAGAAGGAATCTAAATCAGATTCAGAAATGAGTTTTCAGTTGTAAATGGATTTTAGACCTAACAGTCCCCTTAGGAGATACCTCAATGAGGAATTTCAAAAGTTGTATAATAAGCAATTTCGTGATTGGTTTTTTGTAACCTTTAATGAGGAACAAAGAAATTCTTATAAAGAGTTATATTATAGTGAATTAGAAGCTAAAAATCAGATCCAGTTCTTTGCTCCTTGGTTTTATAATCAAGGAAGGCCGCAACTTGCTGATCAGTATTGTTATTATTACGGCAGATAGTAGCATACATCATCATACGATGTGCCATATTCAAAATTTGATGATCACTCATACCATCAATATTCCATTCATAAATATTACGGCCCGAATAATCTTGTTGTAAGAAAGTATCATTTTCTTCAAATAAGAGGTCAATAGGAGAAGGTCGTTTATAATAGAATTTTTCTAAATTTCGAGGTCGGTGTTCAATTTTATTAACAGTTTGAAACTGTTGTTCAGTTTCTAGAGATATTATCTCAGAATCAGTATGCTCAATCTGATTTTCAGTCATAGTATTAAGAACTTGTAATTTAGCTTGAGTTAATTGTTTACTGAGAGAATCTATTACTTCTTCAGTTAACTCTTTTCCTAATTTAAAATTCGAAATGTCAACATTAGGTTTCACAGAAGGTTTTGTATGCAGTTTGACTGCTTTATCTTTAGTCAAATGCAGAGTTGGGATTAGTTCACCAAGTTTAGTGACAAGTTTATCAATTGTTCGTTCAACACGAGTTAGTTGTTGACCAAGAACTTGGGAATAAACATTAGTATAATTATTTTGTTTAAAGATTTTATTCAACTCTTTAATTGTTTCATTTATAGTTTCTACAGGTTTAATAAACGCATAAGTATAAATACACATATTATACACACATATATATACATACATATAAACATATACACATATAGATACATATATACATTGAGTTGATATAAAAGACACATGGTGAAATAATTTGCACACGCCACAATGGGTTGGGTGGCCAGCAACCTCATATGGGATCGGATAAAAATCATTTTTCATATAAATTTAGAGAATCTATTGATTATGATATTAACTCAAGAAATTATCCACAGATAGACCTACTGAGACGAAATATATATATGAGGTCATTCGATCTTTTGGTTGCTTTATATCCATTACGTACGAAGGCCATGCATCCATAAGTTTATGTCGCATGTCATCAAAAGTCGGTGCTTTATTAACCATCCTAGAAGCTGTTAGAAAGAACCGCCTGGTACTTTGTCATCCACTAACTTATGAATAAAGAGCATCTAGACCTGTAGATCTTGATAGGCACACGATTCACGAGTTCTCTATGGTTGTATCAATTGATGGTTAGAAGAAGGTCAAATTGCTCACATGCCATGAACTAATTAAATACTATCAGGTGTTTGTATTATAAACTACGAGAACCAAAGATGCCAGCCAGGGTGTGCTTACCGCACTGAATCCTGTGATACATGGGGCTGCATCGGAGCAGCAGCTGGTGTTGCATCGTGTGATACATCCTGTGATACAATGTATCAGACTATATTTGGAAGCTATTTTGATAATAAATGCGACAACATCATGCACATGATGTAGAATATCGATTGATACATCTTGGTGCATGATATTGCAGCATTTTAAAGGGGAAATAGTGACAGATAAACGTATAAATTAACTCGCAACAAGGTTGTAACCCATATTTTTCTTTTTTCCTTGGGCCTAATCGAAAACACAGTTCATAGTAATAGCATGACGTGGATTTGTCTATTTAAGCTCAAAGATAGATAGGTACGTCTTTTGCTAGTCAACCACTTTTCCTTTTAATGCACAAAACCACCTAAAAGATGGGGCTACAATAACCACTCCAAAGTTAGACAATCTCCAAGCTTCCTTTCTTCATGCCAAGAACACACAATATCACAAGTACGCATGTTGTAGCCTTTCAACAAACCCCATGATCAGAGCATAGTGAATCTAACACACAAGACGTACAATTAATTAAGATCCATCGATCTCTTCTTCTATATTCACATCATATCATTAGGATCATATATATATATATATATATATATGGGTACCTATGTTCTAGCTAGAACTAGAGACTATAAGGAGGATGGCATCTAATGCGTGCAGATTGGCTTCTTGGTGGGAGACAATTGTGCATGGTTTTTTGTAATCAATCCTTGCAACACAAGAGCCTAAACCCCGGCTTGAGTAGCGCCGGCGCCGGAGAGCTCTGGTTCGGCAAGGGGTGCACAAACTTGCAGTTGGGGCACGACGGCGACGCCTTGGACATCATGACCAGCATATGGCACCGCATGCACACCGCGGCCACCATCTCCTTCTGATCATCCTCGAACACCGCCCACGACAACGATCGCCGCGACGCCACTCCGCCGGCTAGATCATCGAATTCCTCCTCCTTTTTCTCCTCCCCGTCATGAACATGGCCAGTACTAATTCTCCGTGGCTCGCATGCAAGGTTGAGCTCGAGGTCCAGAGACATCGGCGGCTCCACAGGGCACCGCTGCCGGGGGTCCTCGGAGGTTCTCTTGTGGGTCCTCGTGTTGTAGAAGTGTATCTGCCCAGACTGCATGCAAACAGAGTTATACATACTCTGTTTTCATCATAGTTACGAACACAAGTAATTAAAGAGTAGATTTAATTAGAACTATAAATACCTTGATATCGAGGCAGCGTTGCCATTCCAACGGCAAGGGAGTATCCAGTTGGAGATCAACGGTCGGCTCTGTCTCATCCCTGCGAACCTTCCTCTCCTTCACGAACTCCCCCTGTTCTTCTTCATCGCCATGATCACTTTCCCACTTCCTCTTCTTCGAGGAGATCTCTGCCAGGTTGATGCATGATGTCTTCCTTCCTGTATCCAGAGCTGCTTGCAAAGACACGATGGTTGATTCAGTCATCTCTCTCTCTCTCCCTCCCCGCTCTCCCTCTATGAGTTATCTGGTGGTGGATATGGGCTGGGTTTTATAGGCCAGATTAGAAGAACATTTAAGGTGCACAAGAGAGCTGCAACCAAAGGATCTAATAGAGCAGGCTTTAAAGGTACATTGGAAAGGCCCCACAACAACCCCTCCTCTCTCTAGTCATCAGGGAACACTCATCTGCTTGCTTGCTTGCTCTTATGCTCACCACCCCATCATATATCCCTCTATATCCCACGTCACGTAGAACTTATATCACGAGCTCACAGCCCTCTGATCTGAATACTTGATCATATCGAGGCCGTTGAGATTGATGTAGGATGGGTTTGGGTGGCGTGAGAGAGGGTGTAGGATAAGAGGGGCGGTGATGATATGGGTATGCAGTTGCAGGGTGTTGAATGCCATCGCTCTTCCATAACTCCAACTTCCACATTTTGCTCACCAAAGAACTCGAACTTTTAATGCACCCCAACACCCACTCTTAAAACCCTTATTAATTTAAAACAACCAACACACACACCATGAAATAAATATGGAGCCTCCCCCTCCTTAAATTGGTGAAGCCAGGCCTTCAAATTACCCATTTATTTCACTTATATTAATGCACCATGCCATTGATGCTGTCCTTGGCCTCTCTCTCTCTCCTAGTAGTTACTGTTGAGTTATGGCTCACAGATGAGTTGGATCTTATATTCACTCACTTCCAACCATTTGGTTTGGGACTCATCTCTTTCTATCGGTTTAAACTTTTGGGAGAGTTGATGAAGTTAACAAGTAGGATGCATATCAAAAATGGAAGGGAAAAAGAGGATCTTTTTAGGGAACTAATTAGGAGGATTGAATTGTATATATAAAAAGAAGACGGAGCAAAGTGTAGATGCTTGAGCACCCCAAGATGGGAGCATGGGAGTGAGGTAAAGGTACGTAGCACAGAGAGAATAAGAAAGGATAGATTCTAGGTGTGGTGCAGAGGAGAGAAATAAGAAAAAGAATGAGGGACTTTTGTGACAACTTTTTACTATTAGTATAAAAAAAAAGGGGTGGGGTGTTAATTGTTATGGAGAGGGGATAGAAGAGTGCATGATGATATCATAAATAAACTGGGCTTGGAGGGGAATAAATACATAAATATGAAAGAAACATAACATTAAAGGTAAATTACATTTTAGTATCCTATACTTTGATAAATGTTCGGTTTAGACCATGGGTTTTGAAACTTTACGAGAAATAACCCTAATCTTCTTTTGAGCCCCCCCAACGATGACGGCGTTTAAAGGCAAACCAGTGACAAATCAGTTTTTGACTTGATTTTGACTGGTTTTTTTATTTTGACCGGTAGATCCAAGTGCTCATAGTCTCTCTCCTTCTCCCACTCACGTGACGATCGCGACCTCTTCCAACATCGTCGACCTGAGCCCCCTTCTACTAGAAGCCGCTTCCATCCTTCTTTCGTTGGTCATCTTCCTCGACCCTGACCCCATCACCGCCGCACACGCGCAAACGGCTCTGCAGCCAACCACGTCACTGCCTCCTCCCGAACGATATCTCTCATATTCACTCTCTTCTCTCACTTATCTCTCTCTCCTACACAGAGGATCTTCTTCCGCGGCACCGTTATCGGCATGAAGCCACGTTCCCGGAGCCAAGGAAGGCGGTCGTAGGTAGTAAAGTGTACATTTTCTAAACTAAAGGGCAGTAAAATGTAATTTGAACAAACATTAAAAGATGTGAGCGGGAGGAAGGCGGTCGTAGGTCATGGGTTCGAGTCCACCTGCCATCATTAACTCCCCTTCAATTCCAACCTTTAATGCCATCATCCATTCTCGTCACCACCCGTTGCAGTTTAGTTAAATGCGATCACCCACCCACCCTCTCTCTCGGCTATAGATATGGATCCGCATATAGATCCGAACCCGTTAATGTAAATAAGATTTCAGTGTATTTTTATACTGAAACGTACATTTTTTTGTATGTTTGGCAAAGTTATAAACTTCATATACATATACATTGGGAAATATCCTATTATGTACGTGTAGATTCACTTGCCGTCGCTGACTTTACTATAATGTGTGATCTAAATTCGAATCCAATAAGATTTTGAGATGTGAAATAACCATCTCTGTGTGCAGGCTTAATGTGTCATGATTGCTATTTGGGGGAGACATTGAAGGCATTGCCCACTGCAGCACAGGGACGAATAAATGTGTCAAGCTACTCCAAAGCCAAAAATGAGATTATAGACAATGCCTGGTAACCATGGAAAATGACCCCCACCTTTCTAATAATTGGTGCTCGTGGTTTTGGCCGGGTCGGAACGAACTTGTTTGATAGGTTGATTTGGGTTCGAGTAGGTTTCGTAGTGAAATAGGATATCAGGCATCTAAGAAATTGCCACAAATAGCCATATTCTATATCTAGCAGAGAAATTAATGAATCTCTCAATTAACAGAACGCACATCAGAAACACATGGAGCAGGCACAATTTATAGCACAAGCGGTGGCTACGACGCAAATACAGATCGCCTTTGAGGGGAGCAAGCGCATGATACGACAAAAGACAATGACCGGTGATCGTAACGTGCATGTCAATTGTCCATAAGCCTATTAATGCTGTATCGAGTGATATGATTGATTTGGCCATATCCTAGTAATCCGATCGCACCGGTTATGGTTATTCGATTGCAAGGGGGGCTCGATGCTGTCAGCCAAAATCTCGAATCTTAAAAGTCATAGCAACTTGATCCACCAAACTTATCAGGATTCCAATATTCATTCACGAAGGATATTCCACCCAACTCGTGCCACTCACAGTTATACCAAAGGCAATCTATGGGTCACCCACCCACCATGGAAACATGAAACGAATCGGATACGAACATAGACGAGATACGTCCAGATGGAAATTGCCCGCCCCAAGTTGATGTGGAATGATCCAATTAGCAAATGGGCGAAGTTAACCACTCTTAACCAACGAGTTATATGACTCGTCAATTCGTTATGAACCTTAAATATGTCACTCTGACTTAGCCCAATTGAGCCTATCGATGGGCTTGTGAGGCTGACTTATTTAATTTAACAAATTTTAATGTGTTTGTGCCCGCATTTCGCATGGCAATCAGACTCGATTGCTGAAATAAGTAAGCAGTTCCAATCCGATGACACGGCTTTGAATCCGATGACATTGACCTGTTACTAAACGGGTTGTGTTCGAGTGCTAGTCGAGACCCCATGTCTAGATCCAAATCACACCCGACCAAACCTGATCCATTGCCAATTCCGACGCATGACTGTGCGAGGGGAGGGACCAATGCAGCTTGATACTGTATCAAATGATATCATCGATTTGACCGTCTCACGTATACAACACGAGGTGGTGTGATGCGTGGGCTTCATATGCTTGACTTAATCAAGTTGATCCAATACCTTACTCGGATTCGGCTCCGGACCCATAAACCATACAAGCCTCACCACATCACATGACTCCCATTCACCACGCCCAATCCTCCTAGAATTCGAGATCACCTTACTCCCGCCGTCCGTTTCCAAGGACACCGATCTCACAGGCATTTACACGGTGGATCTGGAAGCCGCACTGCTTCGGTTTCCTGGGCCCAAGTCCCACGGCATTCGAAACCCAAACCCGGCAGTCCAAACTACGGCAAAGCCAGCCAAATCCCCACTCTATTCAATATCGAATCCCCGCCACCATCCCCACTATGCTCCAAAGAACCCTAGAAAGTGTTTTATACCGGGCTTAACGCTGATATTGTTCTATTCTCTCTTCAACCTCCAAGCGTCGCTTCCAATGGCGAGCCCCAACCATACCACTATAAACCCCCCTCGTGCTCTCCGTGCTCGCTCCCTTCCGTCTCTCCCCTAGCAATTGCCATTCCTCGATCGCGACGATGAGTTCCGAGGTCCGTTTCTACTCCTCTGCTCTCCCTTTGGTTCCTGCCTCCGACGAGCTCGCTTGGGGCGTGGGCGTGGGAGGGCTTTTCCTCGAATCATCGGTGCCGGATTCCTTCGTATCGTCGATCTCAGCTTTGAATTCCAAGGTTTCGTTCGGTAGTCGCCGGGATTGGGTGTCTTTGGGGGTTTCCCGGCGGGGTAATGGGGGATTCTTGTCGGTGAGCTTGTCGGCTAGGGGAGGGGAGGGGATTGTGAGGGTTACGACGGAGTTATTGGATCGGGATGGAGGTAAGAATGATGAGATGGAGGGGAAGGAGGGGGAGGAGGGCGATGACACGGTGGTTAAGGCTGCGGAGAAGCGAGTTGTTCGAGGGGCCGGAGCTGGTGCAATGAATACCACTAAGCATCTTTGGGCTGGGGCAGTGGCTGCAATGGTCTCGAGGTGATCAAATGTTTATGTAATAGCTTCAAGTTTACGTTTTCTATGAGTTTGTCTTATTTTAAGACCCCATACTCAGCTGCATTGAAGGTGCTGATACTTGTGTCACTACTTACTACTGCTTTTTGTTACTGTTTGACAAGAGGTGCTCATTTTGATAGTTAGTGGCACATACTCTTACCAACTTTCATTGTCTTCTGCTTTTCATGGGTACGCCTGTCTTGTAACTCTCCCAATAATTCGAGTGATCCACAACAACATTTATGTACTGATCAATTTTTTGAAAAGTGTTCGAAGATTACAAGACACGATGGCATTCTGAGAAGTTTTCCTCAGCTAAAGAGAAGTTCTTGGAAACTTGACAGGTGAGGTGTTTGAGAGGAAAGTTCTGGAACTAGGTGACAGCGTGGAGACCACATTGCAAGTTATTGGAGAATTGTTATAGTATTGTCCATTATGTTCGAAGAAGGCATTTCATGACAGATTATAAATTTTTCTGCTATTTGTTTCAGCTAATTGATAAGTGAGTATAATTGGCACAGTTATAGCCGATCAGTTTCTTGATTCTCGCTAGACAACAATAAAGTGGGAAAGAATTACCATGTTTTCTTGTTATCTTGAATGCTCTATAACTATTAAATCTGTCAGACTTTGGATTTTGTTGGTGTTTCTTCTGCAGAAGGTCGTTTGATTCGTTGCTATTCTTTGTAGCATACCGACATCGATTGAGAGTTGTTAAGAATGGAAATTGAATCACTTGATTCAAAAGCAACGGTCTTCGTTGGGAGGAATGTTCTCATAGACCATAGGTTTAGGACCTTTCTCTAATTGTGTCAGTTGTTCCATGCCTTATGCTTTGTAAACACATGGTTGCTGCTAGAAAATTCTTATTGCAAGAGTCTCTCAAACTGTCATATAAAAGAGGACGAGGAGCATCACAACGCAAACATGCGATTAAGTATGTTTGTCGTAGTGATGTAAAACTGTGCGCATGCCAAATTTGGTCTCCCTCTTTCCGAACTTTACCTTACTCTGCATGTGGTTCATGGGAATTCGAGCATTTGTAGTATCTATGCCTGCACAGTCACACATGAATGATTAATTTTGAAACCAGCAGATCTATTTTGTTCAGTGTGTATGGGCATGTCTAAGAGGACTATGAGTCTATGACTTCTACATGTGAATTTATTACACAGTGGACCCTGTGACCATATCTACTGGCTCACACTAATGTGAAACCATGTGAGTTCCTGAGCCGAGATTTTTTTTTTTTTGTGCTAAGTTGAGCCAAAAGGCTGGGTGATACAAGACACTATGTCAAACTACAGCAAGGCGGGGAAACCACAGCCGCAACACCAGCAGCCCCATGTCTAGCCCGGCGTGTGAGGTCGGTCATCCGCCACTGCATTTGCCTCGCGAGGTACATGCATAAAAATCACTCCTCCCAAGATGACCACATTGATATCTTGAATCCTTTAAAGATAAAAAAAACGACAACTGTAGATGTTAACACCTAGGAAGCACTGACACTTCTAGCGGAGTGTGTCCTTGTCGGACACTGTATCAGACACGACACTCATGGGACATTCATCGGACAGGTGTTAGACACGTTCTTGGCATGTCCTCTTTTTTTTTTCTTTTTTTTTAATTACACCTGGCGTGTGATAAACAAACCATGGATGCATAAACACACAATCCATGTCGTCTTTTCTATTCAGTGGAGTTAGATTAAAAGTGACTATTGTTCTTTCCCTCCTTCCAAGACCTAAAACCCTAACCTTAAAATCTTAAGGTTTACCAAGTTAATGCCAAGCTATTGATGCTTTAGCTAAAAAGGACATGTTTTTTATACTTTATTTAGTTGTGCATCTTTCGCTAAAATATTATTGTACATATGACATACAAAAACGTTTCTTTTTCTACACGTCCCAACCGCGCCATGTCTTGCATTTTACAATAATCACTGTGTCGGCTTGTTCATGTCGTATTCATGTTGCGTGTCCTGTGTCCATGTCCGTGCTTTCTAGGTTAACACCATGAAAATGTACTTTTCATTAATCTTAGGGAATATTTAATCTTTTGGGAAAAGAAAGAGATAAAAAGAGGGAAAAGAGATGTCTGGTGTGCGACATTTCTGGTTGCATACGTTGCAATCTGATTTTGGTGTGTGAAATTATGAAAGGGACTTGAGCGTCCTTGCCTAAGTGCTCCATATCGTATGCCATGTTCTTATTTTTGGACTGTCAAGTAGGTTGTGGAACTGTAGGATGTTTCTTGCTTGAATTCATTGCCTGCACTTTTGGTTTAATGATTGATAATGTTAAAGACTTGTTAGATTTTCTCCTGGGTGTCTACTACATCTTCTCTAACATGGCATACTTCTTGTATCAGAACGTTTGTTGCTCCTCTGGAGAGACTAAAACTGGAGTATATAGTGCGTGGTGAAAAGATGCATATATATGATCTTATAAAGAAAATTGCAACTACGCAAGGTGTGAAAGGCTTCTGGAAAGGAAACTTCGTGAACATTCTTCGCACTGCCCCATTTAAGGCAATAAATTTTTACTCGTATGACACATACAGAAAGCAACTTCTTAAATTTTCTGGAAATGAAGAAACAACGAACTTCGAAAGATTTGTTGCTGGTGCTGCAGCGGGTGTTACTGCTACCATGTTGTGTATTCCAATGGACACGGCAAGTGTTAATTTCTTCTTCTCTATCATTTTAAGGAATACAAGATTTACCCTTGCTTTCTAGGTTTTCTGGGTTTCCTCCGTGAATGTCTTACAGAATTATTGATTTTCCGTTATTGAAAGAATAACTTGCTTATAGTACATTGTGCTATTGATTGTTACTTTTTTTTATACACCCGAGCTGGATGGTACAATGGGCATTCTCTTGTGAACTTTTCTTAAAACTGGCGTGATTCTTTCTAAATCTGCCATTATACTTCTGTTTTTTATTCTTACGTCTCTTCATTGAAATTTCAGATTCGAACAAACATGGTAGCACCTGGTGGTGAAGCTTTAGGTGGTGTTATTGGTGTTTTTCATCATATGGTCCGAACTGAAGGGTTTTTCTCTCTGTACAAGGGATTGGTACCTTCTATTATCAGCATGGCACCTTCTGGTGCAGTTTTCTATGGCATCTATGATATATTAAAGTCAGCTTATTTGCATTCTCCTGAAGGAAAGAGGAGAATGTTACTTATGAAGCAACATGAAGGCGAAAAAATGAATGCCTTCGATCAGCTGGAATTGGGACCCATGAGGACCTTATTTTATGGGGCTATTGCTGGTGCATGTGCTGAGGCTACTACATATCCTTTCGAAGTAGTCAGGAGACGGTTGCAAATGCAGGTCCGAGCAACAAAGATGAATGCATTTGCTACTGGTATGAAGATAGTTGAGCAAGGCGGAGTTACTGCTCTCTATGCTGGCTTGATTCCCAGCTTGTTACAGGTATACCTAGATTTTTGTTTAATATATTAAGTAGCTTTTCAAATTTTGCAAGTATCTACAAACTCATGGCTGATGAATAAAGTGTTAGATGAACTCAATAGAATTTGTTCTATCACTGCAATAACCAGTGCCTGGTACTAATGCTTCTCTGGATTTGTGCATAGAAACTTTCTAGAGACTTTTCTATAAGTTCAATGACAGACGAAAGAAGAATATGAAACTGTTTGCTTAAAGTGGTCCTTTGTAGCCATTGTTTCAACATCTCTCTTTATTTATATTTATTCATTTCTGTTCCACTTTATATGCTCGTTTTGTTCTTTTGCTGACCATCAAATACTAGCAAGACGATACTTCTGCTTCTATGGAGAATGGTCGTGGTCCTCGTGGAAGATTATTCTAGCTAGAGCATTTCCGTTATTTAAACTTTTAATTTTGCGGGTAAGAGTAGAAATGGTAATTGTCTTTTCCATCTCACGCGACACTGAAGGATCAATAGGATCCACAATATTTACCTAGAAAGTGAGATATTACCACAGATGGATCTTAACATTTCTGTTCCATAGACTGTCATTGATACCTACGTACAGCATTAGAAAATCTTAGTTCTCAAGTTATTTTATTTTATTTTACAAGCTATTGAACTGCTAGGGTAACCACTTAAGGCAGTATAAAGTGCGTGAATGGGTAGTATGTATGAGTCTAGTTTTAAATTGGAACAAGAAGCACCAAAAAGAAGGCATGCAATGTGCATTGTAAAGGGGAAAAGACCTATGAAACTGAAACGCTTGTTTTGTCTTTAACCAATTTAAAGTGGCTTCCCATATTTTTCTGAGTTGTTATTGGTCCTGGTGGTCTCATTGTTGTTTCGCGTTCTTGAGAAAGAGAACTAAATCGATTTCTATGGTATTAGCACTGCGAACTGTTTTCCAGTTTCTTGGATATGGATTTTTACTAAACCGATTTCTATGGTATTAGCACTGCCAACTGTATCCCAGTTTGTTGGATTTGGATTTTTGGATCTGTCATCGTTAGATTGTTTCATATATGTCATGTTTGATCTTTCTCTAATTCTCTTCTCCACCACCTCTGCCAAAAACCTTTACATTCGTGGGATGGGTCTCACTAATGGGGGACAACAAAAAGAAATGCTTGCAAGTTTTTTGATATCATGGTATGATCTAATTCTTAGTTGATAAACGTTGCTATATTGTGGTGTATAGGCTACTTGTCAGGAATGTAGCCTTTGGTAAAATTATTTGAGTGTGAGGTCTAGGTTTTTCAATTGGACATTGGTCTGTTGCATATCTTCCCCTGGTTTGAGGAAACGAGTAAGTATATTCTTTGTCAAGTCAATTGTAAGCCTGATAAAGAAGATGATTGGGAGCAATGTAGTGTTTTGCTGATTTTTATTTATTTATAACTATTACCTTGTGTTTAAATATAAAAGCTACATGCTGCTTTTTTTTTGTTGATATCCTTTTGGTTTTCTCCACAGGTTCTTCCCTCTGCTGCCATTAGTTACTTTGTATACGAGTTCATGAAGATAGTCCTGAAGGTAGAGTAATCCAGAAACTGGCAGCGTGACGGGACTTGGTGCGGCTAAAGCTGGGGTATCGCCAGCAACTAACCATTCTATTCACATAATGTTACTTCCATCAGTGATCTATACTCCAATTCAAAATGAGGGTTGTGTTAGCATTCCTTTGCTTTTGTTATTTCGGATGATTATGGATTCAGGAATAAATTGCAAGCTCTACCTTGGGGACAATGTTTTTGTCGTTCTGCAATTTTGTGTTTTTTATTTCATTCTGGTCGTCGTGTTGATCTCAGGAGATTGATTGATGACGTTTCCGTTGGTTCAAATAGCTGTCCCGTGTATTGGGTTTCCTAACTAGTTGATCGCTTGGTTCAAATTAAAAGTCCTATCTAAACAGGAAACCCATTAAAACCATAATCCAACTCAAACCAAACTTCTTTCAACGATTGGATTTAACAGGTGCATTGTTATAAACCTCTTGGTATTCCTCTTTCTTCTCTCTATGTGTTCAGTTTTCCGGTCATCGGCGGCCGGCCGGCCGGCATGGCGACCTAGAGACCAACACCTCACGACATGTCCTCAGATATAGTGCCTGGAGATCCTCTCTCTCCTACTGGACAAACCCCTGTTCCGATTCAGGTCCGTCTCGAGAACATGGTGCTCCATGATCGACACCCATCTCTGGTGGCTAGCTCTGCTCCGGACCATGGCGGGCTTCTTCTACCGGGACTCCTCCTCGATCCTGCATATGCCACCACAGGTTTCTCCGGACATCTAACATGGATCATCATCGCTTCATCAACACATCTCTCAGCTTCCTGCCCTCCCCTCGTCTTTACAAAATCCTTCTTCTTTGCACCTACGCGAACTCCATCTCACTTCTTGACATAAGAGAAGCATAACTGCCAGCCCATCTCGTCTGCAGCCCGGCAACAGAGAGAGATGGGCTGGTGCTCCAGATCATCTCGCCGGAGAGAGGGATACCGTGTTTCTTGCATTCGATCCACGCATCTCCCTTTCACTACAAAATCCACATGACTCCATGTCCATCCTCATAAGTCACAAAACCCATAAGTCACAAAACCAAGCTCGCTCATTTCCCCATCAAAGAAGCTTTTCTGATACTGATACACAGGATGCATTCTTTCTGGCAGCTTTGAGCCGAATCGGCATGGTTTAAACCTTGAGCACTTTCATCAAGTATGCCGCATAAATTGGCCTTTGCCGTTGCATATCTTGTTGGCTTTTGCAACTAAGGAGCCACCTTTCTTATTTCTTGCAATATTAGAGCCAATTTTCTCATGCTTGACTATAACAGAAGAGCATATCAAAGTTAGCAAGTGCCTATCAAGTTATTAAAAATGCGTATCAAGTAAATAAAAGTGTATACTAAATTATCAAAGTGCGTATTAAATTCACGAAAGTGTGTAATAAGTGTCAACCCTTTTTTTTTCCAATCAACATAAATGAGAGTATTTTAGTCATTTTTGATTAAAAAAGTGACCCATATGTAAAAAACAAAAATAGTGGCCCTAAGTTGCAAAAGGCCACGAGGAAGGCACAAGGAAGGAGGGCCTAATATGCAAATTATCCATATTATTACCGTTGGACGCTTCTCTCACTCCGGTATTGTTCTCCAAAGAACTTTAAAAACCCACCACTCTTGGATTGCGAAAACCCTAGTTGGGCTTATATCTCTGGCGTTTGGTTCCTATTTCTTCCTGTTTTTCCCAACCTTCTCCCTTTATAATCTGATATACGTATTGGATGATGCTTTTGTAGCATATCACTGGTACCGGATTGCTCTAGTTCTTTGAGTTTGAATGCGGGGACCCTTTAGGGTTTTGAGATCGACCTCGAAAGAGTTGAATTTTGGGTGCCTCCTGGATGGCGGAGGGAAGGCGTTGTGGGTTGATGCCTCAGTTGGGTGAGAATTTCCGGAACGTTATCTACTGAGATTGATCGCGTATAATTTGTTATATGTGTTTCTTGGTTCTTTTTTTTATGAATTTAATAATTTATTGGTCGTTGTTTTGGTGCATATATGCATGGGTTTTTGCTGGGTTACAGCTAGTTACGTAAGTTCTCTCACTAGAGACCAAGTCTTGAGTCGCGCATGCAAGAAACAACCATAAATTTAAGCTTAGAAAAGAATCTATTTCTTGGCATAATTGTGGGTTTATGGCTTTTTTTGTCATATGCCATCTAGCAATTTTCAATTTTTACATTGGCTCAGTTTTCATTTAAGATGCTTCCTTGTCAATTGTCATTTCTTCTTTACTGTGTAGTAAATTAAGACAAGAACCTTGGATTCTTGCTTTCATCATTAAGTAATAGGGTGCACAATTTTAATGAAGGTTCTGTTCTCGTTTCCATTCTTGATCTTCTTATGTGCAGTTCTGTTCTTCTTCTTTAACCCTATTGCATAGAGGAATTCTTATTTGACCCTGGGAAGATTTCTAATCCATTGACTTATTGGATAGCTTCCTTAATCCAGACAGCTATACGAAACAAGAATGCTGGGACAGTCTGTGATAGAGATAACATTAGATTGATGCTTAGTCATAAAATTCCTTTCAATTTCTCATGCAGCTTTCTTAGTTCGATTTCTGCGTGCATGCACAATATACGTTGTTTTAACTAGTCACAATTCTTCTTGTTAAGTTGCTTAAGGAGTCTCTTTTCTGGTTCAAGGGCTCTTCACAGGAAGGAGTTCCATAATATTTTTATCAGCAAGGCGAGATAGTTTGGTTCTATTTTGTCTTTTGAAGAAATTTATATGTTACTGGGACTTAAAATGGGATAGTTTTTCTAATACGGTTATATCTATCTTAGCCTACTTTTGTAGATAAGAATTTTCGAGAATGCAACAGATACTTAATAGACATAGCCCATAGGCAACCTATTTGACTGATAGCATACGGCTTGTTGATTATTTGGGTGCTTGATTACCTTTTTTCTGACCATTTGTGCCCTAGTTTTTGCGCTGAGAAGCTATTGATGTTGCTATCCTGATGTGGACTGCAGATATTGAGCAGATTCTTGTAGAAGCACAACATCGATGGTTACGGGCTGCTGAAATTTGTGAAATTCTGCGGAATTATCAGAAATTCCATATTGCACCACAGCCACCATATAAGCCTCCTAGTATGGCCTTCTACTGCAATATCCAAAATTCTCCCTCCCTCTTCCTGTCCCTGTCATCTCTCTCTCTCTCTCTCTCTCTCTCTCTCTCACACACAGACACACACACACACACACACACACACACACACACACACACACACACACACTCACCTCCTCTGCTTGATCAACTGAATTTTGTTCAACTTTTGATTGCTGAAAATTAGATTTCGGGTATGATAGAATCATGCTAGGATCATCTTCACCAATTACCACTTGTTACATCGACTTTGTATTTAGTGTCGTGTAGATTACTATGTGTGAAGCATTTCTCTTTCACTCATGATTGTGCAAAGTACAAGCAGTAAATGCCATTTACATGTTTCCATGAGACCATAAAAGCGTTTATCAATTCATCCTGCTCGATCTGTTGCTGATATTGATTTATCAACTATTTATTTCTGTTTAAAAGAGGACTAATAAAGTATGCAGATCATCTTTGTCTATAGGCAATTTTTACTCCATTTTCAGGTACAACCTTATTTTTACTTAATGTTGCATTGCCTTTCTCCTATTCCAATTCTATTGATCTCTGAAGATTCTCTACCTCATGTGGAAATCTTCCTGGTTCGAGACATTTCTTATGTAGCATGTAACTTCGGTTTGGCATTATACTCAATTAAGCCCCACTTGCTGCAGCTGGAGCTATACATGATCCACTTATGTCACCAACTTGTCAAGCAGAACAACTAGTTTAGACAAGGCTTATGCTTTGGTGTGTTTATATGAATTTAGTGGCAAATCTGAGTGCTGGATTTTTAGATTTTGTTCTTTTCATGGACAGTTATTTCCTAATGTTGATCTTCCCTTTTATGTAGAACTGAGAATTGCTTAGAATTACTGAATGGCTAGGCTGCAGGAACTATTTCTCTGCTTGTTAAAGAATTATTCCTAGCTGCTGGATGCATGTTTTTCTTTTTTATGATCTTGTTCTTGTGATATCAAGAAAGTAGTTTAAGTAACTGCATTAATGAGATATCATATTTGCTTCAAATGTGTAACTTTGGTGCTGAATTTTAAGTTTTCCTATGAACCTAAGCTGACTTGTTTTGGTGAAGAAATTTAAATACTCTCCGTATTAATGTTAGCATCGGAAGAACACATTGAATTTCAAATGTTGGATTCTTCTTTGAACTTTTGACTGTTTGGACCTCTATAGCTTGCTTTCAGCTGCTTATCCGGGGCATTCCTGAATTCATAATGGTATGTTCTGTTAGGTGGTTCACTTTTTCTTTTTGATCGGAAGGTATTGAGATACTTTCGTAAGGATGGCCACAATTGGAGGAAGAAGAAAGATGGGAAGACTGTGAAAGAAGCTCATGAGAGGCTAAAAGTAAGTGCTTGCTATGAAATGTATTTAAGAAAATTAATTCACAAAGAGATGATTTGGAGGTAATGCTAGTGCATTAAAGGACTGGTTATGACAAGATCCAAGTGCTAAGCAAAAGGTGTTAAAAGACAAGATCCATGTACAGTTTCGAGGACTAATGATTGTGGCATGGCGAACAAGTTCTCTTCAAGCATTCTCTTGATTTAGTAACAAGTTATGCTAACGATAAGTGAAGTACTAGTTGTTTTAAGCTTGAGTTTGGTCCTAGGCATATAAGCGCATAATACAATTTGAGGAACACATGCTGGGCCTGTTATGATGCATTATGACATGAGAATAGTACAAGACGTTCTCGAAATCATGCTTAATGAGTTTAAAACTGTGATAGAGCAGGCATATATGGATCTCAAATAAGGACCTCAGAGCAAAGTTATAGGCAATCGGAAAAAAACCTGTGAAAAGCAAACTAAATTCTATATATGCCTATATCTACAAAGTGGTCATCATATTACCTTTATCATGCATAATGCAAATATTTATGATTCACATATTATGGTGAACGTGGCAAGAATCAGTCTTTTGTTTTAAGCTTTTGTGAGATTATATTCTTATTGGCTTTGACAGATAGAACGAAATTATTTTTTTGTGAATATTGCATTTCTTTGGGTAGGGGTTTCACCTTATGATGAATTTTGTCGTTGGAATTAAAAGTTTCCTTTTCTGCATTTTGTGTTTTTCATTACTGTTATATATGTGACGTTTATGGGAATAATGGTGTTTCAATGTTAAATGCTATTATAGTCTGGAAGTGTTGATGTGCTGCATTGCTACTATGCTCATGGCGAGGACAATGAAAACTTTCAAAGGCGGAGTTATTGGATGTTGGAAGAGTAAGTGATTTAAGATTAAACAACTTTTGTACATTTGTAGACATATCTGGAAGTTTCTTCAGTTTCTGCCTGTTGCTTCACGGCAACCTTAGTACTTTATTTGCTTTCATTGATGCGGCATGGTAAATTGTTTACTGATTTTGTTTCTATGTTGTTGTCCCCTTTAGATGTAGGCTTCATTGTGAATCTGACCAAGAAATGTTCCTCACGAGTCACACCTCTTCTTGCTTAGCTTGGCATTATCTCGCTCAAAATTCATCTCTGGGTGAATTACATTTCTCAGATGCATACTGAGCTTTAGTGTACCTATTCTTTCTGCTCATCAAAAATTGTGAATCTTCATATGTAGTTCACTTGATGGTTTTGCTGATTAGTAATTCTGTTTTTTATTTCTTTGGTATTCCGTCCTAGATCTTCTACTGAATTGCTTGTTTATATTTGGGAAAACTTTCTTCTTCCATAACTTTGCTGCCCTTCATGTATTTGGTGACGCTGAAAAACCTAGTAGTATTACATCATAAAATCTGAAATCTATTAGCATCAGAATTTAGTTCATTTAGATTAGTATCATGCTTTTTGCCATGGCAGCAATCTGTTCAAAATTTTCTTGTGATATTCTATCCTGCTAGATTACCATTTACACGTGAAATGATCCAAATTTATTTATTTTTCTAATATTGCAGGGATTTGATGCACATCGTTCTTGTACACTATCGCGAAGTCAAGGTTTAAACATTGTTCACTCTCGTTAATACTTTTCTTTTCCTTGTATGCAGCATAAAGCTGTAATAATCACTCCTATCTCTTTAGCTTGTTCAATTTTATAGATTATCTTATTAACTTTTCAATATCTTGCTTGCCTTTCCCTGAAGTTGGACAGTTTTATGAATTACCATATTATATTAGTTTACATGTCCCCTTGCTTACCTAACCCAAAATTCTCCAATAGTTTTGGTGCCCGCATAATGTGTTTGAAAAAGATGAAAAGCATCCAAATCTCGGGTTCTGATGACATAAATGGATTTAAGGATAATTCCATTTTATTTGAGTCATGTAAATATGTAATTTTCTTCTTTTACTGTATTGTTTGGTGCTATTTGGACACAAAATTTTGAAGCAACTCACAATGTATGTTCAGCTATGGGTATAAGTTATGATACAACGAGGCTTTTAGACCTTATTTCACCCTATGTGTGTTATGTCAATGTTTCAATCTCAAAGGATGTATTAATTTAAAGAGAATGGGCTTGCAATGAAACTCAGGTACCAATTTTGACTGATAGGGAGGCCGGTTGCAGGTTGACCTCCTGCAATTAGGAACAACCTTGTGATGCATTATGTTTAACGATGATCCAAGAAATAAGAGGCTATGTGGCAACGAGGGCAAGGACTTCATGTCCATGATGCTTTGTAACTCAAAGAAGGAAATGCAGTTTTAACTGCTACATGCTGAAAGCCTAATTTCAGCATATCTTTATGTATACCCAACTTACTGTAATTTTTTTTACGCTATTCTCTGTTGTAAATCTTAAGAAATTGTTTTCATTGTTATTTCAGTTGAGTATTATTTTATTTAGGCTTTGGTCTTTCTGAAGGTAGCTTGCCTTTATAGCCTGTGCTTCCAACATGATATTTAGTTTCTCGACTACTTTGTTCACTGAAATGGCATTTCTTACCACGTATTCCGATCTATCAATTAGGAAGGATGAAAATTTGTATACAATGTCCTTTTGTTTCTAAATGCATGGATTATGACTGATAGATAGTGCAAATAAAGTTCCAAGTTGCAATAGCGACGAAACCTACTCTGATTATGTGCAATTTTTATAGTCTAATTTGCATAGATCTTGTTTGGTCTCTGTACATTGTTAAGCCGTTAAAAAGCTATTGACTTTGTACTTGAATAAACTTTTATTGATTGTTCCCACATACCTATTAGGCTATTAAAATCATGCAATTTATCATGATACCATCCTGCCTTATGCTGTCTGTTCATATCATTTGGATTGCAATAGGTAATGGTCAATTTCATTGGCTTAGCACCAGCTGTTCATATGTATTTGTCTTTTTTGTGTTTTGTTTTGACTAGAACTGTCTCAATATTTTGTTGGTCTTCAGGGTAACAAGTCAAGTTTGAACTGCAGTAGAGAAACTGATGGAAAATTTCAAGTGGCACAAGTGGATAGTCCTGCTTGTCCTAATTCTCTCATGAATCGTAATCAGCTCCTTTCGCAAAGTACAGATCTTGAAAGCCAAAACAGTACACCGACTTCAGAATTTGAATATGCTGAAACTGGTATGGGCATCAAATCTTCATCTAAATCCGCTATATGAAACATTAAGCGAATAATTGCTTATAGACACTAATTAAAGTTCTCAAGTATGTACCCCCTCTTCCAGTGTATCTAAAACAAATTCGATGCAGCAGATAATTATCAAACAACTTCCAGATACAACTCTTACCCTGAGATGCAGCAATACCTGGACAGAGCTGTGATGGATGGATCTTTTCTAAACTATTGTTATCCAGGTTCATCTTGGAACAGCCAATACAATAGGACACATCCTATTCTTCTGATTTGTAGAATCATTTACTGTAGCTTGCTCGCTAACTGAATTTAATGTTGCAAGGTTTTTCAGATGATCAGCAGGGACTGCTGGCAACATCATTTGAATCTGATCTTGATTTAGTTGCTCAGGAGGACATTGCCAAAGTTCTCAATGAAACAGGTCTTGGATTGACTCCTTATGAGTCCAGAAAGTTTGACTTGTCCCGGGATGAGGCCTCGGAAAATTTTCTCTCAGACTTCCAAAGCACATTTCTTCAACCGTCAGTTTCTATGCCAGCAGCTATTGATGAGGATCATTCTAAGCAGGAAACTGTAGCCTTTAGTGAGACTCTTACAGATAACATCGGCCTCAAGAAAGAGGATGCTGGCTTTGCTCAAGGCAAATCAATGTTTCAGGTATTTGTTTACATTACATATGGTATCCAAAGGCTAAAATTTCTTAGGATGAAACTCTGTTTAGCCTTTCTCATAAAAAATCTAAGACAAAAGTCCAGATGCCCAAGGTTTTGAAAGAAGTAGGAAACGTCAGGGATTTCTGTGCTGATAGTTGGCACATAAGTTGTGTCGCCAGTGCGAAGGCGGTGGATCAAAGAGCAAAAGGTGTGAATGAGAGTAAGAGATAGAGAGAGGAGGTGGACGGAGGTCATCAGCGTCGGTCGGCGTGAGATGTTCTTGGGTTAGGTCAGACTGGGAAACCTGTGACTGAAGACTATTATCCTAATGATCTAAGAGACAACTGTATTATACGGTGTCTCAGTACATAAAAAAATGCTGCATGGAACAGTAAACTCTAGTTAATTGGATGCCAGGGGTCTATAGTTCTTGCACTTGGGAGTGAAATAACCCGTGTTTGAGTTCTGATGGGTCTAAGTCCCATATACATTATTGACATGGTTTGTTGGCCTATTAATCAAGTAGAAACCAATAGAAACTTCACTAACACTATTCATTTAATGCTTGTAAAGTTGTAATATTACCATTTTTGTCTTTGATTATGCCTTCTCTTTTGACGGATTGAATGATGATGTAGAACCTGCTTTGGTACCATGACTCTGATCATAGTCATACTCTTCTTGCTCTCTTCATCTATATGAATTAACTTGTTCTCTACACTAAATCTCATTCCTATGCCCGTCCTTGGCCATTCTCCAGTTTTGGTTCTTAGCCCTTGTTTACTGCTTAAAATTTCACTGTGATTTGCCGTTTACTTGGTTTAAACTGTGGCCCACACTTTGTCTGTACGGTGTTTTGGCTAGCCTTTGTATCCATTGTTTGAAATGCAGTTGATGTGCTCGCATATGCAGATGCAGGCCCCTGACTACATTCACATAGGATATATGTGGGGCCTTTATGCTAGTCACCCCCAACATATTGTTCATGAGTGGTGCCAGGCGGTGGCTGCATGTGCAGGTACATCATCGCATGAGGTCATTATGCAGATTTATTAATGGGGATTTGGGTGAGGGCTAATTTTGTTGAATGTCATTATTTGTTAGCTTCAGTAGTATAGGTAGTTGTTTGTTTTGTGCTTTATCTATGCTACTTATGTTGGAGCTTGTTCTCTAATTTTCCTTCAACATTTTTGTTTTTTAGTTCTCTTACTTTCTAGTCCTACGCGTATTAAACAAACATTTTTAGTTTGGGTATGCAGCAGCTTGGTCGTGTGTATAATTGTATCCCATCTTATATCACTCTTCTCCCATCGAATTTAACTGAGTTTAGATTGAAATCAGTGCTTCTTCCTTGTGATTTTCTTCAGAAAAGGCTTTGTGGCGTTTGAGCTATGTGGCTCAGTCATTGATAAGCATAATCATTTGCTTTATGCAGAAAAGTTTTTCATCGCAGATTATTGATGCTGAATGCGGTTCTGCTTTCACTTCAAACAATGATGTGGAGGGTGACATGCCTACTAGGGTTATTGACAATGATAACCCTCTTTTGAAACGTCCTTCTCTAGATCTAGCGGACATAGAAGTAGAAGGCTTGAAGAAACATGACAGCTTCTCCAGATGGATGAACCAAGAGCTTGGGGTTGTCGAAGACTCTCAAATGAAATCGAGTTCTGGGGTTTATTGGAGTACTGCTGATAGTGGAAGTGTTGAAGTGTCTAGCATGCCTGATCCAGAAAATTTAGATCCATATGTCATGAGCCCCTCGATTTCCGAAGATCAGCTTTTCAGTATAATGGATTTTTCTCCAAACTGGACATACACAAGCTTGGAGACTAAGGTTTGTAAACAGATATGTAACTTGTCCTAGTTAGTTTTTCTCTAATGAGCTTAGAAATTCTGTGAATTGAACACCCATAGTTGCCAATATCCTTACGTTTATGCATGTTTTGAACAGGTTCTGGTCACTGGAAGATTCTTGAAGGATAAAGAAGAAGTAGATAAATGCAAATGGTCATGCATGTTTGGGGAAGTTGAAGTTCCTGCTGAAATTTTAGGGGATAGCAGTCTCCGCTGCCATGCTCCACCTCATAGATCTGGAAAGGTTCCATTCTACATCACATGCTCCAATAGGTTGGCTTGTAGTGAAGTGCGGGAATTTGAATATCGTGGCAATGATTCTCAGTCTGTAGAGAGTACGAGTGAATTGCGTCTACATTGGCGGCTTGAAAGATTATTATCTTTGGAATCTGTTGGAAATCCAATTCCTTTTACCAATGATAGCAAGGAAACTCTTTTATGTTCTAAAGTTAGTTCTTTGATGCTGGAAACCGATGATGATGATTGGTGTTTTTTGCTTAGGATATCTTGCAACAATGATTTTTCTTCTCACAGTGTAAAGGATAAGTTGCTTGAAAAATTATTGAAACAAAAACTACATACCTGGCTGCTCAATAAAGCTGTAGAAGATGGAAAAGGTCCTAGTGTTCTGGACAAGGAGGGCCAGGGCGTGCTTCATTTGGCGGCTGCCCTAGGATATGATTGGGCGATAGAACCAACAACAATTGCAGGTGTAAGCATCAATTTTAGAGATGTTCATGGCTGGACTGCACTCCACTGGGCAGCATATCGTGGCAGGTAAGAGTTGCGAAACTCGCCTTTTTCCCATAATTTGTTTTCTATATGTGTGCCATGAATGCTTGGAGTTATTTGCTTTGTCTGAAATTTTTGAATTTTCAGAGAGCATACAGTTGGTGCCCTCGTGGCCTTCGGTGCTGCCCCTGGAGCTCTAACCGATCCAACCCCTGAATTCCCTTCTGGACGAACTCCTGCAGATTTAGCATCTAGAAATGGGCACAAAGGAATTGCTGGTTTCCTGGCCGAGTCATCTCTGACAAGTCATCTTTCGACCCTGACATTAAAGGACTCAAGAGGCAATGACATCTCAGGGGTGGATGTTGTTAGTGGTATTGATGATGTTCCAGCAAAGAGTGCTTTTCAGGTGGTAGATCAAGATGCACAGGCTACAGTTTCACTTAAGGACTCGCTAAGTGCTGTTCGTAATGCTGCTCAAGCAGCAGCTCGTATCCATCAAGTTTTCAGGGTGCAATCGTTCCAACGAAAGAAACTTCTAGAATATGGTGATGGGAAATGTGGAATATCAAACGAGCACAACCTCTCACTTTTGTCTGTCAAGACTAGCAGACCAGGACAACATGATTTTTCTGTCCATACTGCTGCTATAAGAATACAAAACAAATTTCGTGGATGGAAAGGGAGAAAGGAGTTCTTAGTTATGCGGCAGCGAATAGTTAAGATCCAGGTGAGTTGCTGGTTACATACTCTTTTTTTAATGATATAGAACGTACTCTTTTTTTAACAATATAGAACGGCACAGCATAGTCCATTTTGTCTTTGGTGCTTTTCTGCCTCTCATTTTCACCATGAGGTGGAGGGACTTGAATGGGGCTAGTTAAATTCCAGATGTTGTTTAAGGATGTGAAATTATTCGTCTTACGAGGGCTGGTAAGCTTCAAAGTCTCACATTTAAACTAGAACAAATATAGGTAGCATCTATTGATTTATCAATTGGCTCTAGCTTGGGGTCATGGTGAATATTGCCTACATGCTTGTGTAATGTTGCCTACAAGAAGTCTATTTGCCTTATTTTCCAGCAGAGGTTTTTCTTCTCTTTGAAATGCGTTCTTTGACTTGGTCATTAACAATATGGCGGTACACTCTTAAGCGGTTCTACAATCTTGTGGACCGCTAGGTGGGTTAATTTGTATTACTAGCATGTAAATTGTTCAAAAGACATGCTTGAGATAGCCAAGAAGGTAAGAACTTTAAACCTCTATACTCTGTCATTCCCTTCAAAGTCAAGCTGCTTAGGGACTAATGTTCAGAAAATAGCGAGCATTTCAATCTTCAGGGCCTCCAAAGCCATCGGCATTTAACTTTCTCATAAGATACTGTTGTATGTGTTTTTTCTTGATGAGTTTGAGATCAACTGGCTATATGGTGCATTGTCCTTGTTATTTCTCAAAATAAAGTAAACAACTTTATCAAATTCTGTAACTTCGAGAGACAGTGGTGATATCCTAAGTTAATTTACTGTCGGCTTCCAAATGTTCTGTTTATTTATCTTCTTTGGTTTAGGTGATTTGCTATCTGGTTTCTGCACTTTCATCTATTGTAAATTAGGTTTAGGCTTTTAGTGAGTATCCACGAGAGTACTCTGACCTGGTTATTCATTCTTACTGATCACCTTCTACTGAGGAGCAGGCTCATATACGAGGTCACCAAGCGAGGAAGCATTACAGAAAAGTTGTTTGGACAGTGGGAATAGTGGAGAAAGCTATCCTGCGATGGAGGCGGAAAGGCAGTGGATTGCGTGGCTTCAAATCTGAAGGGTTGCTTGAAGGCATGCCAAACCAGCCTCCCAAAGATGATTATGATTTCTTAAAGGAAGGAAGGAAACAGACTGAGGTCAGGTTGGAGAAAGCACTTGCCAGGGTGAAGTCCATGGTCCAGTACCCAGAAGCAAGAGATCAGTACAGGAGGCTGTCGAAGGTTGTCACGGAACTCCAAGAGTCTAAGGTAGTCCTTCACACTTAAATGTGCAGCCATGGTCATTAGCTCCAATCCAAATGTTGGTTGATTAAACTAGTTCAATTCTGAGTATGCATTTGTTAATATGCTGAACCAAAAATGGTTTTTTATTTTAGTAGCAGAGGTGCCCCGACTACTGCCTTTGCTGGCTTTTGGTTCATAATGTTCATAGTTTTGCCTGAAGCTGCATTATCTTTTAAATCTCTAAAGGCGCGATTATGATAGTAGTCAAAGCTACGAAAGATGTTCTTTGCCTATTAGCTAGCTGGCAAATGAAACACCCGAGTCGCAGCCCTGACATAGCTCGTGCTTTCTGATTATGTTCACTGCTGAATTTCTGGTGGTGTTTTGTGAGGGCATGTTCATCTCGAAGGGCATAGTCCATCATTCTGTTGTTTAATAATAATATGCTTATAACAGGTCATGCAGGAAAAGATTCAGCATGGCTCAAAAGAGGCTACTGGTGGTGATTTCATGATGGACCTGGAAGATTTATGGGAAGATGATGTGCTTTCTCCCACTGCATCATGAGATAGTGTTTCCTAAGTATTGAAGCCATTAGTTATCTGGTTCTCTGCAAATAGGGCTTGTTTGTATTTTATGTATATATGTATAAGCATTGAAAATTCTCAACAGAGTGTGTAAATACCATATATTGGGATTCAGCAGAGTCAGAAGAGGTCACTGGTGGTGGTGATTTCATGATGGAGTCAGAAGAGGTCACTGGTGGTGGTGATTTCGTGATGGAGTGGAAGAGGTCCGGAAAAATCACTGTTTCCCATTGCATGCGGAGATGGTGCTTTCTGTTGTATGTATGTAATCTATCAGTTGGCTTGTTCCGTGAAAATATAGAAACGTTTGTTGTTTCCTATTTGACGTATATACTTACAATAAAGATTTGTTTACGTGATCATGTGTGCATGTGCATTCCACCAATCGGTACTTAGATATCGATGGGTTGAGCTAATCCATCGGAGCTTTCTGTTGTATGTATGTAATATATTAGTTGACTTGTTCCGTGAAAATATAGAAACGTATGTTGTTTCCTATTTGATGTATATACTTATAATAAAGATTTGTGTACGTGATCATGTGGCATATGCATTCCACCAATCGATAGTGAGATATTGATGGGTTGAGCTAATCCATTGGTAGGCCAATACTGATGGACAAGATCAATTAATTGGTATTTCATTATCGATTGAATGTACCAATAATCGAATCGGTAGGTATCGGTAGTGAGATATTGATAGGTTGAGTTAGCCTAATATTGATAGACTAAATCAATTGATCAGTATCTCATTACCGATTGAATGTATCAATGATCGATCAATCCATCGGTATCTCATTACCGATTAATGGCATGTGCACGCATGTCACGTGACCATGTACTTATATGCATTATTAATTCTTAAACTTTGTGTGCATGAAGTATTGGGCCCTGTTCAGTTTTGATTCAAAGATGGTTCGGACTATAATATTCCTACTCTTCTATAAAATCTCACTCCTTATCAAAATTTTCTAGTTATATGCCACTCCTTGATCTGATGTAAATGGCCCAAGAGTTTCTTTCAAAAGACGTTTCTGTGTTAATGATTGGGGTTCAATAGGTGGCATTCAAGGGGCCTCCCTCCTTAGCCTCGAGGCGGGTTCGGGGGCCTGCAGTGCTTTAATTACTGCAGACTCTGCAGTGGTTAAATTACTGCAGGCCCCCCCGAACCCCTTAGCCTCTCTCTACCCATTCTCTCTCTTTACCTCACTCTCTCTATCTCTCTTTACCATGGCCAGCTTGCCATGGACACAAATCTTTTTTGTTCATAATAAATTATTATTAGAATGGAGGAATTAGGAACATGTCAACTGTCAAGTAGAAAAGATTTGATGTTGAATAAAGTGGAAAAGGCGACAAAATTAATATCGAAAGTTTACAAAATTATTCCAGGATTTAGAAAATTATCGCAAAAATTGCTTTCATGGGACTTATTCCGCTACTACGTGTCGCCCATTGGTCTCGTAGAGAGATATGCTGTGTGGTGTTGGCCACCTTCCATCTGATCCCCGTGCCGACAAAACTCGAGTTTTAAATTCGAAGGCCAAGTCCAACTGTCCCAAAGTTTTCTCTCGCAGACCATTCGTCCTCCGTAATTTCCCACGCTCCCCATTTAAATATTTCTCTCACTAAAACATCGGCCATGAACCTGATCCCGAGGCAACTTCCCGGCTAGTCCCAAGGATTTCTCTCGCAGACCATTCGTCCTCCGTGATCTCCCACTCTCCCCATTTAAATATTTCTCTCACTAAAACATCTGCCATGAACCTGATCCCGAGGCAACTTCCCGGCTAATCCCACCTGTCTCTCTCCGCCTCTCTCGATTCCCAAATCCTGCCGGCCTCCTTGATCTCATCGCCTCACATCTCTCCCCAATGTCTCTTCTCTCCGCCGCCGGCGACACCACCCCGTTGGATCACTCCATTGGCTGCGGGGATATTTCGCCGTGCTCCGGTGACGTTCGGAATTCCCAATGCAAGGACTCTTCCCTCCAGGAGGCGGCGGCGGCCCTGAGTCTATCTCCGGAGGAATGGAGGAGGGTGCGCCGGTGCGTAGAGGCTGCGGTGAAGGGATTTTCCATTGGGGCCGGAATTAAAGGCGGCCTCGCCGTCTTCTCCATCCTCGTCCGCCTCCGCAGCCGCAGGTCCTCCTCGGCTTCTTTCGCGAGGTGGGTGTCTATGTTTCTTATATGGTTGAGAGTTTTAGGGTTTATCTTTTTCCGATTCTTGGATTTCTTTTGCTGCTTAGGAAGGTCGGGATGATTACGAATAAGGAGGCGATGGTGATCGCGGTGAAGGAGACGTTGAGCTATGGATTGTTTCTCGGGACGTTTGCAGGGACCTTTGTCTCTGTCGATGAGTTGATCGCGGCGATCGGAGGGCATAAAAGGTCAGATTTTCCTTAAAGAATTCTTTACTTGTTTGCTTACGTGCTGATTTGATACTCTATTGGAATTGCTGAAGTCCTGAGAAGAGTTTTAGCTATTGTTTGGTGGTGAGATGGTTTTTTATAGGTGTGCGGAGATGGGATTTGTATTCTTGATGATGAGGTGGATTATAGAAGATTTTTCAGAATCTGGAAGTTTTAGTCGACTTGTTCACATTGGAATGTTGTACATATGGGGAAATCTTGTCATAAAGGCTAACATCTCTGTTGGCTATGGAAGCCTGAAGTTGGTCTTTTAAAGAGTAGCAAAAAGTGCATGTCTTCATGTAGCAATAGTAATACTCACGTGATCAACATACAATATTGGAAAGTTTGTAGAGTATGTGGTTTCACCTTTCTCCTTCATGCCTATGCTCTATCACCTTGCTGAAGGTACCTTTTTAATCCCCAATAGCTTTCACTCTGGAATATTAGTTTAGTTCTGCAGGAAGATATCTGAAAGTGCTCCGAATTCTTTGAAATGTACTATGGTGCTTGCAAAATTTTCAGAAGCTCTTCATATTGAGTTTTATATATTCTTATTATATGAATTGGTGGCATATCAGTCACCACACAACTTAGATGAGTTGCACATCTCAATTAGGAATAACTTGTTGGAGTACCCGGACATTAATTGAAGATCTCAAACAGTTTAACAGAGGTGATGGAGACAGAGAACAGAAGGGGCAAAATCTGACCTCCCTAATTATAAGAAGCTTTATCAGCAGAAACACCAATCCCCTTTATTCTGATTTGATTATAGACAAGAATCCCGTCAAATCTGGATATCAAGAAGATGGATTTTTAATTGTTTGATCATATCATATGCGCTCTTGAGGCCCATGTGGACTAGATTATAACAAGAAGATTTGTTGTCTTGTCAACTATCATTCCTGTTAACGACTATTGTGAATCCTTGGTTGTCACAACATAGAATCCGTATTTTTGTTAGCCATACCAGCGGAGAAATTGTGGTCTTGGATTGAGAAATTAGTGGCAATGGATTTGCACAAGTAGAGTGATCCGGTTGTTGTGCTGGTTGCATACTCACTTAGTAGAGATAATGAAATTCTAGGCATATATCTTAGTTTAAATGTGGTTGGTTAAATGTTTCCTCCCTTGACATTTTTGATGCAGTGAAATTTGCAAATTTCTTCGCATTTCTTCAGGACTGCAAGCTGGAGGGCGCTACTAGCAGGAGCTCTTGCCGGTCCATCCATGCTGCTAACAGGACCCAATACGCAACATACTAGCTTGGCTGTTTACATTCTTATGCGCGCTGCTGTGCTGGCAGCACGTTGTGGGATAAAGAGTGAACGATTTGGAAATGTTTGTAAACCTTTGACTTGGTCGCATGGTGATATATTCCTTATGTGTCTCTCCTCTTCACAGATTTTGTATGTTTTTCCTTCTGTGCATCTCAATTTAGCCATGCCTTGATTGTTTTATTTTGTACCCTTCAATTGCTTCTTTTACCTAAAGGCCTGCACTTCAAATTTGCATTGGAACCCTAGATGCAAGTTTGCTCATGTTATATTAAGCAGTTAGTTTAAGCTCTCTCAGACATGCTAACCTTTTAAGTAGCTTAAACTACTTGACACCTATAATGTTGTACGTAGGCTGGGGACTGGGGGCGTTAAAAGGACATATATTAAGTGCTTGGTATTTATTCATTCTTGGTGCTTGGTATTAGTCATTCTTGCTATCAATTAAGTCATTCCTGGTGTTTGGTGTTTTACAAATTTTGGTGCATACTCATTTTTGGTGTTACTATTTCTTGGGTGATTTGGGGGCTATATCTTACATATGATTGTTATAATACTTGGTGATACCGTGCAGCTGTCGTCTTCTAATTTTTTCCTAGATTAAAACATGTTTCTTACACATTTGAAGGTGATTCTTATACAATTGGACGCTCATAAAATTGATTTTACTGCAATTATTTTCAGGTCAGCTTACATTCTGAAGCAAGATAGTTTGCCGTCATCATATAAGGCTTTTCTAAACAAGCATGGTGGAAAAGCTGCAGTTATTCTACAAGGTGTCAAAGATATTGCAAGTAGCAAGCCTTTTATGAATTTGGAAGGAGTCGAGAAGCATTACAAGTCCATAGGCATTGAAATGAAACTGGACCCCAACATGAAAGTGCCCTGTTCGGTATGTATTTGTTGCATTCCATGTCACTTACGTACAAAGAAATGAAGTAATTCTGTCTTAGGCTGTTTGTGACAAAAAAACTATCATGAACACCCACTAAAGCATTTTCTTGTTACTGTTTGTCAACCATAGATCTTAGTAAGAGGCAATCTCATGTGGATCTATGGTTGCTCCTATTGATCAGGTATATTACAGTTTTTAGTCTATGCACAGGGTCTAGGTAGTTCTGTCCACGTTTAGCCGGTAGCTTTTAGTTTAAGTTGATCTAGAGTAAGATGCCTTTGATTTATGCCAAATGGTGCGAATAATGGCAAACTCAGTTCTGACTTTCTACTATTATCGGCTGGAGGTGAATACAGAAGCTAGATTTTCGAAAATGCTTCTGGCCAGCTTTTTTCTATTTTTTCCCCTGCATCACCATTTAAAGCTCTTATTTCTGAAGTGAGGCATTAAGAAAATCTTTATTAGTTTGCTGTGTGTCACATGAGTGTGAAACGTGATGAAGATCAACACGTTGTTATCGTAAATTTCATATATGTAAGTCTCCTTGGATTGTACTTTGCTACTTTATTCTGAAGACTCAATACTTCCCATATTCAATATGTTCTTCTTTTATTAGTTGTGGTGTTTTAAATAAATTTCTGACACCAAACTTTTCCATTGGCCTATTTCTTCCGTTAGTCATGTATCTTGATAGCAGGCAAATTCTTGTTAGGTTTTCTTTTTAAGCTGATACAATCAAGAAGCTGAAGATTTACTATATTTCTGCAGATTGTGCATGGGAAACAATCATGCACTGGGCATTTCTTTTCATTTCTTCTTCAAGCATATGGAAGAGCACTTCCTGTTTATCTTCCAGTATATCTAATACCTGCACTCATAGTTCATCGTCAGGGCCTCTTGAAAAGGTATATACGTCTTATCTAGTTTGCGTTAAATTCTTTGAAATAGCACCTGCTTTTTTTGCAGAATCCGAAAACCAAAGGATTTGTCCTTCAACAAACTAAAGAGCATGAATATTTTTCCTTTATATTCTTCCTACACTTTAGAATCTAATTTCAGCACATTTCTGATGTTTGTGGAGTAGTCACCTTGTGTGACTACTCAGTATTGGATATATGTAGCTTAGATTTCCCATTTTAAGGTGCGAATTGCAAGAGAAGACAGCACATGCACACAGCATATGACAAAAATGGAAATTGTACTATCATTGGTTGTTCAGGGCATTCATGTAACTAATTTTTCAATCAGTTTCGAACGAGTTGTTTGGCAGCTCAATATTAGTGCTACATTATATTTGCCGATGTACGCTACTGAAGCTACTTCTTAATGAATTCAAGCAAAAATAAACACCGGTCGATGCTGTCTTGCTATTGTATTTGTTGGCATAAAGCAGGGCAGGGTGTTCTATTAGTTCTTTTCATGAAACTGCTTTTGCTGATGCTCTTCATAAATTATGGTTTTTTGCAGGCATCATTGTCTGACCTCGTATTTTTGACTGAGTTATGCAGGCCTTATACAATTTTGGGAAAGAGTCTTCTTGGCACTGCAAGATCTAGCTTGTTTCTCTCTGTATACTGTTCCTCAGCCTGGTTAATTTCTTTTATCCTTGACAAATTGAGTTGTCTTCTACAACCCCGTAATCACTCCTGGCAAGCATGTCATTCTAACATGCTGTACCACTGTGCACAGGGCATGGACCTGCCTGCTTTTTAGAATCTTCCAGAGATGTAGCATCCCAATGGTTGCGATGGGGACAGTAAGCGAATGCTTCACAAATATATTCAATCATAAATGCTTTCCTGTTTTTTAACCGATTCAACTGCTCTTCCTATGGCAGTTCCCTACTGGGTTGGCTCTAGCAATCGAGAAGAAGAGCAGGAGGATTGAGATATCTTTATATTGTCTGGCACGAGCCATCGAAAGCTTCTTCGCATGCATGGCGGATGCTGGTTTTTGCCCTCAAGCGTCGCAGCTAAAGCGAGCCGATGTCATTGTATTCAGCATGGCAACTTCCATCATCATGCATTGCTACGCACGCGAAAGGGAGGTCTTCCCCTCAAAGTACCTGAATGTGCTTGATTGGGTATTTGGCATTCCACCTCAGTTTGATGAAGACGAAGACAACAAATGCAAGTGACCAGTCTTTGGGTGTTTTGTTCACATCATCTGGCAGGGTTTTGTACACTACTTGATATCATTTAGAGTGTTGACATTATTTATTTGCTATCAGTGAACTACACCATGAGAATCACACTTGATATCAAGTTGTCTAGTTATTCTTTGCGATTCAAATCCTATTGTTCTTATTGCCATGAATTCTTTGTACCAAATACTAATCTTTTGAGTTAGTGCTTCTTAAACAATTGTTCTTTGTTGCACAAACTACTCTATTGTTGTTATTTGCTCTCTGAATTCTTTCTACCAGATGAAGCAATCTCTTGAGGAGTTCCTTTTCTTGCTTCTTCTAGCAGTCGATCTGTTCAACTGAATCTTTATAGCGAGGCGTTTGCAATTCCAAAAAGGAATAAAATTTCCACCCAGAACAAAAAAAGAAGCCAGAAAATCTCCAAAAAGTTACTCTAATCACCATCCATCTCTGTTCATTCAATCTAACTCCCAAATCACAGCCCAGAAAAAACTTCAACCCAAGCGCTTGATTGAGAAAATTGGTTGCTTGCAACCCAAATCCGATGAGAGAAAACGAAAACCCCAATGGACTCCTTAGAAAACCCCTAAAACTTAAACCTCGTCCTCGTGGAGGAGCATGTTGGGGATGCCCTTGCTGATGGGGAACCGCCTCCCGGTTTCAGGGCATACGAGGCCGCCCTCCTCCACGTGAATCTCGAGCAGGGCGTGGTGGAACTTCTTGAGGAACTCCTCCGAAGCGAGCATGGACTCGTCGGCCTCCTCGGGGAGCTCCGCGAACCCCACCGCCCGGGCGGCGGACACCAGGGGCTTCCACTCGACCCGCGAGAAGATGTTCCTGAGAAACGCGGGGTTGAGCTCCACCTCCCTCTCCGCCCACTTCTCCGCCTCCAGCCGCAGCGGGTACCCATTCGCCACCCCCTTGATGTTGCATGACAGCATGTTGTGCGTCAGTAGCCTCATCTAGATCGATCCAGCGAGCGCTAGCGAGAGCCGCGAGGGTTTTTTCCTCTTATATCGGGGGTGATAATAACAAAGCTAGGGGTTGGTTCCCAAATGGGTCGGACTAACTAGAATTTGGATCCGATAGTTCAATGGTCAAGGTCAAGGACTCCAGAGACATATCGGGTTTCAGATCTAGATAGGACTCGGCCTGGATCCGAACTCTGGCAACCCACCCGGTGCTGGAGACTAGAGAGGCTGGCGCACGTGGGATTGATGGTTATGGGATCAGATCTTATTACCTTTTTCTCAACTCTATGGTTATCGCTCTCTCCTTCCCTCCTAACCCAAACGTTCAACCATCGAAACCCTAGGTTGAGGTGATCCAAGAAACCCTAATAAGCGATCGCCTTGGAACGCCGATCGGGGTGATTCGCTTCGTCTATGCGGAGGAATTCTTAGAGATGCTGTTGGAGGGGTAGAGATAAGGGCTGGGAGGGGGCTCTGAGGGCGGCTGGGTTAAGGTTAGGTTTGCTGTTGTTTCGAATAAATTTTTTGGGGTTTTGTGAAGGGAGGCGAGCTGGGGTGGTTGTGGGACAAGTGGATGGTCATGGGAGCCGCGGGTTCGAAACTCGAGAAGGCTCTCGGCGACCAGTTCCCCGAAGGGGAGAGGTACTTCGGCCTCGAGAACTTCGGGAATACCTGCTATTGTAACAGCGTCCTGCAGGTGATTCTTTCCCAATTTCCATCATGGTTGAATTTAGCTGAGAAAGAGATCGACTTCTTTGACATTTCTGTTTAATCTCTAATTTTTGTTTCCCTTTTTCGTGTAATAATTTTTTCTGTTCCATCGCAATTGTTTTGGGTAGCTTTGATGGATTTAATGAAGAAATGGAAACCCTGGTTGTTAAATAAATTTCAAGTAGAAGCCACGGCAGTTCTGCTATGTTCTTGATCTGTTTCGTGACATATTCTTCAGAGACAGTGTTCCTTATGCCTGGCTCGAGTATATTTCTAGTTTTCCATGTGCACTTAAGGGTTCGTATAGAAAATTTTTATCACTGCAGTATGCTCATCATTCATTTACCATGGCATGTTGTAGTCATCAAAAGTTCCCTAGTAAAACTGAAATGGTTTGGAACTTTGGATACAATCATGGTCAAGAAGTAAGAAGTATTTTTTAACCACATACATGTATTAGTTTCGTACTGGTTCAAGATCAGATTGGAGGATTGTTTGATAGAAGCTTGTTTAAGTGATGTAGTTGAGAGACATGATATGAAGAAGATAGATCAGCTATGTTTTTTTTTTCTCATATACTATTTTCTGGAGAATTAGGATGCTCTTGGCTCAGTATAGTTTGGCACTTTGCGTCTAGTTTCTTCCGGTTGTTTCTTTGTTTTCCTATGAGTAGATTACTGGTGTGTTTGTCAATAGGCACCAAAGGAGGCGCAATCCTCTGCACATCCAGTTACAAGGATCAGAGAAAATGGCCTACAGAGTTCTATGTTAGTGGCAATATACATTTCCGATGTACTCATCAAAAGAATCTAAGAAAAGTGAAAGTCCCTTCTATCCAAAAATAAGGAGATCGACACATCCTCTCAAGCTGTAAACCTTGCACTATATACCCTTTTCTTTTCTTATTCATTGTCATTATTTTAGGATGCCCCAAGATCCTGCTCTTGCCTTTCATTGTGAATAATTATCTAATGTCGTGAAAAAATACATTCTCTTTTGATGATTTTAGCATGATGACAAATGTTTGCTGTTAACGTACTAAGGAGTCAACTGAGAATGCCCATGTTCAAGCATAACCATACTAGCAGCCTGCATCTTTAAGTAGCTATCTCAACTGCGTGCATGCTTTGTGCTTCAAGGTATCTCATAGTAAAGGAAGTTTGTGGCATATTTTTCCAAACCACGGCATAGACTCATGAACCATGAAAGTGTCTTGCTAAACTGTTAAGTTTTTTTAATTGAATTGGAGAAAATAGCCGTTTTGTTCTTCTCCTAAAGCTATTTTGACTTTTATATGGTGATGAAATCTCATGCAGGCGCTTTACTTTTGTGTCCCCTTCCGAGAGCAGTTGCTGGAATATTATGCAAATAACAAAACTGTTGGAGATGCAGAGGAAAACCTTTTAACATGTTTGGCCGATCTTTTCTTTCAGGTAAACAAGCTAGTAGTTTATGTTGAATTTAGCACTGTACTTTTATGTGGCTAAGTGGTGACACCAAGTGAAACAAGTAAATTCAAAGTCTAGTTATATGTGGGTCTTGAAGGCCTTTGCTGCTGTTTGCTAATATTTGGAGTTTTTTTTTCAATGTGTCCCTTAAATACAGGGGAAAGCATATTCTTTCCTTTGTATTTTAGCCTCTGTGTTTTGTCGTATGTCACTTTGAGGTTGGTATCGCTGCAGTAGTCCAGATTTTGTCATTTTTTATCTGCACTTCTATTTGGTGCGGATAAAAGAGTTAATTTGCAGCTGTTTATAGTAGTAGGGTTTAGGGGCTTGTGTTTCTTCCTTGTACATGAGTATTATTGGATATGAAACCTACCAGCATAAGCATTACTTGTTATTTCTGAGCGTCACTATAGTTCTCACTCGACAGTGCTATCCTCCCGTCCACCATTAGATTTGCTTCCATAGTCTATGTAAATGATTGGGCACTTTGTGTTCAATTAATTTTGGGGTTCTCTCTTTCTCTCAAATATGACAAGGAATCGAAGTTAGTTTTGAAAATATTGAATGATGTCTGAAATCAAGCATGACATGGTGTCATAGTCGATTGAATGGAAAAATAAGATTAGGGGTTCTCTTTTTCTCTCCCTCTCTCTCTCTTGTTGAAGTTAGTATTAGTAGCTTGATCTTCAGATATGACAAGGAATTCAAATTGGAGTTTGAAAAATCTGAATGATTTCTTATCTTATTCAACCATGTCTTGGTGATGTCATGATCCATTAATAGGATTTTCCACGTTCTTCAGTTGATGTTACCTCTGGTTGAAGGTGATAGTGTGTTTGGTATTGCCTGATTCTTTTCTGTTCTGATAGATACAGGTTCTTGCTATTGCTGATATTTTTAGTTCTGTTTGTGCAGATCAGCTCCCAGAAGAAGAAAACTGGTGTTATTGCACCAAAGCGCTTTGTACAGAGAGTGAAGAAGCAGAATGAGGTTTTTCGTACGTATATGCACCAGGTAATTTTCATCTTACCTGATTGTAGATTTGGTTTTCTGAGAGTCCTGACTCTGACATGTTAGCAATCTTGGGACTATGTTGGCAGATTAGTCTTGGATTCCTATAATAGTGTTTTATATGCACGCTTGACTTATAATAGAGGGAAGAATTGTCCTTGATCATGGATCCAGGCAATGACCATTCACATGTGCCAATTGAAATTAGTCGTGTTGGTACTATGCAGACAATTTCTCTCTAGTACGATATACTGTCTTTCATAAATTATGTTTGTGTCAATTCTGTTCATACATGCAACCTCACATATGATAATCCTCTTGTCTACTTGACTAATTTGCAGGACGCACATGAATTTTTGATTTTCCTGCTCAATGAACTTGTTGATATTTTGGAGAAGGAGGCTAATGCTACCAAAAATTCACCTGAAACTTCAGCACCATCAGAGAAGATAGCAAATGGGCCACAAAAGCCTCAAGTAAATGGTTATCATAAAGAGCCCCTTGTTACATGGGTCCACAAAAGCTTTCAGGTGAACAAATCATCCACCAGACACCCGATCTATCCTGAACACGCATTGAGTGGAATGATTGATGCTTTGTGATGCCAAATGCGTGGTGTTTTAATGTTGCCAATATGGAATATTAACTCCTTTTTTTTATAAGCAGGGAATATTGACCAATGAAACAAGATGCTTGAGGTGTGAAACAGTCACTGCAAGGGATGAGACCTTTTTTGACTTGAGCCTTGACATTGAGCAAAATAGTTCACTCACAAGCTGCCTGAAAAACTTCAGCTCAACAGAAACTTTGAACGCTGAGGACAAGTTCTTCTGCGACAAATGCTGCAGGTTGCTTCTACTTTTCCTTTTCTGCAGCTTCCCACTTGCCCTTTCCTCTTTTTTCGAATTAGATTTGGTTTCTGCTGTCATTGGGATTAAATAATCTAAATCTAGGCTTGCTTCTGAAACTTAGCTGATTAATAGTCATCTGAAGAGTGCGATGTAACAGGCTGATTAGTGGACTGCTTTTTATCCTATGGTGAAATTCTTATACTCGTAGTTATTGTCAGATAACTCTGTACAATCTGTTTGTGTGTGAAAAGGGATGGGCACCATGGTGTAGTTGCTTTCTGCTCTGTGCATCATCCATTTTGAGGTATTTGTATGACGGTATTATTGTGATGATTTGATGGCAAAATGAGCTTATAGCATTATATAGAGAAAATGGCACGCATTTTGCAATGAAGTTTCATCTGGAGAATAGTTTTTTTTATTATTGTTACCAAGTCTTGTTCTTTCCCTGTTAGCTGTCTTAAATGATTTTTCCCTGTATTCATTACTAGGTATTAGCGTTTTTACCTCCTATTCCTTTGCTCTCTGCAGTTTGCAGGAAGCCCAGAAGAGAATGAAGATAAAGAAGCCACCACTTATCCTGGTCATCCATCTTAAACGCTTCAAGTACATTGAGCAGCTTGGTCGTTACAAGAAGCTATCTTATCGTGTTGTCTTTCCTATGGAGTTGAAGCTCAACAACACAGTTGACAGCACTGACCTGGAATATTCGCTCTTTGCTGTGGTGGTCCATGTTGGCAGTGGGCCCAACCATGGCCACTATGTCAGTCTTGTCAAGAGCCACAACCACTGGCTTTTCTTCGATGATGAGAATGTGGAGATGATCGATGAGTCGGCTGTCCAAACATTCTTTGGCTCGGCTCAAGAGTACACGAGCAATACGGATCACGGGTACATCCTGTTTTATGAGAGCACAGCTGTAAGAAGTTGAGAGGGTGGCGGTATCGTTTCTTCCCTTGAAGCTTGATCATCTCTCTGCCTTAATTTCCGAAAATTTTCCCTCTTTCTACTTATTGACATTTAGAAGAGATCCTGGAGATCTGGTAGGTGAATTGTGAGATGTCCTGTAGTGTACAGTAGATGATGGAAATTATCATCTTGTCGAGGAATAAGAGAGATGTATATGACTGTTGAATATCTGATAGTATAAAATGCGATTACCTCCCCAAGAGTTGCTCATCTTGGAATGGACATCTGTAACTGCATACTTTTTTGGCTTTTGATCCTTGTGAAAGAGCTAGATATAAAAGGTTTATGAGCAAATTAGATATCACAATGCACAGTGTGTTGATCCAATTTCAATTTGTTGTTTTCTTTTGGATTTCTGCAAACAGCTATTGCATGATTAGCTCAAATGAATCTCAAGAGAGCACACTCAAATGGTATTGCAGCAAACTCACTCAAGCTCAACTATATGTGCAGTGTTTGGGGATCTTCAAAAAGAATCAAATGTAAAGATCTCTACTCCACTTTAAATTCTTTAAGAAGCTCAGATTCCAGTAGTTATTAGCTAGTTAGCTGCAGGCTCATCTGCCCCCAGATAATTGGATTGCTTCCATGCTGTACATTGAATCATCACCACAATCAAACCTTTTAAGGTGAAGCCTTTCATACTCCCGCCGCCGGGTGACTTCGAACTGCTGCCATTCCTCCCACCTCTCAGCCAAATCCTCCCCTTCCAGCATTTTGATGATTTCTGACATGGTCGGGCGGTCTTCTGGTGATGCTTGTGTGCATAGTAGCGCGACCTGGATCATTATCTCCACGTCCTGACGGTTATAGTTCTTGCCCAAGTTGAGGTCTACAATGGTATCTAGTCTTTTTTCTCTCTGAGTCTTCTTCACCTTTAGGAGCAGACCAATGAAGAGTGACTAAAGATTTCAAAGAATTAAGCTGATTATAGAGCATAAGGACGTAGAATGTGACAAATTCTAACACAAACTTACATGGTCAAGCAATAGTACATCATCCTCGTCCTCTAGGCGTGAAAAGTCTATTGCACGTTGTCCTGTCACAAGTTCGAGAAGCATAATACCGTAGCCGAAAACATCTGTCCTTTCAGATGACTTCCCAGTGGACAAGTATTCAGGTGCTATGTGACCCATAGTCCCACGAACTTGAGTCGTCACAGAAGTCTTCCTTACATCCACCAATTTCGCCAAGCCAAAGTCGCCAACTACTGCTTCAAAATTCTCATCAAGCAAGACATTAGCAGCCTTGACATCACGGTGAATGATCTTGGGATTGCAATGGCCATGAAGATACTCCAATCCGTGAGCTGTACCTAAAGCCACTTGTTTTCTTGTAGGCCAATCTAATAATGGCTCCCCAGGTTTAAATTCTGTTCTAGTATCAGCATAAAGAGGAAAATATCAGAAATAAAGAATGAGCTAAGATTAAAGATGATTCAGGTTCATGAGTCTCCAAAACATTATCAGGAAGATGATAATTGAACAATGTTAACTTGCAGACATTCTCAACTTCTACACTTGCAAGTAACTCAGTTTGCACAGCCTACTAATATCAAGATCAGAAAGAGAGTCACAAAACTCATTTTAGATAGTTATAGTCCCTGGGAACTTACTAAATGCCAGTTGACAAGCCAATAAGAACGAGCTAAATGAGATATAAGACAATGTACTCTGGAGACAAGAGGCCGAAATCCGATCTACGTAAACTTCAGAATTTAAAGTAGTAACTCTTTATGAATAAGATACTAGCCACTGAAATAACGCGCTCGATCGTTCACATGAAGCAAACGAAAGCCGCTGATAACATCTTAAAGAAAATGCGGAATGTCCAATAAACTGGGTTATTCATTGGTTGAGAATAGAGCACAGATCTAAATAGAAGGTAATGCTAAAAAGAACATTGTTGGTTGTATTTGTTCTAATCTTACTAGTTATTTTGACCCTTTTGTAGCATGGTAGGGTTGTTGATCTCAACAATATTGTTGCATGAACTCGGCAAAAGAAAGGATAGAAAGGAAAAGAAGAGTCACCCTCTGGAATGCAATGCAGACAGTTTGGGATTAAAGTTCAGTTGTGAAAGGCTTTTGCTTGTCCAAAGAACTCGAGATTCAAAGCAGACAAAAATTAAAATTCTAGGAGAAAAGTTCAATGGCAAGTACCTCTCAGGCGGTAGGCAACACTCAAATTTTGCATGAAAGGATATACCAGGAGTCGTTCTGTAGGAGTCGTACAATAACCAATCAATCTTAGAAGATTTCTGTGAACAGCTACGCTTATCAGCTCAACTTCACGTAAAAATGCAGCTTCTCCTCCAGGGTTTCCATGATCAGTCAACCGTTTTACTGCGATTTTTGTATTATCTGGAAGCACTCCTTTATAGACTTTGCCAAAGCCTCCCTGTCCAAGAACATTTCTCTCACTGAAGTCATCTGTGGCAATTTGCAATTCCCTCCATGCAAATCTCTTCAATTGCCCCAATGCAAAACGGTGATCATCTTCACCTGTGTGAAATAAAGAAGGGAAACCAGTATAAAATTTCAATTTACTAGAGAATGGCTTGCAGCATTTGAACCACCAAAGATATGTGCAATTACTGCATTCTCATTTCATCAAAGTATCTTTGCAGGCTTTCAATTCCCCAGAAAAAATCGTATTAATTTCCTATCATCCATTAGTTTCTAAATAATTAAAAGCAAGTAAAAATATAAGATAAAAAAAAACAAAAAACCTGATTTAAGACTTGGGAAAGCAGAATCCAGCATGCTAGATCAATAGCTATCAGGTTAGAATGCCAGCAGGAAACCAAAATAACTTTTACAAAGACACAAACCAGAACCCGAATACTAACAAAGATATCTATCAGGTCAGAATGCTAGCAACCTAGCACCATGTAAGAATTATACTAGTCCGGACAGTACTGTATGAAGAATGCTGGCACCATGTAAGAAAAATAACTATCAGGTCACAACTTCTGCAGTAATTTAATAAGCAAGCCACCATGATGACAGAACAAGTTTGACAAGCAAGATAACAAGGTGATGGACGAACAAATTTTGCAGTAATGGATATTAAAACCGAAATATATGAAAATAGAAAATTCAAGTAGCACAGGTATATTAAAATTTCTGTGACAATTCATTTGTATACTGAAAGAATGGAAGAACACACCTGAAACATCCACAAAAAGATCACGTCTACGAAGTTTCCTCCAACACTTGCACACAAGAATTATAACTGCAAGAATAAGCAGACACAAACCTCCGATAATACCAACAACTACTCCAATAGTTGAACTATGAGATGGTCCTGCAAGATTCAAAGGGGATATAAGGTGTTTTCCTGAACTGTGTCTCTTTCTTTGGAAGTGGCCATCGACATACATATGCTATGTCCATTGCTCCAATATGTAAGAAGCTTACCTGTGTCTGAGATGTTGGATGCACAAGGGAAAGAGTAATTTGCTCCACAGTCCAGTTTATTACCTGTAAAACTGCATCATATAGCTAAATCAACCAAATAAAGCTTCGATACCTGACTTAAGTATGGACACAAGCTTGCACCCTTATCTGTTATAGAACTATGCATACTTGTGTCTGGTGACTTCAAATAGCTGACTGGGTATCTCTCCAGTAAGATCATTGAATGCCAGACGACTGCCAAAACAGGTCAAATATCAACTGGCATACACAAAACCAACAAATTCTAATTATAGAATCGCCAAAATGTAATATATGGTATTCAGAAGAAGCGAAGATGATCATAGTTCCTGCAGACTACACGGATATTGTACATGTCATAGCACTTACATGTCATTCAAATTCGAAAGGTTTGAAAAGGAATCAGGGATAGAACCATTGAGATTGTTTTGACTCAAAATCCTGCATATGTTATAACAAAAAGATGATCTCTATATAGTCAAGAAAATACTCTATAGCAGGTCAATGTACTGATACTACTTACAAAATTTGAAGCTTGGAAAGCTTGCCAAGAGAGTATGGTATTTCTCCAGTTAAAAAATTATTTTCCAAAGACAACTTTGTCAGGCTTGATAAATTTCCAAGCTGCTCAGGTATCCTGCCAGTTAATTTATTATCCGGCAGAGACCTGCACGATGAATGTGAAAATAGATTTTCAATTCTATCTATCAAGATTTGAAGCAACAAATTATAACATCTTCTTTTTTATGTCCATGGAACTTATCATTTCTCCGTATCCTCTCGAGTAAAGGAGTTGATTGTGCCAACAAAAGACAATGCCAAAGGAAACAAAAAGGGAAGAAGAGCACAATTGAAAGAGAGGGAGTCGAAGGTATATGGCATCTGCATTTCTTGGAACTTCTAAATCATAAGAACATGCAGTCATAGGGGCTCTGTATATGTTTAAATCTTTCAGGTATACTTCATATCGAATATAAATGCAGTTTCTTCTTCTTGTATCAACAATTGTTATCTTGACCCTTTTTATAAGTTGATTCTTTTGGCATGGGGAAATTCTAGAAGCTTCCTCCCAGTAGTATTAACTTGATCCAGAAACACTATGGGTACATGTATTGTTCAAAACAAATCCTCATCTAGATCGAAATGGCCTTTGCCAGAAATTTGAAGTTTGGGCTCAGACCGATGACCAGTCATAATGGTGCCTTTCCATTTTGAAGATTTATAAACTGATAGCTGTGCTCCATAGCTCACCCCACTCCAATGATGTAAAAGATATTATATCACAAAAATTGGACTAGATACCAGAACCTGGATATCAGGGAGAAATTCAGAAACTTAATTTAAAATAAAAACAGCAAACAAAAGAGAGGTCCCAAACCAAAATAGAGCATACTACTTCAAATAAGTCACTTCAAAGTTATGTCCAAGGTTGAGGATCTAGATTATACTACTTACAGAACATTGAGATATCTCAGATCTGCAATCCTCGGTGACAAGATTCCAGTGAATCCCATGGAAGGCAGTGTTCTACCATTGACATAAAAGAGAGTTAAACAAACTATTGTCATGCCAGCTTTTCTCGGAAGCATGATACTACAAAAAAGATTAATACTTAAGGAAGACAAACGTTATTGAGTAACTTACATTTCAATGACATGATTGTCCGCATCACACATAACGTTGTTCCAAATGCATGGACTGGCTTGATTTTGGTTCCATTCAACTAGTTGATTAGCAGCAGCATTTAATTGAAGCTTCATAACGTACAATGCATCCACTGCTAGAGTGAAAAGAAAATGAATATAAATAGTCAAATGCTTAACAAGTTATCGACAAAGAAAGCTATAACAAATACCCATTCATATGTAATAGTCTCCAATTTATTTTCCAAGTTATGGTTCATCAAGACTTGAATCTATCTAGATTACGGAGTATGAAGTCCCTGAAAAAGCCCATCAAACTTTCGTAATGTACAATTCACGATAAACTCTTTTTTAACAAGAGATGCTAATCTGAAAGATGTTTAAGCCGCATATGGTACTTCATGCTTGAGTTACATTGCCTATATGATTCATTTTATGATAATAACTTCCAGCTTTCATATGAATTTGATCCTTCAAATCAGTTCAGTTCGTCAGAGTCATGCATCAGAATTGCTAGGAACGATTTCTATTGGATACCAGAAGGACAGTTACAGAATGCTGCCTCCACATAAGGAGTTGCAAACCATACATGTAACATTAAATGAGGAGAAGGAAGGAAACTGTAATGCCACAAATAAGATAGTTTTTCTACAACAGCCTATAGGCTTCCCATATGAAACAATCTATGTTGACAAAGAGTCTCCACTACCTGATTTTTATTAGAAGATGAAACGAAGAGAGGCAAGAAAAGTTACCTTGCCATTCAGATGCAGCACAAATATACTGAGAAGCCAGAACAAATAGTACAAAACCCAACTCCATGTTTCTCAAGATTTCCTTCAATAGGTAAATTTGGCCGAGATTACATCGATCCTTAAGATAGTCAATATCTGGACCAGAAGTGTAAATTGTGATTATGCGAGACCAATGGCTAGAGATGAGATATGCAAGAAACAAAATCGACAACAAGCCACGCACAAGGAAGCTAACTTAATATCAAAATAAAAACTAGGAAAGCAAAGAAGGAAACTAGTTACAAAACTCCTACTCCAACAATTAAGCTAATTTCTCCAAACTAGAAGTCTTGGTGCTGCACCCAAATTGGTGAATAAGTTCCTATCCGGAGTTGGCTATCATGTCTTCTTGTCCTACAAATTAAAGATACGGATCCTTCCCTCCACCTATCTAACGACATACAGCGAAATCAAACGACGTTTCTTCTGCAATTTATTTAAAAAGGGTTTGTCCCTGACTACAAAACCAAATCTTTCCGTAGCATCACTATCCAAGAAGACTACCCACGCCAAGGATTTTAACCGTCTCTCTTCCAATCTTCTAAAAATTTTGAAATTTTTCATCAGAATAACTTCCCCGTCCTGTTTCTCGAGTACCCATGATGCCAAAGAGCCATAATCTCCTCGAAATTATAAATTAACATCCATTTCTAAAAGCTCTTTCTCATTATAACATAACAAAAGGACTAAACATCAAACCTTAAAAGCACTTCGCTGCGACAATACTTTCTTAAGTAGAGTAGATGATTGCCTTGCCAATTGCCATTCATAGAAGAAGAAAACGAGATACGATAAGTTTAGAAGGATCCTTCATAACCAGGAGATACTACTGCTCCAGGATAGACGACGAGCCACGGCAGAGGTGTGCTCCCTGGCGGCATCCCGCATCAGCATGTATTATTATTATTATGGGGGCCACAATTGCACTAAGGTCCCTCACATTGGTGGAAATCAAGAAACAAGCCACTAAGGCCCCTCACATTGGTGGAAATCAAGAAAAGAGATTCTAGAAGACTTATTAAGAAGCGTCTTTTTCTCATGGACGCTGTGACTAACGTTCGACTAGCGACAAAGAATGTCGTTGTCACGTTCATGATTTTAGCATCTAGGAATGAAATAAGTGGTTTTGATACAAGGATCTTTAAAGAATTGGTACTTTAATGAAAATATCCAAATTAATAATTTTTATTCATTTAAAAATATTTGGTTTTATCCATAGAAGAATTTACATATTAAATCCATTTTAATATAAGTCATGATTTCATATACAAATAACTTGTTTTGTAATGAAAACAAAAAAATGCTCTTGCGTTGTATAATGGAAAACAAAGTATTTTCCTTCACTCTTAAGTAGGCTCAGAACAACATTCCATAAATGTTTTTTTTTTTATGAGATAAGCCTACAAATGTTATAGTGTGTGTGCGAAAGAACTAGTTCGTAGACCATGCTTTTCGTCAAAACTTTTGCTTTTAAGTACCATATGCATAAATATCCCATTACTTTATGATCTATGTATAATAACAAGTGACCCTTTTGAGGTTCTACCATCTAAAAGGATTTGGATGCTAAAGGAGCAGCAACGTTACACCAAGGCGTGGCTAGTGGATACAAGTATAAGATGCCTTCTAGTAGTGTTTGCACCACAACTTGGCGTTCCCTCTTCTCTGTCATCAATCTTAGCTTTATAATAAATACTATGATTTTCTATCAAATTATATTCATGGGAACTTTAACCACAAAAAGTTTTGACAAAGTTCATTGAATTCAAGCATCAATGTACATAAATCTGCAAGAAGGAAAGAAGAATATATGCTGGCCTTTCCTTATCCTGCCTGCCCTATTATTGAGTTAAAGTTGCAAATCAACAAGTTCTGAGAAACTCCAACTTCCATGAGTGGGGCAACCAAAACCAATGAAGTAGTCACACTGCTGATAAGTATATCCACATGATGAACTTCCTCTTCACAAAGCCCTGTGGGTGTCACTGGCACTAATTGCCTGAGGCATTGATGTTAGCAAGATTGATGCATTACAAGCATGCTTAATTTCTCCAAGAGCTTTCTCAAGGTATGCTCCACCAGTTTTTAGCCCATGCAGTGAAGAGTTAGACCAAGATTTTCCAGGACAAAAATGAAAAATCTGTGGACATTCAACCGTGCAATAGATTTCGATCACACATTCCTGAAGCAGATCTATCAACTTGGCACCAAATGAACAAAATTATTGATATTATAAGAATGAAACATTTATATCCGCACGGTTGAAGAAAGGCTTCAACTCGACGTGCATTTTTCTGCAAGAAGCTCCATGAATCTTTGATTCAAAACTCCATATTTACATGGGTACAGATCGAGGAAGCCCAAATCTAAAAGGAGGTTTACAACCCAAACAAACTACGAGAGTTAAAAAAATCCTTCTATATGATGCTCCTAACCTTTCGGGCACTCACGCTGTACTCACTGATCTCTAGTATTAACAGCAGCCAGGAGGGCTTAACAGCTAAATCTGTGAAAAAGAATCAATACAACATCAGCATTTTAGAAGTACATGGATGAGAAGAAAAGATTGTCATTACTAAATAAACAATAATAGTACACAGCAATTCACGTTTAATGCTAATCAGGAATTCACGTTTAAAGAAAAGATTGTCTATAACTCGTGCATGTCACACTCGCACTATTCAAACAGAAATATACGACAGCATGACAGGGCCTCGACCATCTAAGGCATGAGGCTATACACCTCTTTCTGAACAGCTAATATGGCAATGAGCGATTGTCTGCAGCAGCGTCTGTTTCAGCTTATTTCAACATCTGCCCATGAAGAGTGCCATCCATGGGGTAGGGTCATCACGACCTCGCTGTTAAAATTTATCGGATGAAGTCCTCTTCGGAGGATTGAATCCTTTATTTTCTTATGCAGAATGATGTGCTAACTGTTTTTAGTGTCAAAAATACTACCAGTGAACAGCTGGACCTTCATGCACAGAGATGAATTAATAGCAGTGCTCTACACGAAACAAAGCAGGAAAGCCTAGAATAATGGTCCACCAGAACTCCAAACAGTACAACCAATGTGTCAATCCGTGGTTCATAAATAGGATATATTGTAGGGGCATGGAGATGCAATCCTTATCAGTCATTCCTCACTCTCTACTGCAGCAACATGGAAACTTTGGTATAAGTGTATAAGATCACAATTGTACCAGACAGGAAATCATAACAGACTAAAATTGCATACCTCCATGTCAACACGGATGCCCTTAAATTGTTCGCCTGCAGATAGGAATCAATGATTATCATGTGAGGAAAGTTAAAAAGGGAAAACATCTGCCAGATGATACAAGAAAGCAAAAAAAGCATGCATGATAGATGCAAGTAAAAGCATTTGACAGACACTGATAAGCTGGCAGTTGTAAAGGACAGCCAATGAAATAAGCATAAGGTTCGCAACAAGCATTCCACTTGCAATAAAATTGTCGGTAACATTTACAGAAACTTCTTGTATTCGGTAACATTTGTTAAGGAAATATGGAAAGGCTTTCCATGTAGCAGAGTAAGAAGCAGATGCAACATAGTACGGCAAAATGAAATAAGTGATTCTGACTCCTTGATTATATTTTAATGTGTATACTTGTTCATCTAGATCTTCTTGCATAGCATTTTAAATGACTCGGTCTAAGTTGATCAGGACGGACATAACCACTACAAATGGGTCGATATTCAAGGCAAGATCCAGTAAGTGGACGCCTATGTAAGCTAACAGCTAATGTCAAATCTTAAAGTTTTCCTTACAAAAGCTTGAATTTGTCTTCAATCGCATATGTTTGTTAATTCATGCCAAAGGAATACATCATCATCATCACTGCCATCCATAAGATCTTGACAGCAACCAGCCTTCATACTATCACCAATTCTCAATAAGATGGAGGTGGATTCCTAGTCAAAGCAACTTTGAGCAAAACAAGAGCCCATGACCCAGGATTGTGTTCAAAAAGCATTAGATTTACTATGCTGTTAGGGCATTTTTAGTGCCTTAACCTAACCAAGAGCGCTTCATAATTCCTCTCAATGAGGGTGCATCTGAAAATTAAAGAAGATAACAGTTTGCCGGACCAGTCATTATTGAGATGGACAATCAAGAGACAAACTTTTACATACTTATAGAGAAAGAGAATTTCAAGGAATTTGATAACCAGAACCACGAAAAACTTTGACGAGGCTTAAGAATTGTGAAACTACAGACGTAGAATTTTTAGAGAACATAAGTAATTTGACTAATTACAGGGTAATTAGAGAGCAAAACTTCCATGTAACAAGAGAAACATGATATTATCAACTTAAAAACCACAAAAATTCAAAATCAAGCTTTATTGGCACTTTTTACAGATTGCACTTGAATCAAAATAACAGGATTGTAGATTCAAAGAGTAACAGATGCTGTTAAGCAAAACGATCAGGAGGATCAAAATGAGATCGCAAATATGAAATGAAGGTTTCTACATACCAATCTCTTCTGGAAGCTCTGATATCCACAATGTGAGATTTCCTTGAAGAAGTTGCATAATAAGTATGCTGTCCTTGTAAGCTTCTACGTGGAGAGTATTAATGTGCGGAAGAGCCTCATCAAATGCTTGTTTAGCAACATGACAAGCTCTGCAAAATGCCAAATAACAAATTGTAAGAAACCATATGAGGCCACATAAATTGCCCTTTTCAAAATCAGGACCCTTTAAAGAATACCAATATGAAAATGCTATAGTTGTTTAAGGAAACATTTCAACAAGATACATACAGAGTGTTCCTTCAGGAAACCTTTGCATCCCTCTATATGTTACTTGGCCATATAATCCTTGTAAGTATCAGTACATGGAATTTCATCCCAACGCAGATCACTCACAAAATCAAACACTGATAAGCAATACACTAGAAAATACGTGTCTTGCTGACAAAGCATGGACCCTGATAAGAATAATTTGCAGGCAGCTAGTCTACCAGCATGCAAAATGCACAGGCCTATATCAAATCAGCCCAGGAGCTTCCTTTTGAAACTGACCAGAGGAATGAGCACAGAAGATGCTGGGCAAAAAAAACTGAATTAAGAGGATGAAAGTATGGCCCGGGAGAAAAGAGTGTCTCGCAAAAGAAAACTGCAACTCAAATGCCAAGCAAAGCTCCATAGGGCATACAGTAAGCCACTCTAGCGAAGGAAGAGAGGGGGGGGGGGGGGGGGGGGGATTCACAGTTCATTCTAACCTTTCTGTTAACTGCAATATCTCATAGTAAAACACAGAGAGATTCAAGCCAAGACCAAGCCTGATTGGATGAAAAGATGGGAGATCCGTCATAGCAGTACTTGTAGCAGCCTGCATGCTAGAACATCAGTTTCAATTGATTTCTAAGGTTCTCATGATGAAGCAAACAAGCAATACTCAAGAAACTTCAACAACTGGAAAAAGATAAAAGGGTTTTAAAGACCTGATAGGCCTTAAGCGACTGATCTGCAGCTTCTTTTCTCTGATCTCCATTTCTAAATTCAGCCAAATAGCGATAATAATCCCCTTTCCTAGAGTTTGAAAAAAAATTAGGAGAAAAACAAGAAATAGACAAAAGAACCCCACATAAGAAAGTCCAAATCTTGGTTATGCAGCTAAAAGTTCTCTGACAGGCATTGGTATGAGAAGAAGGTTAACCACTTGTACTATTAAAAGCAACTGTCCTCACCCCACTCATTTGATGGGACAAAATGCTTCGGTTCATAAATATCTGCATATTAGAAGACAAAAACATGCCAGCTCATCTTTATGTTCACAGCATATTGTCCAATACTGTTACGAAAATAAAACCTTAAACCAGTTCTGAAATGTCACTTCCACCTGTATCATGATGACTTATGGTCATAAACATAAGCAAACATGATAAACATGTGGTTGTAGCATGTACGAGCGAAACATGTAACAAGTGAATTGCAGCTGCACTATAGCCTTAAATCTGTATTTCGTACGAACATTTGACAAAATAATTTCAGAACTGCAGAATGTTTTTTAACATCCTAGCTGAATAACCTGAGATCTCACAAGTGATACCAGACTCTGATTATAAACAATTTCACCTAAACAACTTATAATAGATGGGAAATAAAAATCAAAAGTGAAAACAACAGCCTCTTGGTAAAAACAAAACATAATCAGGTAAGTGTGGTAAAAAAAAAAAAAGAAAAAGAAAAGAAAAGCTGAGAGACAAAAATCTGAAGTAAAGTATCATACTATTTGTCTATAAAATTAACATAATCATGAAAAGATGGTCATTTTCCATAAAGAAACAGTAGTTACACCAGCTTTCTGCTCTGCCTGTTCATACTGAACGGCAGGAACAACGTTTTATGTGCAGACAATAGCTTCAACTAGTGATTGATGTCGGGCACAGAATTTGACGATTGCACTCTACAGGGTCGTTGGGTAGGTTATTAACATGAAAGTGTATCAGGAGAGCTAATGCACAAAGGAAGGCAAAGGAACAGAAAAGATGGGCGATCAGAGTGGGCTGACAGAACAGAACATCCTACGATCTCGGAAAAAAAAAATCAATCACCATGCGAACAGGATGAAGGCATGTGCTTCAGACATTGCAGAAATAATAAGCATGAACGAAAGTCCAATAAGTAAACCTCCTACATCAAACCTAAAAAGTAAAACATATGCTGCAATGATGTATCAACCAGCTAATATTAAAGTGTGTGATAGTAGGACAAGCATAATTGACTTTAACCAGAAAGATCCTGAAGTGAGAAAGACGAAGTGAGAAAGGCGAACAATGCATCTATATTAGAGAAATCTACTCACATCTTGTAGAAGAAGACTATGGATTCACCAGAAGTAGATGATGGAAGCAGGTGAATAGCAATGACAGACAAGATCTCATTGCATATCTTCGCAATTTCATCTTCAAGTCTTTCCATGTAAGCCTTTATCCTCCTGACATTCTCTTCATTTCCCTTTGCCGCTTCCTTCTGCTCAATGTTAGAGAGAAGCCTCCAAGATGCCCTTCTCGATCCAATCACATTCTTACATCCAACAGATAGTAATCCCCTCTCCTCTGGCGTCAGTTCTATGTCCATTCTAGCAACCTCCTTCATTGACTCCACCATTTCTGCAATCGCCATAACAAGACATTGGGGTGTCAACTTTAAGGTACAGGTTATTATGAGGTCAATATCCTCAAGTAAAGACTTAGATGATAGTATACCCCCCTACTCAGGTTAATATTTAAGATGTAAACTTTAATGAAGAAATAAGATCTCAGAACAACAAACCCTATGACGTGGGTGCTAAAGAATCCTGAATTAGAATCCTAGTGATTCAACTTGACTGAATCTTCCCTTTTCTGTGTGCTCTATAATTTGAAAGAAAGAACAGAAAGACAATCATACATGCCAAGAGCACCAATACAGTCAAAACAAAACCAAGTATTTGTAATTTGATGCAAAAAGAAAAAAACAGAACAACTACAATTTATCAGCAACAAATGACCAAATAACTAGAAAAAAACATTTTATCCCAGATAATCAAATAAGCATAGATCCCATTCACAAATGAAACCATAAATCAACTCCAGATGTTTGCTCTATGTAAGAGATAAAAAGTTGCTTCAGAGAAAGAAAATTGAACCAACCAAAACCTTATTTTCCTCACAACGGATGACAACACCAGAATCTAAGTTTACCCAATCAGCATGTAGCCCAAAGATAAGAAGAAAATCCCAGTCCATAAAAGGCAATAGATTAACCAAATACCCTCGTTTGGTACGGGAATAAATTTCGGGAATAACCTTAACCCGGTTTAAGAGGGATATTCCTGAAATATTCCCGAATCCACTACTTATTCCACCCCTTAACCCCAAACACCATTTTCCTTATTCCAGATCATCATTACAAAGTTATTCTCATTCTCCATTCTACTTTATTATAAAGTTTTCCCCAAAACCTAGAATAAAGTCCCTTATCCCGGAATAAAGTTAACCCCATACCAAAAAGTAAGAGAGCAACCAAATGCAGACAAACACCAATCATTTACAACACCGGCATAAATTAGAACACCATACGGAAAATAGAGATCGGTACTCTTTAACTGCACAGAATTACTCACCATGGTACTCACTGCAAACAGACAACACTTGCCAACAAATTACACAAGAAATTAAGCACATAAACTAAAACTAACGAAAATTAACGTATGTGCTCGATCACAATGTAAACCCGATGCCAACAAGATTTACCCAGCAACAAGACGCACAAAACCAAAAACAAAACTCATATAGGGAGGAAAAGAAGAATAGATTAACAAGATAGAATTTTGAAACATCAGATGCAAATAATCCGTATCAACCCTAAAGTGAAACAGAAAACAACAAAAAGGAAAAAATAGTTTAACCACCAACAACGTAAGCAGATGCACAGGAGATAGTCCATTCCCTATCAAGCACAAATAAAACCCAAAATAACCCAAACTGCAATTTTTTGAAGCATTCAATCTAACATTACCAACGATAAAAGACCAATTTAGCCACTCTCTTTTCCGCCAATCAATTCGATCCTAAAGAAACAAAAGAAAAGTCAAAGTAACAAGGAAAAAATATCGACCTTTATGCTCTCGAAGCGACACACGAACCAGCTAAAACAGTACGCATAAACAAATACCAAATTACCCACTCTCCGTCAATTCCAATGTACGAAAAAGAAAACATCCCATTCATCAAGAAGCCCGTATAAAACCCAACATAAACCACAAAAAAAAAAAACTTGAATGTCTCTATTCCTTTTGATGCAATCAAGAAAAGACACCGAGAAAACAAAAAATTAGCCCCTTTTTAATTCAAAAGTCAAAGCAAAATCCAACAAATAACACAAAGACAAAGACTAATATGTCCGCCATCAAAGAAAACTATCAACAACGAAACCCAGAAATAGAAAAGAGAAGAAAAACCCTAAAACAACCACACAAAAAATAATTATCTTCTTCTCTCTTTCTCCAACCTATGGTCGAATCAAGAAAGACGCCCAATTGCGGGTACTATGCCAGTTAAGCAGCGAAGAAAAGTTCAGAGTTCGGCATACCCTCGTATCTCTCCGCCTGCTCCGCCACTTTCGCCATGTAAACACACATCTCTTTCCTCTCCATCCCGCCGCCCATCTCTCCGCCTCCTCTCGCGCTCTCGCCCTCCGTTTCTCCGGCGAAATCTATCAATCGAACTCTTTAATCTCTATATATATATATATATATAATATATATTTTTTATTTATATATTATATATGACAAAAGGTAATGCAAATTGCTTCTCCCGCTGTCCCCGTGAGCATTTACTATCATACCCCTAATGTTTGTGTTCATTGTTTTTTTTTTCCCTTTTCTTTTTCCAGTTTTGTTTAAATTCCCTCCCCTTGCTTACGGGTTTCTTTTTTTTCTTTTTTTTCTTTTCAGTTTTGTTTAATTTCTATTTAGTTTTGTTTTCTGTTATTAGCTTTATTTATTTTTTTAATTAGTTTTGTTTATTATTTCTCGGGAAAGGGACCGGGAGTCCTTTGTTTAGATCCAATCCGGCAATTAGACAGGCCATAAGAAGTTTCGGGTATTTGATCCATTTTGGAGAAAAAAATCCAAAATACTTTTTTCAAAACACCTCTTCATATTTCAATTTATTAAAACATCAAATCGTAAAAATTTCAAATCTTAAAAACTTCAAAATTGTAAATTGTAAATTTTTCAAATTTTAAATTATAAAAATTGTAAAATTTTCAATTTTTAAATCATAAAATTTAAATTTTAAAATTATAAAAAATCTCAAATTTCAAATTTCATTTGGTTTAAATGTTAGGAGTTGTTTTTGTCACTTGCCATTAAGTGCTCTTCCAGTTCCAAATCAAGAACGTCAAGAAATAGCTATTGTTCATGATGGCAATCACTTTGTGTAAGTTTTTTTATATCCTCATTACCCTGTAGCACCCATTCCAACGTGGTGATGGTAACATTCATCGTACAAAAATAAAGGATGGGTCGCTCGTCGTACGACACGTGATCATTTGTGGTACGGAGTTATAGGTACAACACCAAGCACACCGAGAGCCGAATTCAGAGGCGAAATTGATTAGAATTTGTATTTTTTAATATATTTTTGTGTATTGTTATATGTACTCTTCCCTGAGACTTTTCAGAAAACACAATGCATTTTTTAACTGTTAGTATTTTTGTTATTTTTATATATATATATACCTTTTATTTTGATCCATATTTTTATACTTATTTAAATTTTTACAAATAATTACTCTTAAAATCTACAACTAAAAAATAAACAAAAGATTACAAACATATAATAAAAAAAACTGTTTATCTAGAAAGAAAAATAAAACTGATAAAAAAAAAGAATAAAATTGCTAAAAACGAATAAAGAAAACTGATTAAACAAAAACAAAACTAAGGGAAAAGAAAACAGAAACCACGGAGAATGAGAGGGAAAAGAAGAGGGCGGGGCATAAAAGGAAAGGAAGAGGGTGTCAAAGGAGGGGCGGTGTCGGGGTGGGAGAAGCAGGTCTCAAAGGTAATTCCTCTTTTCTTTCCTTTCCTTTTACCTTTTTTGGCTTGATTGATTTGATTGATTGAGTGGAGATTGATGACCTGGCGGTACAAGTGTCCGTTACATCCATACTAATCCTGTGGGGACCGATAATTTTGACCCAACCATAGGACCACACTTTCATTCTGAACTCAAACAAAGGTATGGATGCTTCTTCTTTTATTATCCTCGGAATTTATCAATGAATTATTTTATCTATTTCACTCAAACTAAGACACCTCTGCGGATTAGTTCAGAGTTTATATAAGAGGTGTAACATAATTATCTGCATCTGTAGATGACTATGAAGCCTAATAGGGGGTATATTCAAAAGATATCAAGATTATTCTAGTAGTGATGAGACCAGGTGTCCCAATAAACGTCTTTTATCATAATTCTACACTTTGAGTCACTATCTCATCATTTCCTATTATGGGTGTCCTTTTTTTATTTCTCATATCATAACTATAATTACGGATCATATTTAAAAAATACGTTCAGTGCATTTCGAGTGTTAAAATAAGCTGCATGAGGTCACATAATTATACATTAGTTTTGTTTGGTGACACTACTAAGCAGCTATTAATGAGTAGCTGGATCGGTGGTCGGTATATTGGGTTCTTATTTGGGGTCCGGATAGCCTTCGTATTTGCAGAGAAAACCACAAGCAACAAAGTAGGGGGGAGGCGACGGGTGGGTTCTCGAGATTCGGGCCGCTAGATCCGACAGCTGCCGCCGCGTGCGTGGGTGGAAAACACGGAGGATCCCAGCCGCAGACAGGGAGCGAGCTGGACTTTACATCACCGTTGGATCGTTAAAGATCAGCTTGCATCGACCGTACGGCATCGCCCTCTCCAGCCAATAGCACAGCGAAAGGCGGACGTCAAACAGCCAAAACTACGTGAATGAGCCAGCGTGAAACGGGTCGGCAGTTGTCGGTTTTGAAACGACTCCAATAAACACACACATGCTCTTTGGAATCAAATATTGGACAGAGAGAAAGAGAGCACGTAGTAGTGGCATCAAATACGTTATTCTAAACTTACCAAACTTAAATAAACGTTATGCAGCAGCAAAAATCTTATCCATCAAGGCAGGCTACCAGGATCTTCTTCTGCACCTAATGCCCAATCTCACACATGGCAGCCAGCAGTTGGGTGCCAAGTATGCCATCAGAACAGTCCAGTACATCTGGATGACATTGCCAGCTCTCTGTACCAGATATGAATCCATGGGCAATGGAAAGGAATTGCGTGTCGCTAACTCATGTGCCCATGGGAATATACTACTAGAATGAGATCAAACTCGAGTGTCCAATAAGCTAGAGGGCTTGCCTGTGGGTGGTGATCACATGAAGAAGCTTTCTGGATGTTCTCAGGAGCTGTCGCGTGACCGTGAATCGCCCCGCTCGAGGCCTTGAAAGAAGCACCTGTCCATAATGGCAGGAGCCGCCCTACACGCAGCTCGTGTCTAGCAAGATATGAGTCATCCACACCGTCCCACGCTACCGACTAATAAATACACGCCAGTATGCAGCCAGTGCATGCATGAGTATTTGAACGCTGGAGTTTTGAAGAAGGGCAATCACAGAGACTACAAAGACCATGAGTATTTGAACGCTGGAGTTGGTTTGAAGTGAAGCTCGAGTCATATTTTTTAAAATGATTTCAATCACTTCGATTGTTTGGTGGTGTTGAAGTGAAATTGAAGTCACTTCAAGCCACTTCACACTTAAGATAAATTTAGCTTTCACTTTTGAATTTGACTTCGGACGATTTTGACTCGAAGTCGTTGAAGTGGCTCGCGCGAGAAGTGACAAATAATATCAATATCGTAATGTAATAAAATATTAATATAAATGGGTTCCCTCACATGTTACGTGTCACCTAGGGTGCGTTTGGCAAACCTGAATCTGATGAATGAGGAATCTGTGGAATTAGCTGAATGGGGAATGAGCTGAATCTGGTGATTCCGTGGATTTTGATTCTGTTGTTTGGTTTGTCTGTATGGGATGAGCTGAATCTGTTGATTCTGGCGTTTGGCTTGTCTATTATGGATGAGCTGAATCTGCTAATTTTGTTCAAATTAATAATAAAACTTTAAATTTTCTTCAAATTAAGACATGTTTTTTATTATAATAATAACAATACCCACGAGATATGATTGATCGAAATTATTGAAAATTTAGATCAAATTAATTCTTTGAATGCATCTAATCATGTAAAATGATTGATCGAAATTATTGAAAATTCAAGTATAATTTAAGTTATAATATATTAAATGATTTTATAAATTAAATTACATCAAATATTTGCTTTCACAAATACTCAATATTGGTCTCATAACGAAGATATTGATGATATCTTTCCAATGAGACTAATTTCATAAAGTTTCAACATGTATATTTAAAGTTATGATAAATATAGCCATTTTAAATATTAAGGAAATAAAACTGTCATTTAGGAAAATGTCAAATTCAGATCCCGCTTGCAATTGACAGCATCCGACTCGATTCGAGCGGATGCCGCGATTCCAAATTTCTGAAATTCGACGCCGGTCGGATACTGCCCATTCCAAATAGTAAAACGTGCCAAACATGAGAATAGATGGAATGCGGAATCCGCTCATTCTCCATTCTATCTAATCCTTCCCATATCATGCTTGCCAAACGGACCCCTAGTGATTGGTCCACATCATCCAAAATAATATTATTTTAAATAGTTTAATTATTAAGATTACTAAAATATTAATAATTTAATATTAAAATATTATTTTTAATATATTAAAATAAAATTATTAAATTATTAAAAATCTCTGAAAATGTCCATAGTTGGGGTGACTATATCTCCACTTCAAGCACCAACTAAACACAAGAACTCGAAAAATTCCAAAAAGTCGCTCCCCATAAAAGTCACTCCAGTTTGGTTGCTGAGGACTAGGTGGAGTGGAGTCACTTTTTGGAGTGCTGACTTTTGCAAAGTGAAGTCATGTGAAATGGCCTGTCAGTTTTTGCTGTTTGGTTGGTGTTGGAGTGGTTCTCAAAGTCACAGTTTATGCTCACTACACAGCCTATTCCAGCGGGATCAGGGATGCTCGCATAAGATGAGAGGAACTTTGGACCCAAAATCGGCCAGAGAACCCAAGATTCAAAGGTCGGGAGAGAAAGGGGGGCAAAGAACCCTAGCCCGATAGCTTTCGAAGTCACGGGACTAGCATCAATTGAGTGGGGGAGTAAGTGAGCATTAATTAAGTCGCGTCCCACTCCACTCGACCGACTTTGGTCCTTTTTTGGCCAGAGTCAAATGACTAATTTGAGGCCTTTTCAGGAGTGCAGTCCCCCCACTCCCTCCAGTTAACGGTCCAACCAAACAGCCTCAAGTGGAAGGAGTGCTGCTAGTCTAGCCACTCCAGCCTCTACTCATGGCAACCAAACACCCCCTCCCCAAAAAAGTGACTCCACTTCAGCTCACTTCTCAACAATCAAACATGATTCAATTATTGAATCACAGACATCTGAAAAACAGCATGTTCACATCCGTCGCTGAATGTCCATTGGTGCTAATAGACAGATCTTGAGGCTGCAAACAATCATCATCAATCTACACATCTTGATACTGAGATCAATTTCTAGAGTCTTTTTTTTTTTTTTTGGCAATTGAGTATGTTCTTACTTTTGGCATGTGATAATCTGCAACAAGGCAGTTGGATTATTAATAGAAATACTCCGATCGTGATGATACTGACCACTGCTTACATATTCCTATATAATAAAGGGCTTCCGGTAAATGTCAAATTTCTCCGAAGATGAGAGCTGAGGTTCCTGCAAAACAATTTAGAGCTGTGTTAATGAAAGGTTTGGTATTTATGTATATTAACTTCGTCATATCAAAAGCTCAATATCAGAAAAAAGAGCATGAATATGTGGTGTGCCAGCACTACAAGCACAACCTTGCTATCCTTCTAGAATATCAGCATTAGAATCTCTCATTTTTCCTGCTACATATCCTATTAGACAAAAAGCAGCACAAAAAGATCTCTTTCTACATGACTTTTTGACTTGATAGGAGCTCCATCGTGTAGTAAATGACAGAGCTCATGCTGAAAATACAAGCTGAAAATTAAAAACCAAACCAAGCTTGCACAGAGCATACTCACTCGAGCTCAGTTTGGCTCGAAATTTGGAATATAGATAGAATTTCCAGCTCAACCTGTAGCCAAGCATAAAGGTTGAATTTAGTGGATTGATGATGTAGGCCATCATCAAACATCATGGGTTTGAGAAAGACTCAGAGCCAGGTCAAAGGCGGATGAGACGAGCAAGAGCACAGCTTTGAAGCTTGTCATTATCTTCAAGTCAAATATGATATGCCTCATCTACAGAATGAACGGAGGTTGACAAGACCTACACTTAAATATTCCGGCTTAGCGCATGATGCATCCAATGGACACGTGCAAAAGCTTGCAAAAACCCAAGACACTAACAGCCATAAAATGGTTTTGGTGACTTGCTATTTTCTGCGTCCTCCCTGAGACATTGAGTTCAATGTACAACATGCCTTGGCCTTCCATCATCAGAGGGGGAGATGGAAACAAAGAACAAAATAATCCTAATGCATAAGGTTCATAATGTCAAGGAACATGGTGAGAGGAATCACATCATCTGATGCTATCGCAGTGCACACTGAAAGGAAAAAGGTATTTGTATCACTCACAATAACTACCAGTACACCTTAGACCAGTTACTGCTATAGTTCTTCCTACAGAAACAAGGGTACAACCTTATCCTAATCAATACAACCGCACACCTATTGATTATAGATGAAGGAAAAAGGGTGACATATGAATTGTAGCATTTAAACTAAGATGCTCCAGATCAAAAAGTTAATTCTACAAGAATAAACAACTTCATCAAGAACTTTAAATAGAATTCTAGTAGCCCTTGAGCATGTTGCAGTCCATTGGATAAAAATTACCTGCTTTAATCCAAAATTAAACACCTTCCGCATGAGATTGGCTATTGGACCACTGATGCGGAGCCCCGTGTTGGCTTCACGAATCGCAGAGCGCATTGCATAAAGCATGCTACCGTAACTCATTCCTGGTTCGCTTTCCACCGCTTTAATGAAACTGTAAGTCATTGCACCTGTTGGAACAGACCTAGAGAGAGCCTGAAAATGTCACATTAATTAGCTTTTGTTTCATATTTCAATTAGATGTCCTAAGATGAGTTATGAATGGCAGAACGAGAGAGAGAGAGAGAGAGAGAGAGAGAGAGAGAGAGAGAGAGAGAGAGAGAGAGAGAGAACATCACGAACACATTTCTTTCCAAATCATATAGCGCATAAGCAAGCTATATTTCAGGTCCAACTTTTATTAGAATTTTACAGGTGTTCCCCTTAGGGTAACTCATTCCGTACTAGACCTATGCATCAACTCCTTTTTTTAGCAACAGCTGTAAGCAAGAAAAGCATTTTGCACTACTATCATTTAGGATATTCGCAAAGGTTCAACCTACTGTCACTTCGATGCTTATGCTCATATGATTCTCTAGTGTCCTTCCTACAAAAGAAGGAACCCTGTCTTCGGCAGTTACAAATGAAATGAACAGTTTACAGCAAACTGAAATTTGCTTGAGAAACAATCAAGGCAAGCTTGATCCTGAAGTCTAGCCAATTGAACGTATTCCTTTTCCAATCATTGTAAATTATGACATACGTGAGAACTGCGGTTGAAAAAAGAAGTAAAAAAACCAATAGGTATTGTTCAATCAATTCATGCTTAGGTAGGGTTTCATAAAAATTATGAAATTATAACTACTTGCTTAATTTACGATAGGCATGAAAAACAAAAATTTACAAGACATCAAAAAACAAACAAAATCCTTCATGTCACCATAGGTTGTTTCATGTTACTGATAAACAGTGGCGCAATGCAAAGCAGGATCTTAGTACAAGCATGGTCTCATCAATAACATTAAATAAACCAGTCTGATAAAAGTAACTTAGCATGTACTGGGTAAAAATTCAGGAAAAAACAGCTCTAATAGTTCAACTCGAAGACAAATTTAAACCAAAATAAGTTGAAATGACTGGAAATTGAAAGTCATGATTTTCACCGCCGAACTTAATAGCTAGAACACATCAGAACATGCACAAAATGGATGATTATGGACTTACAGTGGTATCTGCAGAAGTTTGATTATCATCACAACCACTAAAACATATGGCCAGGCCACCATTCGTGCCCTTGTGGACACCTGGTGTGATATGGTCCTCCCACTGGTAAAACCCAGCCCTGTGGAGACCAAGGCAAATAATTTACCTCTAATGATGTTCTCTGTTTATAATAATTAAGATCTCAAATTTCAATCATCATGCTCTTAAATCACATTCAAATAACAACTATGGAAATATTGGTGTGAGAAAGAGAAACGACTATTAAACAAATGCCACCAACTGGAGGAAATCTTGAGTACAAAATGACGCCAAATCAACGTCTTCTGCATAAACTGGGAGCTGAGGACTTGTCACATGTGTCTCTAATTCGTCAAAGGATTAGTTGCAAAAGATTTGGAGGATCTCCCTTGCAATCGCTACTAATAGTTTGCATAAAAGGGTCGACTGAAATCAAATTGCTCAAGTGTGTTTATGCTTAAACCCCTAAAAGAAATTCCATTTTGTGCTCAAGATGATTCCTTGCCCTTCTTCTCAGAATTAACAGAATAAGAAATTTGAAGCCATTTTCCGTCGGCAAAGTTAGCTTTCTATCTTACAGAAGTATACCAAGTCCAATTTCTAAGGTGACCACCACTTATACAATCAACCCACTCAAAGGATCATTTCCAACCCCAGCTTCTCAATGTTCTTATCACAATGAACTAAACTAAACTAAACCCTTGCTACATTACAACAATCCAAATAACCCAAAAGAACAAGAATGTTTCTCAATAAAGCAAAAACTTCAAACCTAACTCAATTCCAATTTGGACAAAAGAACTGACAACTTGAAATTCCCAAAAGCCAACCAAAATTAAATGCCCACCTGTTCATCCGGCACAGATAGGGGAGATCAAGAACGGTACCGCTGTGGCATGCATCGATGAGGGCGTGGAGGCGTACGCCACGGGGAAGTGGCTGGACGAGGGCGGCGTTCACCTCGTCATCCACGATGACCCCAGCTGTCTCGTAGTCGAGGGGGCACAACGTCTCATCGAGCCCGTCCCACTCCTCACGGCCAGTCACATCCGCGCTGGGATGCTGGGATCCGTGCCCAGAGTAGTGGAACAACAGGGAATCTCCGGCGGTGCTCCCCGCCACCAGCCACCGCATCGCCGCCCGTAGGTTCTCCTTCGTCGGGTAGCGACTTGGGTCTCCTTCCTCCTCTGCATAGCGATTTAGTGCTTATTTGTTGGTGTTTTAGGAGGTGGAATGGAGCGGGTGAGCCGAGACGATGGGATTTAAAATGTAAAGATTGCAGATGGAACCCTCGAGAACTCTATATTGGCATAAAAACCCAGGCTGTTTTTGGTTACCCGACCATGGGAGAGGGAGCCACTCCGTCGCATTTGGTTGGCATTTAAACGCGGGAGAGACGACTCCCTCTTCCGAGCTCTCCCATGACGGAAGGAAACATGACTCCTCCCGAAATTGGGAGGAATCCTATTTCCTTTCTCCCCGTTTTGGTCAAGACAAAGAAAAGTACTAAAATACCTCTTTTAAAAATTATATATTTTTTAAAAGATCTAATTATAGCCATCAGATTTGATGGTATATTAGTAACTTCAATATAATTCATGTGCTTTCCCATCTTAATTTGATCATACCAAACACAAACAACATCTTTCCCTCTCCCACTCCCATTATCATATCAAACACAAACGATGGCAATCCCATTCCTCTCCCACTCCCACTCCCACTCCCGTCATGCAATCAAACGCAGCCCCAGTGTTTCAAAGAAAGAAAGATGTAACCCTCATCCTCATAAGCTTTATATTTGAATAATTCAAACCCTTCTCAATGGAATATAAAATGAGCATTGATTTGTGACATAGACATGCGACATGTGTAATATATTAATCAAGAATTTAGCAGTGGGCTGCCGATCCATGTACACAAAAAAAAAATTCATATAAAATTTCATTTGGTTTCGATATTGGAAATAAATAGTAAATATGAAACTCTTAGCTCTACACCATACCAGTAAGGACCAGCATGCATCCCTCCGGGAAACCAAATTTCTCTCGCAGCAAGTACTTCATGCAGTTCACATCATTCACCGATCCCTTGAGCTCATATCGCTTTCCGATGTAACTAATGCCGCAGAGCACCGCCCTCTTCTTCCCATGCACCTGTGGATAACTTGGCGGCGGCCGGAGGACAGGGCCCAAGTTGTTATTGCTATACCCATAGGACTGGGGCAGTCCATTGCTGCCTTGATAGTTGTACGAAGTAGACGAGCCATATGAGCTGATGCTATTAGAGAAGTTAACGACCATGCCCTTCAGCCAGGTTCTAGCCTTCCGGACCGGATCATGGGACGGTGGCCGGATGTCGGTGAGGGCGTGGCAGAGGCTGCAGCGGATCGCCCGAGCATGCGGTGGCACAATCAGCACCGCCCTGCAGCCGCTGCATCGCTCCGCGCGTCCCCAGCTCCCCATCTGATAGCTTTGTTCTTCAGCTACTAGCTTTGCACCCATGCAATGGAATTAGATATCGCCTCCTGTAGTCCTGTGTGTTCAATGTATGGAGGAAGTGCTGGGTGCATCTCTCTCTTTATCTCTTTTATGTTTCAGCCTTTATTCGGATACAAATGAGTGCTGGAGGAATCAGATTCTTGGTGTCGCTTTGGTTGGATTAGCTGTAGATACCCAAGGCCAAGGGATCTATCTCTATTTCCATAGGACAACTCAAGTCTATGAATCATAGTTTCAGAGCCGTCAAGCTTCAGCTTAAAAGCAAGCTTTTTGTGGGGAACATGGTATTGGAGATGTATACTTTTCACAGATAGGTGTGAACAAGGAACTTGCTAAAGCTTTCACACATATTTAGCCATACTTGAAGAATAGGAATGTTAAGAGTTATGACCCCTCACCTGGTTTAAGGATCACACTGGAACATTCCTGCCTTCTGAATCATTATTTATGCATGAAAAAGTGAACAACGAAGACGATTAGGAGTCATCAAACCACACCCTAGTAAAGGATAAAAGGCTAGAATTATCAAGCAGGTAATATCATCGACAAATCTTACAAATAGCTAAGAAATGTCTGCCACGTATCCAATAAACCTGTGTTCTTTTTATAAGTCAAACTAATGAATGATGATGATCTAATGAACACGACTTACGTTCTAGATAAGGTGAAGATGCAAAGAGAACTTTCCGTCAGAAGGAAGTCAAGTCAGTGGAGACAAAAGGCTTAATGCCTTAATCTATCTACAACAACTAAAGTCATTAACCAAAATTAGCCACAAAACAGCTGGAGGATATGTGACTTTGGTAAACTCAGTTTGCGCACACGGTTACTGCACTCTTGGCGTCATAAAGAACCACCTAGGATGCAAGTCCCATCATGTACTGAAGGCTCGATGCACAAATCAAATCTCTGCTTGACTCCTGCTATCCAAGGGCAAATAGTTTTGACAAAGTAAAACTTTAACCAAAATGTGATACCTTCTCTAAGCATGCCAACATGTTAAACTTCAGATCCTACAACCGACGCTGCCACGAGAGCCAAACTTTTACAAGCCCACTCAGTTGCATGTTTTTGCCATGCTGTGGGAGATGCAATGGAACACAGTTTGCTCATTGATACAAAACCTGCATGTGCAACGGGAAGGACTAATAAAACCTGACAACACATTTACAACAGTACAAGGATTGCTTCATACCATAGAAGGATGAAACTCATCTCAAAGAAGAGATGGACGATGTTGAACATCAATAATAACCTCCTTTGTAGAGAGGCGGAGGCAAGATAGAGTAACAACTAGACTATTTGAACAATGAAACAATATTGCCATTGAAAACCACTCTATTATACTTTTAAAAGAGCTTAGCAGCATTTTTTTCATCTCCTCTCACACCCATTATGCATTCTGCTAGAACTCGGCGGACCAATGGAAACTGATGCCATTGACTTGGAAGCCCAGGACCTTACACTCATAGCTCCTTCCGGTAAATTACTTGGTTTACATGTATTCAACTTCTTAAGACGCTGCTTCGCCTCTACAAGAAAAGCCTGGGAACAACCCCAAAAGCTCATCAACCATGGGAAGACCATATGCCTCCTCAAGGCCTGCTTCAGATATGCACTGAGCTTTGGAAGTAGGAAATAGAGTAACCTCAACAACACAAACAAACTAGCTAGTGCCAGATATGTATCATGTTGAAGCATCTTTTCTGGCGACCTAACCCATGAGAACGGGCAAGTATCCTGTCTGGTCTTCTCCTTGAGCCCTGAGAGATTAGATGACAGCACAGCTTCCATCGAGAAATTCTGATTCAATGATGTCGGCTTAATGCCTGCAGTAAGATCAAACCTTATTAAAGAAAAACAAATTGAAACCATAAAAGGGAGCTTTTTCTCTCAGACACATAGCTCCCAAGACAGTTCTCTCGAAAGATTGAAGACTCGATATAAGAATAAAAGCTTAGAAGGAAAGGATAAGCATTTCTTATGAACATTAAACAGGATACACACTTTGCATGAAAAAATAGTCTGTTTCATACATGCAAAAACATTCCCAAAAGATAATTATTCATTTTGAATTGGTGTTTCCAACATAGCATTACCTAATAGGAGACAGAAATCAGGTATATAGGAAATATTTTAACAAGCTAAGAGATTCATTAATGACAGATCATGCAACTTCAGCTTTGGTAAGATGTCGAGCAGAATCAATTTAGCAACAAGAAGGCAACAAAGAACAAAAAACATGTAAAATACCTGTAACATCACTGTAGAAAGAAGTAAGAGAACTGATGGTTCTTGATCCGCGGTACCTCACCCTGATGGTTGAGTTCAAAAGAAAAAGTGTTGGGAAACCAGCGACCGCATATCTGGACAATGTGCTGCAAGTTGAAAATAAGTTGTCAAGGTGAATCTGCAAGCACAGAAACAGTAGAATTGGAAATGAAGTCAAATACTTACCCTGGCTTCATTGCAGAACCTTCAAATACAAAATGAGGAATCGAGGGAAAGAGGGACGACAGAATGTCAAAGTTTGTCCTGCAAATTTTTGAGAAAGGACACCAGGAAGCATAAAAAAGCACGGCCACATATTTTCCCTTGTTTTGATGAACTATATATAATGCCCTCAGCAATGCAAGTTCATCCCCCTAAAGAAAATCAACCGATAGGCATACATCAGCTTTCTATAAAGCATAACAAGCAGGTTATCATTAGCCACTCAGATTTTAAACACTTTATAACATAAAAATACAAGAAACACCATCAGTATAGGTTGCAAACTTTGCAAAGGCTGACGATCTCCATCTAGAGAACCAAATTGAGGAACAACACAAGACACGACACTCATATAAACAATATCACCATATAACCCACATTTCAAAATGAGATTCACGAGTGTTCTTTTTCTTTTCTGCAGTGCATATCAAACAGCAATTTCTGTGGGTATTTCATTTCCCAAGCATAAACAAAGATGTTGAAGGATTATGAGATAAGACAATTTGCAATGGCACAAATTTACAGTGTTTAAAAATGCATAATCAAGTATTACCTAAGGCTATCCCAAAAGGCTTAGTGGGCCATGAAAACTGTGACATAATACATACAATATTCTTTTACCTCATATTGAAAACCACATTTATAGGCAAAAGTCAATTATGCAATTCCTGTTCTAGAATATTCGTGAAGCGTGGGGGTGGGTAAGGAGTCAATACACAGGATGGTGCTTATGCATAAAGATCCCAGGGAAAAAGTTGCTATGAACTAATTCAACCAAATGTTCCTAAAGAAAGAATATTGAAGAACAAATATGCAAAAACTCGAATTCCATGGGACGGTGTGATGACTTAAACAGAATTCTCCATTGTCAAAGTTACTCCTCTCGTGTAATGTGAATCTCATAAGTCTAAGCTTCTGCATGGCAAATGCTCCATTGCGACCATATCACTGGTACTTTTCTTTAGTTTGTTGCTATTTCTTGATTGACATGGTGAATCCAAACCCATATGCACTACTCATATAGTAAAAAATTAGACAAATCCTGATCAGAAACATACAACCACTTCTATTTTGCGCTTCCAACCTAGTAATGTTCTCGGAGAAATGCACAAGTACGAAATCGACCTTCAAATATTGCAACTGATCTTTGACAGGGGATCAATTGCAATCTCTTATTTTTCAAAAAACTTCCCTTTCCTTTCAAATCGAACAGGTTAACATTGCGCTCATCCAAGTGCCCATCCGCCACAAATTGTTTCAAGAAAAAGAAAAGGTGCAGGGGGAACATCAAATCTCATTACATGCTTCAAGATATAGAACTAAAGGAAAAACCATCAACACCAAAGACTTACAAACCAGAGCGAAAGAAAGAAAACCTAGAAGATCGGAGGGAACGCACCTCGACGGCGACGATAGGGTCTCCGAGGGTCGGAGGAGGATTCTCCAGGGCCGAGCACAAGTCATGGCGCCCGAGCACCGCGTCGGCAGGGGAAGCCACCGGGCAGACTCCGGCGAGGGAAGCTGGCACCATTAGCGAGCTCAACGGCAACAGCAGCGCGAGCAATAGCCTACCTATCCTCGTCTCCATGGATGAAGAAGGATAGGTGGTCCAGAGGGATCGGATACTACAAAACCCTAGGTCAGCTCGTGTGCTCCCTTGGGGATTTCGCCATTAATGGCCAGGAAACGAGAGAGATTACCATAAAGAGGGCTTCTTTAATCTTTACATGGTGGTGGACCGGTGGTCGTCTCCTTCGAGGAGAGAGCGAGCGAGAGATAAGAGAGCAGCCTATTGGGCGTCAGTAACGGGTTCGGAATCTTCGGTAAAGTCCGATACCGTTTGCAACACGCCCGGCGCCCAGCCCGGCCTGCGTCCGCAATTGTCAGGCTCAGCTTGGGCTTGAACCCGAGAAGTGCTCGGATCGGGCCGACAAATGGGTCCAGCCATGAGTTCAGGCCTTTGATGCTTTCGGCCTCTTGGTTATGACCTTTTAAGACCATTTCATTTCTTTTTTTCTTTTTTTTTTCTTTTTTCTTTTTTTTTTATTTATGTGTTTGATGGGTTTAGCTCTAGATTAAAGGAAAGACTACTTCTTTTGGTTTTTCTGAGGGGGCAGCCACGCCGGAAACGTTGTGCCGGAACTCATGGATCCGAGAAATAAATATAGTTTAAGCACGTTGCAGAGTCTTCAAGAGTAAGCTAGGCATTCAAACATGCCGGCTGGCAATCGGACAGAGGCCGCTAAATTAGAGGAGGACTAAGGACCAGCTTGCGAGGATGGCGACCCGTCCATCAGGTGCCAATTTTGATCATCACCACAGACATGTCATCATAGAATGGGACAAATGGACTAGCCTAACAAGTTGTGTCTGACATGTGATCCTTTGGCCTTATGAAATGGCCTGTTGTTGTATTATTTCATTAAGGTTTGAATGTACGTGGAGAAATTTTCATGTAGACATAGCTCTCTCCTAATGGATGCTTCCAGTATCACAATGAGGCTGCTTGCTTGGTTGCAAGAGAGAACACAGAGTGGAAGTAAGTTATAGGTATGTCTCGCTATTTCACGAGTCGCTCGTTATGGAGTGGATGTCACTTTTCTGACTAGTATTTCTAGTATTTTTTGTTAGGCTGGAAAGTGAGGACTAAAAAATGGATGTGAGGCATGTGATCAAGTAATGGAGAGAGATGGACGACGGGTTTGGACGCCATGTATAGAGAAAACTGTGCGTGATATTTGGCTTCAGTCATCCATTTTGGGATCTGTTTTGTTTACTCCTATCTCACGGGGTGAAAATGTAATAGCTGATGGTATAGCTCGGTCATGTCGATCCTCCGACGTTCCTATTATTTGGGAATCGAAGGATGGCCAACCGGCGCTGGATAAGTTTTTGTAATTCTAACCTTACGAGCTCAACTCATCAAAAACAAAAAAGTAATGGAGAGAGATTTAGCATGATTATTTGGAAACATAACTTAAAACGACGTCCGAGCTGGGGAAGACACCGGAATCCAGCAGTGTTGGCCTAAGACCTGTGATACCTTCGTCCCCTTCCTTTCTATCATTCTTGTTCATAGAATCATGAGTATATAGAACGAAAGGGGGATGAGCTTCTAATCTGAGCCGTTGAATCACATCCACATAATCCAAGGCCCCCCCACCACCCACCTGTTGACCTGAACGACATTTACGCAGCATCCTATCTTCACAATAATAATGAGAGAAATGGGACAACGTCCAGCTTTTAATAAGATTATTCATAGCATTAAAAAGTTTAACACCAAACACCCTCAAAATTCGATTATTTTGTCGGTGGGCGACCATGGGTCCATGACACACCTTAGAAGAAGGTTGGAATTCTAAAAGGAATCTATTTGCAAGCAAATCATATCACATGATCTTTAATATTATAATCCTGAGAGGAATATAGTCACATTAAAGAATACAAGTAGACATATCGTGACATTAATGCGACCATGACATTAATGTTTCATTCTTATTATCTTTTTTCCCCCCTAAAAAAGGAAAATTAAATTGCCATAACAATTGCATAATTAAATAACTAGAATTATGAGTTGAAACATAGTGATCCTAAATTTTTCCTTGACTCATTGCAAAGTGCCAAGAGCCAATTCATGTCTCTGCCAACTTTGTGGATTTGGGAATATTTTTAATGTGATTTGGTGTGGCGTGGCAGGTTAACTACAACTATGATACAAAGATCTGGCTAAAGTGCTTTTAGGGGGGCCGAATTCTTTTGAATATCGAACAAATCAGTCTCCATCCAAGTGATTACTTTACCTTCTAATTGAGTTCCAAAGCAAATCAAACTTGGTACCCAAACTAAGATGCAGCATCACGGCATGTACCTGCTAGTACAATTTAAAGGACCTTATCGCTTTCTCAGATTTTACTTTTAGATTGGTGAAATTTGTTTGGAAACATGTTTTTGGTTTTTTTTTTTGGACACCTTTCCATGAAAGCGAAACATATCTTGATGTTTAAGCGTAAAACCGCGTCGCTACAGTAGTATTCATCCGTATAAAAAACCATGAAGACCAACAAAAATTATGTCCAACAATCTGTTGTTATTGTTAAAATAAATATGACTGTTAGCTATAAATATAACCATGTCTAAAAGTCATTTGGACGATTAACAAGATCAATGGTAATTTCATAAATATTGTCAATCGGCTAATAAATACTTCAGCTTTGATACAGCTGAAGTATTTTGGCCATAACTTTTACAGCAAGTATCCAAATTGGGCGATTCTTAAACAATTGGAAAGAGGACGAAAAGATCTACAACTTTGTTGTTGACAATATCTTCATATTCCATCGTTTACTATATCAAACTGAAAGTCAAAGTGCCCAGTAGTAAAATGGTAAATAATGGCCGAATTTCCAATCGTCCAAAGTATCCAATTCAATCGGCCAGATTTTGGCCGATTAATTTAATAATCGTCGTCGACGTGGTCTGATGTATTTCGATCATATCTTTCTCATATGATGTCCAAATGAGTTGATTCTTAAACCATTGGAAAGAGGACGAGAAGATTTACAACTTTCATGTTGACGAGATCTTCAGATTCTATCGTTTAGTGTGTCAAACTGACAGTCGAAGTACCTAGTGGTAAAATAGTAAATAATGGGCGAGCATCTAAATGTCATTGTCCAAAATGACCGATGTCATCGTCCATAATGACCGATGGCATCGTCCATAATGACCGATGGCATCGTCCAAATTCCCATCGTCCATATTTAGCTAATCGGTCATTAATGCAGTCTGATTGTTTCAGTTATAACTTTCTCATCTGATGTCTAAATTGGACGTTTTTTGTACCGTTGGAAAGATAATTTGAAGAGCTACAACGTTTATGTTCATAGGTTTTCCAAATTCCAAGGTTATAATCGGCCAAATTACAGCGGAAGATAAGAGACATTGTTTAGTGGCAGTTTCAGAGCAGTTTATGCAGTTATGGTGGTTTCCACTTTCAAAGCAACAGTTGTAGCATGGTGGGTGGTTCCAAGATGGTTACCAGAAGCTCTATAAAAGACCAAGAAGATGAAGAAAAAGAGGACTCCCGAAATCAATAGCAAAAGCCACTTTATCTATCTTTTAGCATGTATCAATAGACTTAGCTCTATCTACAATGTCGTCTTTTAAATTCAGAAATGAAGCTTTTATTCCTTTTAAATTCCTGCAACTAGTTCTTCATTTGTAGGAGTAGTACTATCATAATTTTATTCGTAGGAGTAGATCTATCACTCATAGGAGTAGATTTACCATAGTTCATCATCTTCAATTTCCCTCTATTTTATCTATTTTATTTCTTTCCTCATCCAATCTCAACAGCTTCGACACCTCTATTCGAACAAAGTTCGAAGGAATTGGATTAAACCACAATCTCCTTATTCTTGATGTTATGCTATTTTGACCTTTTTACCCTTCGTCGATCAACGACATGATTTGTATGATTTCTGTTCACATTGGCCGATCTCGATTCATCAAATAAAAACTTGACTGGCCCAAAAGAACTTCACTGTTGCTAATTTCATCCTAGTTACGCAAACATGTTAAAAAAAATGCTTTACTTACAACGTTGGACCATATTTATATTTAAAAAAATGCCGTGATTGTGGTACTATATCGGTTCCTATATATATATATATATATGTAAAAAATGCACACGTTTTACATATCTTTCTCTTCTCTTCCCGTATTTTTATAATAACTTACGTCACGTCAGTCCACTATTCTCTTTCTTTTTCTTTATTTAGTTACAATCTTATGTCACATGGACATGCCACATGTGTATAATTTTATGACTCAGATGATGAGTCATAAAAGTAACTGTCACATGATTTTATATATATAGACTAGTGTAACTACCAATCCCACTCCAATAACCATCCAATAACTCCCTCCCACTAAACCCCTCTCAACCTAGGATTATCATGCCACATATGCGTCACATAGGCTCCACCTAGGACATTCTTCCGCCACGTAGGACAACAAAAATTTCATTTATAGCCACATCCTCATATAAGGATGATGTGTAAAACGGGGATCCACAAAAGATAGGACCAAGCATCTCTCGTTAATTTTTACAACAAAACACCAAATTAAGGTTGAAATCTTGATGATTTATGATGGCATTTTACATCACATGCACATTTGCATGCCCCCACATGTTCTCAAGTCCAAAATATTAACTTAATTAATTAAAGCAAGTAGCCACGTAGTTTCAATGTGAAACATGCATGATTGAATTTTATTTTTATTTTTTCATGGGGTGGAATATTGTTAGTATTGGAAAATTCGGATGGTTATGCCATTGAAGAGCCACAAAAGAATCATAATTTAACATAGGGTGGCAAGTCAACTTGAGGGACTCTAGTGGATATATTTCTTAAGAAAAATGATCAATAACCACCCTTACTAGTTGTAGCCTTCCTCAAGAGACGTTCCTGTGATTTTGTAAGTGATTTGTTCTTAGCCTTCGGGCGCAGCTTATAATAAAAACAAAAGAAAGAGTGAAGAACAGGGTATTCAGAAGTCATTCCATGACGTTCACTCTTTTTATTATTTTTAATACACGTGGAAGTCACTCCGTGATCCTCGCTGTTTTTTTTTTTCAATAAATCGAGCCGGAAGATTAAAAATAGAAAAAGAGTGAATATTAGGTAATGACTTCTACAAGTATACAAGAATACGTCAACAAGATCTCCTTAAATCACATTTCTATCAAATACGTATTATATAGCGATTGCCACACAACCAAAATTACGTGAGTTGTGACCTCGATCTGGGATAAGAAATTTTTATCTTTTCTTTTGGTTAATTTATTTTATAGTTGCGCCATGAGGCCAATAAAAGACTAACAAGGAGACGGAAAAGTCTACAAAGAGGTTAATATGGATAGAACCCGAGGTTAAAAATCATGAATTCTAGCTCATTAAGTAAAGATTTATCATTAATTTACAATAACAAGTGTTGCTCATCGCTCCTTAATTACCTCCACCGGACAACGTTGATAGAGTACATGAGATCTGAAATCGGAGTATTTAAAAGAAAACAAACAAACCATGATAGGTCCTTTGTAGTGGAGGGGTTGCATAGATAGGTCGCACATGGGTCGGATTAAATCTAGTCAGGTCAGGTTTGAACTTTTAATCAAACAGGTAAGCATATAGCCGAAAAGGACTTATTTCACGAAAGGAAGAGGTCAACTCGAAACAGATGCTTAGCCCTCGGGTTTAACTAATCAAAAAAAAAAAAAATACTCGAAACAGATGCTTCTCAGTTCTCATTCCCAAGATTAGATTTGTTTGGTTGAATAATGTTTATGGAAAAATCCATCAGTGACAGTTTATTTAAATGTGGGGTGGCAATTATTTGAGGGGACGAAAAAATTTATAATTTCCTAGACAAGTTGGACTTGTGGAAGACTAATAGTTTAGTCGAAATGTAGTTAGGAAACATATAGACTAATGTTACAAGGATCAAAAATCAATAGCTATAATAGATAAATCTTTTTTCTTTTCCTATAAATCAATATCTATAAAATATATGAAAAAAAAACTCCTAACTTCAATTTGAGATTACTAACATGGACCATTATAATTGTGATTGCTAGTATGCTATGAAGAACAATTCTGGTGACACAACAATATCCTATAGCCGCTAAATTAGAAAAATAATATTTACATATATATAAATGATATATAAACAAGACGAGGTGGGGTGGGTTTTCTTTTACGATGTAAACACTCATTCACGTTTACTTCATATATATATACTAGTAAGTCCCCCTGTCACATGACAGGGAAACTACCTTCTCTCCCCACCTTATCTAATAACTTCTCACTAACCCTCTCTCCCCCACTAACTCCCCCTCCACGTAGGATAACCCTCTCCACGTAGACTCCACATAGGACAATGAAAGGTTAATTTATAACTATATATATCTATTATATAAGATCATGTGCATTCTATTATGTGGTTGAGAATACATGATCCAAGTTATCCCCTGATATATGAGGCGATCGAGATGAAGCTACGTGGAAGAGAGTAGTGGAGGGTGGTGGTTAACGGGTGATTAGAAAAGAGGGAGAAGTATGGGGGTGGTGATTATCCGTGTTAAGTGGCATGGGGGGCCCACCTAGTTAGTCTTATAAGACACTAGTAGGGGCTCGTGCCACCTGGCATGGATAACTACCTTCTCTCTTTCTCTCTCTCCTAATCATCCGCTAATCACTACCCTTCATTACTCCACTTCATATGACTTCATCTCGATTGTCTGATATATCTGAACTTAACTTGGATCAGATATCATTATCTGTATGATAGATGCACTGGATTTTATATAATTGATGGTGCATCCTATCATATGGTGTATGTTATATATTTATATTTATCTAAGTAAAATCTAACGGTGGAGGGAATGAGATGAGTTAGTGGGGGGAGAGAGAGATGGATCAGTTATAATCGTGCCATAACCACTAGTAATATATAAGATCATGTGCATCCTATTAGATGGTTGACGATGTTTGATTCAAATTATGTTATGATATATCATGCGATCGATATGAAGCCACATGGAAAAACGTAGTGAGGGGTGGTGGTTACCGGATGGTTATGAGAGAGAGTAGTAGTGGAGTTGGTGGTTACGCGTACCAGGTGATACAAGGGGCCCACTTAGTATAATATAATATCCTAAACCCAGTCCAAAACCGAATGGTCTGACTAATTCTAGCATAAAAAAAATGATCATGAAATACATAACAACCTCCTCAGGAGAAGCTTCTCTTTCACAGGTGATTAAAATAAAGATGATCCTTGCAAAACAATTTGGAACTCGTCTACATGGCACAATTTCAAAATTATAATTCATTAAACTACAGAGTACATACTCGTTTATGTATTTTTAGACGGCCCACAGTAACTCGGTAATATTTTGTAGCCGGCAGGCTTAACTCTTAAAAAAAAAAAAATTAATTACACATGTTTATCAAAAAAACTTTATATTTAAATAATTATTCCTCAAAGCTGACTTTTTACAAAACATACCCTATTATCCGAAACAATTCACAAAAATGCCTCTGAAGTCTTCCATCCCTATTTAGAGTTAGGGGCAACGGGTGAAAAGACTACTATGCCCTTCTTGTAAGGGGAGTGTTTAAACGTGAAAAGAATACTCCGTGAGGTTTTAAGTCATTTTACATGATTGTTTAAGGTTATTGGGGGATAAATTTGTAAATCGTCAGATTCCAGAGATAATTATGTAAATATAAACATTTTTTCAGAGATATATTTGTAATGAATTCAATAAAAATCTTAGCGGTGCGAAGCTTAAATCATGACAAACTAGAAACCATGTATACCACGCAGCACAAGTGATAAAAATTTGATAAATGATTGGGATACATGTCATGTAGGCATGTGCATCATACATGACCACTTTCAACGTTTCAGATCCATTCACATCCGCTAGTCTCTATCACGTAAGCCAATAATATATGGTCATGTAAGCCATGTGCAGTGTACATGACTTTAATTTTTTTTCGCCTTTATTTGGTTGGAGGTTATAGGTGGGGTTAGGGTTAGGGTTAAATGGGGTCCGTCACTTTTTCTCCTTTACACCTGTCACATTCTTCTCTACTTTTTCAATCATTTTTTTATCATTACACTTACCTTTATTCCTATTCATATCCTTACCCTCATCCTTAACCTCCAACCAAACACAGACATACATTCTAGCAGCCACGTCAGCATCGTGTAATCCGCGTCATTAGACATGACGTACGAGTATCACTGCTCTGGTTAAAGCCTAATTGATGCCAACTCTAAACCGCTAAGTAAGGAATAGAATTAGGACAAACACAAAAGCTACGCAAAAGCTGGTCTCCCTTTAAAACTGAGCCGTCCGTCTCACATTCCCTCCCTCACTTCTGGACCGCACGATCTTTCGCCGGCCCAAAGTTTCGGACCCTATTCTCGACTATTCGATTAATTTACATGTATCAACACGTGGGACCCCATTATTGGCCCACCGATTTCAAAGACCCCAAATCTAAGGGGGAAGAGCATGTCGATGTCGGGTCCGATTCCAACCCGGTAAAAGTGAAACCTTAGTAAGGAATATGGTTTAATCAACCTTAGAAGAGCTTATAAGAGGCGATAAGTCTTGATCTGAAGGTGGAAATATTTTCAACTCAAGGGTGCAACATCACCCCCAACATATAACTGAAAAACATGTCTATGGAATGAGCTTCACACTAGTAAATCTTATAATGAGCAAAAACGATTATGCATAACCGTCCCTTTTATAAGGTAAATATAATACGAATTAATGTAAAGTTAGATAAGATTAATATAATGTGTATTAAAAAATTAAAACCCATGTGTTATATTTAAATGAGGGATTCAGCTACTAATATAAATCATAATAGAATAGTAATCTAATCTATTAATCCATCTCATCTAATCTAATTCTGTATAACCATCAGTTATATTATAAGGTTTCACAAATAACCATAGCCATGACTCATACTTTCTCCTCCCTGAAACCATGTATATATATATATATATAACCTGACAAACTTAGTCTACGTAAAAGGACAAAATGCATATCTTATATTATTATGTTTACGACTTTAGGCAGAAGAGTGCCGAGGGGTACAAAGACATTTTATCCTAAGCTTATCATTTTGACAGTTTAAATCAGAATAACTATAAATAAAAGAAAAAATATGATTTATAGGAGTCTATTTATGGCTTTACGTTGCAAGGATGAAAAGGTATTTTTTATTTTATTTTATTTCCTATGCTTGCATAATTGTAGCAATATTTTTAAAATGGGTGCGGCTATCTACACCACTATTTGGACTCACCACACCACAATTCAGCTGTTTTTTCATTTTTTTTAAAAATAATAATAAAAAAATGAAAAAAAAAATCCTAAACTACCCTCCCTCCCTCTCTTCTCTCTCCCTCGGGGCTTCCCTCTCCGGCGACGGCGAGGGGAGGGAAGAGGGACGCCGGCGCCGGAGAGGGAAGCCCCGAGGGAGAGAGAAGAGAGGGAGGGAGGGTAGTTTAGGATTTTTTTTTCATTTTTTTATTATTATTTTTAAAAAAATGAAAAAACAGCTGAATTGTGGTGTGGTGAGTCCAAATAGTGGTGTAGATAGCCGCACCCTTTTGAAATATGTTAGATTTGACATATCCATATATAATACTAAGGTGGGCCGTGTCACATGGCACAGTTAATTAGTGCTAACTCCTTTTCTCTCTGTAATATATATATATATATATATATATATATATATATATATATATATATATATAAGATCTAGTGCATCCTATTAGACGAATAGAACTGTCCGATCGAAGTTAAGTCTGAATATATTAAACGATCAAGATAAAGTCACGGGGAGGGTGGTGGTTATCGAATGATTAGAAAAAATATAATGATTAGTGGTAGATGATGATTACCCATGCCAGGTTGCACGGCGACTCACACACACACATATATATATCCCTTTATCCTCACAATATATAATTATTGCACGAGTATAACCAACCCCCTCATCTATAAATTCCTCTATCCCCACTGGTTCCATTCACCGTGTGTCAACACCAATATAAAAGAGACGGAGACAACACAATTCCCATAAGATAGATCACAAGTTTGTAAGATTAGATATGTACTAGTGTAGGACGTTTCTATTTGTTCATTGAATTACGATTTTGCTTGTGTCTATGTTTTTCCAATCTCCACCCTTGGATTTTTAACTGAACGCATTGGGACCGATCTCCAGCCTTGGATCTTGAGCTGAACTCATTGGGACCGTCTGATAAGAGGTTTATACGCCGTCCCTGATATCGGATTAAACCTTAATATACCCCCTGAAAAAGGTTCATTTTACGTATACCACCCTAAAAAAATAAAATTTGCATAAAAAACCTTGAAAATCTTGATTATTTGCATATAGCCCCTCGGGTTACCCTAGTCTTATTTTCTCAGAGCATGGATGATTCTGGCTGCGCGTTCTTTTTGTGGTTGGATGAGGCTCACTCAACTGTTGATTTAAATCATTACATTGATCTTGAGAACCAGCTACTAAGGAGATTCGATGTTGTCAAGGAAAAACTGCAAACATCAATTGCAAGTTTAGGGAGGAAAATTGATTGTACTAATGAAACAATGCAAAGTGCAAGGAGATGGGGTGAAAGCGTCGACAAGATGGAAAAAACTGTGTCCAAAATGGTTGTGAGCATACATGCTCAGTTTATCTTCATTACCCTGTTAATTGTAATCAAGTTTGTACTCTAAGCAATTGTGCTTTGTAATCAAGGGCAAATGTTACCTGTGAATTATTAATTGAAATCAAGGTTGTAATCCAAGGCTGAATATGTTAGCTATTGGTTGTAATCAAGGTTGCAATATCTGCTTTGTAGTGCATGGTTGTAATCAATGCAAACAAAAATGTGACTTCCATTGCAAATTGCTAATGTATTTCCACCGTTAGCCTCCGTTCCGTTAGCTTGTACACGGAATATTCCATTCTCAAGTAACCCGAGGGGCTATATGCAAATAATCAAGATTTTCAAGGTTTTTTATGCAAATTTTATTTTTTTAGGGTGATATATGTAAAATAAACCTTTTTCAGAGGGTATATGCAAATAACCCTAATTTTATTAGCCGGAGAGTGTGAGAGAGAGAGTGCCGCTGTGGGGAAGGTTGTGACGAGAGCACCGTTACGCGTGTCAACCGCGTCTCTCTTTCTGTCGCTCTTCGCTGCTAACATCGCCTATTTGTAGGCGCTTCTCCACGTTAATATCTCGCCCTCTCTTCTTCTTCTCGCGTCCTCTTCTTTTTATATCTCTCTCTCTCTATCTAGATCTCTGTAGGCCCTCTCGGTCCCATAAAGGAGCTATCTATGTTTTGTACGAGCTTGCTGGGGCCGTTTGCCAGAACAGGAGGGGGGAGGGCCGTGGTGTTTGAAGCGATTGTTTGAGGGGTCTTGGCGTTTTTCTTGAATCTGGGTCTTGCTTGGAGAGGTAATTTGGGATGCGTTACGTTGTAAAGATTGGTTTTTTGAATGTTTGCTGTGAGATATGGGAGAGTTCTTTGGGATTGTTTGGACTATCCCGGTTCTTGCCGTGGTAAAGATTGGTTTTCGGGACTTGGGCCTTGTTTTCTATTACTGTTCTTTAAGAAAGTTTAGAGAATGAGGGGATTTGTTCTTCTTTGATCAATTGGCCGGATATCTATGTGAAAGATTGGTTCTTGAATTTTTTTTTTTTTTTTGCTTTGATGGATATTTAAGGAGGTTAGGTGAATGAGTGGCTTCGCTCTTCTTTAATCGTTCGGGATATCGCTAGGAAGCAGGCAGAATGGGGGCTTGTTTAGTTTCCATTTCCCTATATTCATCCGAGGCTAGCTCGGAAGGGGCTTTGGCTTGAAATCTAAGAGGAACTATGCCTTTCGAGACATGGGATATATTTTCCATGGCTCTTTGTTTGAAAAAAGAAGTGATTTTTTTGGGTTTATGTGATAAGTGTTTTTTTCTGTGTGTTTTTAATTAGATTATCCTGTATTGCTCCATCTTTTTGTAGTTATTATGTCTGTTTCGTTCGTTAAGACTGATAAAGAACTTTGAATAAATTCTACTGTCTTGGGTTCTATGTTGATTCGTTCATGTCAATCTTGGTGTTGAAAGAAATAAGAACTTTTAATTTTGGACTGTTATTTCTTTTTTAATTGTTAGTTTGATGAAGTGAATGAACTCGGTGGGCATTTTTTAATCTATTTCAAGTATATGTTTTCGTTCAATGCTTTGGCTTAGAATATAGTCATCAAAACCAGGTATTATGTGGAAGGTTTACCCCAATTAATGACTAAATGATGGGGAGGGAATATTTCCTTCAAAATAAAGATGAATGAGCTGGTCCTTCCTTTTGTGTACTATTAAAGAATCATTAAGAAGAACAGACCTGAGGTTCTATAAATATCTGGGCCAGAAAAGTCTCTCTTCAAATTACTCTTTATGGCTTCTTAATGATCTCCAAGAAAATCTCTTTTCTTCTCATTATGTTGTCTCTCCAATCATGCATGACTATTTTTGGGCTTTTGGCCTCAAAAGTCTCTTTTTCCATGATAATATGGAGGAATAGACTATGGTGGCTACTTTCCAACCCATTGTGGTATCCTGTCTATCTTAGTTGAGATCTGAACTCTTTTGATGGTTGTTTCTGAGAATTCTAGTATAGCATATTCTAAATGTATTTGTTCTCATAATCTGATGACTAGTTCTTCCTTGTGCAGGGCCAGTCTCCAAGACGGGTTCACTAAGGATCTCTGCTGATATATTAGCTCTTCTGCTATCACTCTGGCAGTCTCCAGTGAATCAGCTCCTCGCACCTTGAGAAAGGTGTGGGCTTACGAGGATGCTGTAATCTCTCGATACTCTGTTTCGATCTCCACCCTTTTGCACTTGTGGATCCTCTGTTGCGTCATAAGGGGATCTCCGATTGACAACGGCTAACCTGTGAAGTTTTGGCAGTTGAAATCTTCTGCGTTTATTAGTCCTCTGCGTTTGTTTTCATTGATCTCCCTAGGTTTGTTACAGTATCAAGGATTTTTAGAACGTATCAGGATCATCAGCTATCTAGTATTTTTAGTGGTTTTGCAAGTGTAATTACATCCTATGATGGCAAGGCTCAACAATTGCTTCCCTACACTTTTATCTGGGAGGAAGAAGAAATCTAAGGTATGTAGTTCTTGGGCCATTTTTTTGCTATGGCTTTCAGATGTGTTTCTGTTATCATGGATCCTTGTTGTTGCTAGTTTCATTTTTTTCCTTCTTTATACAGGAATCATCGAAATTTATGGATAAAAAGGTGAATGGTAATGGTAATCTGCAAGTAGAACCAGAAGACCTCTTCAAACCATCCACCAAAGGCATGAATGATACATCCTTAACTATGTCACCGCCTTTTGAAGTTGATGAGAAGGCTATTACATTCACTGTGAAAGTGGCTAGGGATGAGAACTCAGTTAAATCCGAGGTGCCACCAGAGGCAGCTTATGAAGGTGGCGATGAGCATGATGACATCCTGTCGATGAAAAGGGATTTCTCTGACTTTGACCTTCAAGCTCTTGATACCACCAAAGGAGATCCCTGTTATCATAATTTAACCGGGTCAGAATCAAACATGCGGAACAAGTTGGAGGGGGAGGAAGAAGGGATCACTCCTGAGCTAATCATGCAAAGTGGACATGTAAGCGATCCTGGGATGGGCCGCACAACAGAATTCTGGGGATCTCCTAAGCTGCAACGCTCATGTTCCAACATCGAGACTAAGAGATATAGACAATTGCTTGCATCCCCTACAAAGTCGCTTTCTTATGAAAATCTGCAGAACTTGGCAGAATATGGCAACAGAGATCTCCTTGTTGGAATTAGCGGCAGCCCATTCTCGGTGATGTCCAATTGCAGTGCGGATAAAGTGATGCTCAAGAAGCGATCTTCGAGTCAAGTGCTACCCTCGAGGAGCCGGAAGCTATGGTGGAAGCTTTTCCTATGGAGCCATAGAAATCTTCACAACCCTTTGATCTCAAGACCTCAGAGGCAAGTCCCGGCTGCTGCTATTTCAAAACTGAAGGGTGGGTATACTTCAGACACACTTGAACCAAGTCTTGCATTGGATTTGAGAAAAAAGAAAGCTATGCAGGAACCAGAGAGCGGGAGTCTGACCAATTCGCAAAACCAGTGGGTTGCTTTCTCTTCAGGGGCTTCACCAACTGATAGAGTCAATGCTTGGGTGAACAGCCTCGAAATTAGCCCCTTCTTCCCAATTGATGATGATGACAATGAGGATGGAGAAGAGACAAACCTGACTAATTTTCCAAATCCTCGTCAGATCGGGGAGTCTTCAGGGAAAAGCCACGCTAATATGGAACGAAATAAGGTGGAGGAGGTCACCCAGGCCAACAATATTATCCAGTCTCTAAACTCTGTATCTACCGTGGCGCACATCGCTGGCATGGGCTTGAAGGTCATTCCCACCATTTCAGCTTTCTCGAGTCTGCGTTCTGTCAATCTATCTGGCAATTTGATAGGTACCACTTATAGCATCTGCATTGCCTGAGCAAGAACAAAAATCATTTACCTTAAAAAGGTTAGTATATATTTATGATGTTTCCATTATTGCTGCAGTTCATATTGGTCCAGGAACGCTACCAAAGGGCCTTCAAACACTTGACTTGTCAAGGAACAAGATCGCCACGATTGAGGGGCTCAGAGAGCTAACAAGGTTGCGAGTTCTCAACCTCAGTTACAATCGAATCTCACGAATTGGACATGGTACCTTTTGCTCTTTAACTTGTTTAAAGCGCATATAGTTCTTCGTTGCATAATGGCTTTAGTCAAGCTATATCTTCTTTGCTCACGGAATGCTTATTGTGAGCATGACAAACTTCTGCACCGACAGCAAAATCTAAGTTGGATGAGTAGTGTTTGGACCACCAAATCAAGGTGATTGTCTTTATTGATTTCACCACCAAATTTGGTGCTTGGACCACCAAATTGGGACCTATGAAACATTTCAGATAGTCAGCAAATAATGAACTCTAGAATACTTATGGTTTGTGGTCCATGAGCGAGCACATGTTATGGAGAGTACCCATGGTTTTGGTGTCTTGTCATTAACTATAGATCTAATTCTCTATCTGTTAAGCTAGAGCATGTTTGCCTATTTTATGTTATTTCCCTATTTTCATGATAATAGTAGGAGATTGTGTCTTGCATGTGTTCATTGTTCAGATACCATGCATAATAGTCTTGGCTGTTGGGAGGTCTAAACAAAGCTATTATCAGAGAACTCTACCTGAAAATAAAAATTAACCATGTTGTGTTTCTATATTTCAGGTCTATCAAACTGCACCCTTATCAAAGAGCTGTATCTGGCTGGTAATAAAATCAGTGATGTCGAAGGGCTCCATCGACTTTTGAAGCTTTCAGTCCTTGACCTTAGCTTCAACAAGATAACCACTGCTAAGGCCCTTGGCCAGCTTGTGGCCAACTACAACTCTCTTCTGGCGCTCAACCTGCTTGGTAATCCTATCCAGAGCAACATTGGCGATGACCAGCTCCGGAAGGTGGTCTTGGGCCTCCTCGCTCAACTAGCTTATCTCAACAAGCAACCCATCAAGCCCCAAAGGGCTAGGGAGGTAGCGACGGATAGTGTTGCCAGGGCTGCACTTGGTAACAGTGGGTGGGATAATCGGAGGAGGTTGACGAGACGGGTGAGCTCTTCAGTCAAGAGCAGGGCTGGAGACACTGGCGGTAAGGCATCGGGCAGTGTTAGCAGCAGGCACATATTGAAGGACAAGCATCGGCGCTCATCTTCAAGGAAATAAGCATGAATCCCAACGAACAAAACTAAAGTGGAGAGTTCTTGATTTGCTTCTTGTTTGGTCTTATGCGGAAGGATCGCATACTGCTGTCGTGACGAATAATCCAACTCTGATTTCTATTTATTGTCATTCACTCTTTGCATGTTCTTCTGAAGCTTCAATGAGGCATTAGCAGCTTCTGAGTCTAGCACTCGGTCGCCATTCTCTTGCTGGCTTGAATTATAAAGTGTCTTGAGCACTAAAAGAGCTTTGTCATATTTCAGAAGATTGCGATTTTATCACATAGTTGAAACAGTTTGAGTGGACAAGATTCCTTTGGTTGTTTGAAGGTTGGAATCTGTTTCAGTTGTCTTTGTTTTCTCTGTATCGCCATCAAAACAGCTACTTCGAAAGAGGAAGGACACTTGATGAGTGCCAACGATGGTCACCGAGCATGGAATTGAAGAGAAGTGATCAAGTTGTCTACAAAAACTTGCCATTCAGAACATGAAGGAGACACGGAATAAACTCCTGCATTTGTCTTTTTCTACTTGTGTTAAATGTCTTTAATCTGCAGAGTATGTGTAGACAAAATAAAGGGAGGCAGCCAATTTGTCTTGCCTTATAGGCATTTGTTTTGCCGTCTTGTGCTTATTAGATGGATGCTGGTCATTTTGGCGTTTCATTGCGTTGTAAGCCTACTGGTCTGCAATAATTTAGTAGTTGGATACTTGGATCATCGTCTGAAATTCTCCATACATTTCCTTTTCTTGAACATCTTCCTGGAAATAGATTCGATCTTGGATGTATAGCTCCTCGTTGTTATTCGGTCTCTTTCATAGAATGACAGGTGAGTAAGAATGATTCGTTTAGGAGACATGATTGGAGTTGCCTTCTTAATGTACCTTTTATATGATTAAGATCGCCCAAGAATGTTGGCACTTTTTTCTTTCTTCCATTAGTTGAGCTGTTAGTTCCTGAGATCATAGTGAGGACCATACCACATGAAGACCAGTAGAACACGACACTGGACGGAAATATGCCAACTGAGGTATCTGCAGCACAGCTTAGCATGAGCTGGTAGAGCGGTGGCACTGTTTGGCCACTAGATTGAATCCATAACAATATTTTATTGAACAACTTTTGGCCTCATATTGGATCTGTGTTGGATTCTCTCTTTTCCTCACTGGCAAGGAACATGTGATGTGATCATGTCATATATATCATGGCATCAGCGAACCTTTTTCCTTGACAATTTTGATTGCCATCTCCATAAGGGAGGGGAGCAGCAGCAAGCAGTTGATCTTCTAGCGAGTTAGTATCAACCATGTCTAAGGGAGCCTGTTCTACATATCACACCTATCACTGTGCTATACGCCGGGCACACTCCCATCGGGTCTACAAGCATCTGTGTTGAAGCCACCACCTGCGCACCGTGAGTCATGCCTGCTCCTTCCAAATTTAGATCACCGATCACACTCATCCTCTGTATGGGTTTTTCCAGTGCCATGTCAAGGGAGTAGTTGCCTCACCAGCTTGTTGAACTTAGAACATATAAAATAAACTCTGGAACTCATCCAACAATCTCACAAACAAATCCAAGCATTTCTAGTTTCTTGGCTTCTTATGCCTGTACCAGATATCCCTCAAGATTGCGAAGATCACTTCATTTGAAAACGTTCCCAATTTTTTGTTTCATGCTTGATATACTTAGCATGCAAAGAGAAAAATTGCCTCTACACTGTACCATATAGTCATGTCTTAGAAATACAAATGCTGAGATTAATATGATTTTAAGTAGCAAATATATCATAGCAAGAGCATGATGGTATAACAAATGTCTGGTGTAATAAGTAAACAAAAATGCATTGGTAGTGACACATTTATACTGCAATTATCATTCTCTTATTTGTCGAATTTTCTCATCATTGTCGTGCCTATATTAAATAAAAAAAATCTGACATGGAAAATTAAGCCTATCTATACTTTCCAAGCTGCAATGCTGTAATTACATGCCACAATGGAAACCTTGCGGTTCCATTCAAGTACAAGGACATTTCTGGAGAAGAAGCTCTTATCTCATCTCTTTCTTCAAACTTTCTAATTCCCCCTTTGATGATGGGACCTTATGACAATTACCTTCCACGAAAAAAATAACGAATATTATATACTGTGTCGGACTGTGCTGTGCTGAATCTTGTTTATTTTTGTAGGCGCCTGAAGAAGGGTTTCTGGCAAACTAGGAGTTTCTCGTCACTGTTACCGTCGAGCTCGATCATTCGTGTATCCCATCTCAGTTGTGTTGTTAGAGATCTTGCCACTTCCACAAGAGGAGCAGTATCATGTAGTATAACCCATCCCTGCAAGTATGCAACCAAGAGCCGATAATGAAGATGTTTGTTTGTGATCTAGAGCTATTAAAACTGGATTCACTAGAACATGAACAACTTTGAAGCAGGAAAGAATGGAGAATTGATTCTGCAGATGCTTGTCATTCGTTAAGTCATTTGACTAATTTGTTACAAATTCTGAATTTACCTAGAAGCTCTAAATGTACAAAGCTAACATGTCAATCCATCTCAAAAATCCTTGTACACAGATATGTAAACTACGAGGTATCTCAGTATTGGTTTCCTGTGAGAGAGGGCTTGACTGGTTTTGAACCCCTGTACTCTTACTCCAGTGCTGATAGGATAGAAACTGGATATTACGTGCTATTTTCCTCAAGTAGGCACATTTGCAATAAAGTTCATGAAATTCTCAGCCAAGTATCATACTATAGGGGACCGCATTCCAAATTAAGCTATTTTATTCGAAAATGGTGTGATCAGTACTTACCTCTGGTCGAAGAATACGGTCTACTTCCAACAATATGTCAAGCATGGAGCACCTATGCTGCTGGTGAGACTCGAGTGAGAGCAATCCTTCAGCATGTACCATATCATATGTTCTTGGATATGTTGGGAATGCTTCACACCTAGGTGAAGATCAAATCTTTTTTAGGTAGATGAAGTTGAAGAGAAAATAACTATTTAAGGAGATATTGGGAAGCATAAATATTCTACTCTATTAGCTAATAACAATGTAATATTGGAGTTCACAACTAACAGATTGCTAAATATTGAGATAGAAATACAAGTAAAACAGAGAAGAATAAAGCATACCAATCGTGTTGGACACCAATGAAGCCCCTATCAAGAATGAGAGGGAGATAGTTAGGACTGCTAGTGGGTACCACATTCATGACCCACACAGACTTTCCAGTATCCAGCAAAGCAGCATTGAAGCCACCAAACTTGGCATTCATATCTAGGACATTTCTTAACATGTTGAAAGGTGGGGAAGGATCTTCATCACCAGGTCTCTTCGGATGATCCGAAAAAATCAGAGGCGATAGGAGAGACCAATAATCATGAACAACTGAAGTCCAGGTCACTGCATCCTCAGCAAAGTCCTCCGAGTGAACACCTGATGAAGGGTCTCATGTTGGTTAATTTGTTCTCATAACAGAAACAATAGCAAGAACAGCCTACAATGGGCCTGGGAATCCTCCTAAGTAAAGTTGATATGGAAACACACATAGGGTTTGACTTTCTGGACCATATATCCTTACCATGTATATCAAGTTCTGTCTTGGTTAGCTTAGCCCGTGAAGGCCATGGTGTCCGCTCTTCAATAGGGATCCATCGCCCGCTTCTGGTTCCTCCTATGCAGTGCTCAAGTGGTAGGTAATACGGAGATTCAACATCATGACTCTTACCACAGATGGCGGGTCCTGATTTTCTGCAATTAAATTCAGCAAATGGTGGTGGAGCAGAACATCCAATCATTAAATCAACATGAATCCTCAGGTTAATATAAGTGTGATCTACCTAAGCACTTCGAATCAAATCATGTTACGACGATTATCATTGCTTACCGAGAACTGTAGCATTTCTTTTTATTGCTTTTCCTCCACACGATAGTTTCATCTTGTTGTGATAACATATCCCAGCAGAGATTGTCAGCAAGACCTCTAATAAGAGTCCACTTCTTCTGGTTATCTTTACTGCGTAAAGATCTATGGGTGTTTGTAAGTGAAGTCCAGACAAAATAACCCCCGGGTTTCAAGAGTCTGTCAACTTCAACCAAGAAAATACCATCTGCCAAAAGGCAATAAGAGGACAACAATTAATCCATTTATTTTCTTAATGTGAGCCTGTCGCCATTCACCAGACAAACAAATTATTTAGGAAGTCCAATTTCAAAACCTTATAAGCCTATATAATGAAACCGTGTTAACTTCAAATAGATTGCTTAAACCGAATCTGTGAGCAAATAAAACATAAGCTACTATTCGCAATAAAACTTAGCAACCTTCTCTAACTACCTAAATCAGAATGTACAAAAATTTGTAGCAAAATTGGTAGTCAGTCAGGTTCCAGATAATATTTTCCCTTAATCCACGGACATTGTCACCCATTCCACCAAGATTGATAGCAGAAAAACAAAAAATCATACTCTGCAAAGCGATATCTCAAATGAGGTTTGACTGGATAATCAACTTTTCTTTGGCTATCATAGATAGTGATGGTCTTCGCTTTTATGTAATTGCATTGAATCTACTCCTTTCTGTAGATAAATGAAGAAATATCGCAACAGCCAACAAAGATAACAGATTTCAAAACATAGGCATAATAGGAATCAGAGCGTGCCACTAGGGAATGCTCTGGACTAAGGCAGGTCAAGACTCATCCCAAATGAATGAGCTCCTGGGCTTGAAACCTGTCTTGAAACCTGTTATGCAAACTAGGTGTACAAAGAGAAGGGTGTAGACACCCTCTCAGGCCAGTATAGACTTGTATTGCTTCTATGACCATGAAATGAGATGATGGCCTATTGCTCGCGATATCAAGCAATTTCCATTAATAAAATCATGTATATTTGTCTAAATCTGCTTTATTTTCATTTACAATCCATTCCACTGCCACGATATTATTCTTGTCCAGCATTCGTCTCTGATCACTCGGACTTTAAAGAACTCTGGAGAGCAGTGCAATTTCCACTAAAGACATCCTAAAAGTAGGAATACGAATGCAGAATAAGGCACCAGTCCTCTAAATCAGGCGGCACTCCTCTCAAGTAGAACAGCTTCATAATATGCAGACAAACGCATAATATAGGTCCTTGTTAGGATTCAAATAGGATTTTCCATTCTCAGATGACTACATGATACCATATGGCAACAATTACTGCACAGATCAAGTTATATAAAAGAAAGAGAGTAGGCAAAGATCATGTGGTTTGGTCAGAAAATAAGCTCAGGCATCTAGCTTCATAGTTGCATCTTCAGGATGTCAAAAGATTAGGGTGGATGTAGATGACTGGTATCTACAATCATGTAGTGATCCTCATAATTCCTTGTAATAAAGAGTTTGGACTTTGGAGATTCCCTTCCTACATGAGAAATCTCGGACAGACAAACAGCGGGTGGATAAGAATTCATATCCTAACAACCAAAAAAATTTAGAAGGTAAAGCACCAAGAAAGAGTTGTTTGACGATATTTATTTTTTATTCGTACTAGCTCATCAACTTCGAGCATCAAGACTGAAAATCATGGCAGGGTGCTTTGCAGAAGTACTTTGGACTTGAATAGAGAACAATCTTTCCTAGAGGTATAAACTAGCATGGTCCTAAATCCAAGTAATGTGCAAACAATGAAAAATACCTACATAACATTTGTGGTAATAAGATTCAGCTATATGTCAAGTTTGTTTCATAAAAGGAAGATTCCGAGAAAGACATTCACAAAAGGAAGACTCGGGATAGGATATCTCACTATGCAACAAAGTAACTTGACCCAAAGTTTCACAATTAGCATGCTTCATTGGATTCAAACACAATCAAAGGAATTAACCAATCACAACTATGACATAGACAAAGAAGACCAAAATTTCTTTTGGAAACCTCAAGCTTTCTCAGCCTCTCCAAACTTACGGTCTGCATTATGATTAGAATGAATGAGCATAGCAGAATTAGTTAATAAAAAACTGTACAGTGGAGTTTGGAGATGCAGCTAGACTTATTAGGCATGCTAAGAGTAAAAAAGATTCTATTCAGCTAGCATGCTTTTGCTTTTCCCTACCACTACTGCACATAAGTTGACTACAAGCACACGTATGCGGCCAAAAGAGCAAACAGGTAAATTGCACAAGTTAACATGCATGTCCAATAGAAAATTCGGATAGATGGTTACGCACCACTTTTCTCCCATTCAATCCCACACCTTGCGCAATGCAACATGTCAAAGGAGAGGTGTGGAAATGGCAACTGTTTTGATGTAAAAGACCCAATCATTGCAGGAATGCCTCTCTCAAGTGTAATCTGAACTTGGCTACCAGATGGCTCGTAGTTGGCAATGCACATGGTGAGCACTTGTTTGGAGAAGAGGTGTGCTCCAAAGCTACCAAAGCCACATCCTATGTCCAAAACTGTTCTGACCTGTAAAATAAATATAGAACTCCCTATCATATTTGTGCAGTAGACTGAAGACAATAATGTATCACTATACATTAGGGATTTACCTTTGTTAGTCACAAAAGTTAGGGTAAAGACATAACGTAGATAGCCATCTAAGATTTGATTTGTATGATACTAGAGGGTCATAACGCACAGGAAAAAGATGTAAAGAGCAAAGTCTCGTTGATAAATAAACCTCTTTAGACCATAGATGATAACATGTGATTAGTCAGGACAATACCATGTTTGACACAAGCCTCAAACTCTATAATCAGGGAAAACATATATACAAACACGACAATTTGGAATCGAAGTAATGACATACTATCTTAAACCAAAGAAAACTTAAAACGTAATGTGATCATTCATTAATGATTTTGACTGTGTTTAGTGTTGATTAACCAAATCAGCAAAATGCATGTGTACATTTGTTAAAATATCCTTTCTTCAGCATTTATAAAACCAAAGGATGCTCAATGGTTGATTCATAGTTAGAAAGTTACGTCCATATTATGCCAACAAATAAATGCTAAAACAGAGTCCATAAAAATACATTTCAGATGCCAAGCTTTACACGTAATCTAGTGCTTGACACTTGATCTGGAACTATCATATATCATGTTGAATTTGTCCTTACTTGAAAATGACTACAGGATGATAAAAATCACTAAAGGTAGAAGCCAGAGAGTTATAACATCCTTTCGACAAATAAACCAAAAGTGTGAAACAGCGAGTCAACAGAACTTTGTCACAGACATTATAGAACACTTTCCAAGATTTACAAGCAATATAAAAGCTAACTAAAATCTCTCCAGCACTTATAAAGGAAGATAAGATTTTGAAGCAAGTGAAGCAGCTTATTTTCTTGTGACAAACACATGAAATACACCCTTTTCCTTTTCTTCCCATATACACAATGTTTCTCATTTCCTTCTCATAGATTCCATTTTCTCAGATCATAAATATTAACAATTCAAAGTAAGTGCACAAGACATACACAGAGCAAGCTTGTGCACTGCACAGTTAAGCAATGCTGCACTCACCCCGGCCTCATTGAAGTTAGACTCATTTCTCAGCCCGATCATCTCTGCTATTTGATGTGAATAATCTTCCACTCCGTCAACCATAAGAGAGTCGGAGCGGAAGGAAATCTGCTCTTCTTCCACCATCAACCTGCGATCACATAATTCACAAGCCAGTGAGCAGTGCTGAAGATCCTAAGTTTGAGCCAACGTGTGGGGGAAAAGAAATGACTGTGATACCTTTTTGTCAAACTCCCAGAGGAGAACTCATTCCCTGTGATCTTCACATTCTCTTTCCAGATAAAATCTCTCCCACTTGGCCATCTCATTGGTATCCTGTAATCCTTTGGTGGCAAAACCAAACAACCCTGATCCTTAGCAGATCCCCTGATACATCTTCGCTTATACTCCAGAGATCTATCCAAATCACCTGAATCCAGATTTTCTGAGACATTGTAGTAGCAAGGAACATAATCCTCATACTCAAAAGGGCAGAATTCAAGCTCCTTCAACTTTGTGGTGCCGACTGATAGATCCCCAAGTACTGATAGGTCAGCAATAAGCTGATCCTGGAGACGCCTGTAGCCTCGGTATACATTGAACTGGGATGAGGCAGGTATGGAGAGGGTCCAATAGAGGGAGCCTGAAAGGGCGAGAAGCACAACAAAAATGAGGCCCAATTTCAAGAAGAAAGGGGCGAGGCTTGGCCGAGGTCGAGAAGGCCTTGGGCTCATGAGCTCATGCCCAAAACCATTCTCTCCTAAATCTTTGCTGCAATTCTGATCAAATGGGTCTCTGCCGCCAATGCCGCTGATCCGCCCGCTGCCAAACAAACCACGATGGAGTGGCCGCGACATTGCCACTAGGTCTGTTACCATTGTCAATTGAAGAGAAACCAAAATCAACAACTCTCAATACAGATGCATGCAAATACAGAAAGCCCACTTCTTTTCTTTTCAGATTGGAGATCAATGAGTTGGCACAAAACGGTTCTTGAGGCAAGAGAAGGTGGTTTCCAGGGCCAAGTAGCAGCCCATTGATAGATATGGCAATATTCCTATCCAAGAAAAGAAAAAGGGAACTTTCTCTAAGGAGGTGCTTCAATTGCTTAGATGCAACTCAATGTGGAATAAAGCATACATTGAGATATATTTTTGGATTACTCAATGACGCCAAGAACTAAACTATCCATAGATCTTATCAATCAAGGAAAAAGAAAAAAGGCAAGATATCCGCATGGAAATAGATCAAATGGAGTACCTACTAATCAGGAACTTTTCATAGCTGTGCCTAGTGAACTGGAGTAGAGAACACGGGGTTAGGTTTCAGATTTCTCCATTATGGTTCTTGCGATAGATCTCATCAAATGAAGAGAGGCATTCTTGAAAGGCCAAGATATGGGTACTCAAATAGATCGGACGAGGTACCTAAAAGATGGAAATTTCAAGCAAGTGGGCAAAATCTTTTTCCATTCACAAGATGGTATCCTTAACTCATTTCCACCGAAGTGAAGTAGAAGTCCCGGCATTCCGATTGAGACTTCTCCATTGCTCAGTGAAGCCCAGAGGTAAACTAGCTCTAGATCTAATCACAACAAAGAGCGGATTTTTACGATAAACATATAAAACCACGAAATGGGTACGGCAAAAAAATCAAAGAAAATGCCTCAAAACATCGAAATTCAGAACTTCGGGAGACAGAGGCAGGACTTTCTATAGAAAACAGAGAAAACCAAGACAGCTGATACCTAAAGAGAAAAAAAAAAGTACCTTAAAACCCTGGAATTCCTCGATGATATGGTCTCATGAGATGGCCCAATAGAGGCATTACATTAAAACCAATCAATGTGCAAAAATAGAACAGCCTCCTTGATTTCTTGATTTGATCTCGAAATCTATACGGGCGGCTCTTGTTCTTCGGAAACAGCGAGCCAGAGAGGAGCAGGGTAGACGAGGCCGCGAGCTCTCCCTCTCTCTCTCTCTCTCTCTCACTCGTCTTGTTCTCACTATAGGCAGGCAGCCCCTCAGGAGCACCCACCCCTTCCTCCTCTCTAAGCCCCAAACGCGTCTGCGTAACTTTTTTAAGAAGTAAAGGGCTTCAAAGATTAGCTTGATCTAGTTACTCATTAAATTACAGGAAGCAAGGGCTGTAATATTATTAGCTGCATGGGACTATATTGGAGCAACGCATGACCCATGGTGGCTTTCAAACTACTTTTTAAGTGTGTGTTTAATGTAATGCGCCAAACACCACGTGAATAAAATAGTTACATTAAATGATACCGTGTATGCTATGCATCAATAAGACTGTAACAATGCAGAGTTTTTTCACCTTTATTTTTTTCCCTTCTTGCTAGCTGAAGCTGTCGAGCCAACTTAGAATGTACCCATGAACCCATATGATCCTCATAACATGGTAAGAGGGACGTTACCATACGAGCCAGTGAGTCAGTGGACTATCCTAACCTGATCTATATTTAGCATATATTTTATAACATGGTGATTTTATGTATCTATTATTGGGTTTGGATTCGGATCCTTGATGGACATGGATCCGACCACGGCCACGTGAGGTAGTCATTATGGTTTACCTATGTTGGATGCAAGTGCGCAGTTACCTAAAAAGAGATCAATCTCACCGCCCATTCCGCCTTATTTCTCGGAAATCCCAGAAAACAAACAACAAAACATAAAAATAGAAGCATTTTTGTTTGTCTTCATTCAATTCAATACAAAATTAGGTGGAAATTTATGATTTCTTAAATGAAAGAGACCGACGAGAGTCAGCCCATATCTGAAAGCTTGTCTGTATAGTTTTTATAAAAATCTGATTGAAGAATTAAATAGGTAAATTGACTGGCATCCCATATTTTTAATCTGATCGCTTATTTGTTGATGATTCATGTCTTCCAAAGTGCTCATATGCCTAAAAAAATTAGGTACAACTTTGTCGACAAACCAACTTAATAGAAACGTAGTCAATTTGTGTCATGATTAATGGGCAATGATGGCCCATGACCTGCCTAACTGAGCCACATGGCTACAAAACGACTAAGCTCGACCTTGTGAACCCGACTCCCACTTGGTTTTGATGACGTGGCACGACGTCGTTCTCCACGTATGAACGGTCACGCGATGTATTTTGCTGGAATTAAAATGACTGAACTGACCTCACTTTTTCATGGAAATATCGGTGGTTTGGTCGTGGTTTTTGTGCAAATATGAATGACAAATTAGGTACGTACCATGATCCAAATTTTGATAAGTGATGTAGTTCTTTTTTATTTTTATAAATTTGCTAGAATATTAAATAAAAAATACTATATAATTCAGTGCAATGTACGTCCTTGGCATGCATCATTATAGAGCACTCTAAATTTTAAATTATCTGAAAGCAAACTCATACATTGTCTTCTTGTGGCAATGATGGATTCACATAGCAACCGACACGGGAAATTCCAATCGGGATTTGTGGACCAAGAAGAGAAGAGTAGAGCCATTGGGACAGAGGGGCATGTGAGGATACGGTCCAAAAAAACAAGCAGAGCCCCTAGTAGCAGAGTAGCAGTCTAGCATATAGGCGAAACTAAGGTGAATGCATCCCTTTCAAATTGATGGAGGAGCACCATGCATGTGGTCTCTCCCTTTCAGATTAAGAGGAGGTCTGCCTTGGCAAGTTGGCCCCTTATCCTCATTCAGAGAAATGATCCCACCGACACCCTTCCTTTGTCCACGTAATAATACAAAGTCTAGTACGTGCATGGTTTTTTGTTCTACATTCGTGGTGTTATAGTCTCAGCCAATATTATATATATATATATATATATATATATATATATATATGCTGGTGGATTCTCTTCTCGCACCGATGGTGTGGTTTTCATTTATGTGTGATTGTTCTCCGCCCTTCCTTTATTACAGCATTTCCACCTTTGACATGAAAATAAGGACTGTATAAAATCTTGGATTAAACTGAAATGCTTGATCTTTTTATTATTATTTATGACATGCTACATCAGCAACACATGGGCGCCGAATAAATACGCGCCCGCATGAGTGTGCACAGCTAGTGCATATATATATATATTGTACAACGATTATTATTGATAAATTGTGCCTACTTCCATGGATTCATTTACGACCATGATTATTTTATTTATACTAATTGATGGTGCGTTTGGTGAGATGTCGCAAGTTGCTACAAAAACGTTCTGTCCTTCTACTAAAATAGTCTAATTAAGTGTTTGTAAGCTACTCCCATTAGGCTTTTCTAATAATCTTAGCCTTTGTTTGGTATGGGCTGAGAGTCTGAGCTTTGGAAGAAGACGACACCACATGCATAGATTAAAAATTATAATGTGGGTCCAACTTTGCCGGGTGGACGCACTCTGCTTCCGGCGTGGCTGATCGAGCAGGATTGGATGGCTAAAGGGGCCACCCACCCATAAACCCATGGGCTCCATCTAATTAAAAATTCCCCACTTGAATTCTACTTATCTAGACTAGTTTGACACATCTGTGGTGGGGTGGACGCATGGCATTATCTTGTAAGAAAAATGCATTAAAAGATTGTCTTTAATACGTATGTATATGGACTAAATTATCAGGAAGTTATATTGTATGAGACTGGAATCCCTACCTGGCATAGATGAGTGGATGTCGACGCAGAGGCCAATCAAAGACTAGATCGAACTCTTGAAAGGGATTTGCAAGCGAATTAGGAATGCCACGATGGCATCGAGTCGACAGACTCTGCCCACATGACTATGCCACGCAGGATGTCAAAACACACACACCGAGTGTGACTATGCCAGCAGGCGCAACGTACCTTTGTTCCCAAGCAACTTTAATTTGGGTCGTGAGCTGTGTGACTAAGAATATTGAAGTCCCATCATGGAGAAAATAACGTCGAGGACAGCTGATTGGCTACGCTGCCAGTACGATGCCATACACAGTGTACAGACAGAGATAGGCCGCAGCAGAAGGGATCAGCCATGCACCACGGCTCATGCTCATTAACGTAGCCAGAATGGGTTACCATGCATAGTGTGACTACTATGACTAGATGTTTCTAGAATTCTATGAATAAATGACTTAACTCTATATATATGGAGACACAAATTTGATTAACTAGATAGGAGAGAGAAGAATAAGAACTCGAAGAATATATTCACTAATGCAATTACATCTGTCACCTTTAGTTAATTGCTGGTATTAATTCCATCGCTTTTCTCAGCTTACATTCGGATGGAGACCAGAAAAAGGATCGCTTTGGTCCCTTACTTTACTCGTCAATCAAAACCTAAAACCAGTAAGAATCCTCTTAAAATTTTTTTTTTATAAAAAATTCCTGATCTAGTAGAGGGTTTTTAGAACCGAAAGTGGTGCATTACATGGATTTTTTTTTGGAAGAGAAGTGAAGGAAATGAAGAGTAGCGAGGGTTGAGCATGACGGCCTGACAGGGGGCCTGGCAGGGGCATCAGAACATTTCGGCGTAGTGGGCTTGGGCCGAGCCCTCGGGCCTTTGAAAGGGAGAAGAAAAAATATATTGGGGTGAGAGAGGCTCGAACTCTCGACCTCAGGATAACTCAGAAGCTATGAGACCTACGCGCTAGCCAACTGCGCCACCACCCCTCACTGATGAGGCGAGCACATTAAATTTTTTTAACCAAGTATACACTCGTGTATGTTTGCCATCAATTAACCGATGGATTGGTGACACGACCCCACGATTACAGCTGGCTCGAGCAGGGAGGATTGCAGATGATCCTATGTGGTGGTCTGGGAGGGAATCTCCCGTTTTGATTTAGTTAGTTTTTGCTTTTTGTTATTTTGCTAGCCTTCAGATTTATCTTTAAAAAAAAAAACACCATCACAAAGAATGGAGAAATTTATGTTTACAAATGAAAAATGGCTCTTAGCTCTCCGAAAGCTATTGAACTGCTGTTTAATTGATCCATCTGATCGAATCCACTTACCTCTAAAGACATTTATTAATAATTCCCAAAGGCCTTTTGGCAAGCCCATCATGTCCTCGCTAAGGGCACCGACATTAGGGGGTGGCAATTCAGTTTCAAACCCGTGAACCCAACCTGAAAATAGCGAGTTCGGATTTGACCTTTATGGTTCGGATGAAAAATGGATCAACCCATTAATGACCGTTTATAAACGGGTTAATCCCGATTGTCCCAGGTAACCCATACCTAACCCGCGAACCCGGTATCCTCTTTACCGTATGCTACACGGATACTTCACATTGGAAACGTACGCGTTTCTGATACGTGTCGGATACGGATACGCACCCGATACACTCGGATACATATCCGATTATTTAGATCAACAAAACATGTAATTAGAATTCGAATACGACTAGGATACGACTAGGATATGGATGTGATACGTTTTAGGATACGGCTAAGATACGTTTGGACCATTGGTGAAGACTTAAGAAGAGGTATCTAGTTAAGGAGTTAGAAACTTTCTTAAGTTATTTGTTTTTTTAAATTCCCTCTTATTTATGTAGATGAATACATTACTATTAAACATCAGTCTTTTGATTTTTAGAGATGACATAGATAAACAATTTGAAATTTGAATGAATTTTTTTTTTCAAATTTTAAACTTATTATGATATTAAATATATTATTATATTGACGTATGCTCGTCTTATCCGTATCCTAATTTTTCAAGATTTTATCGTATCGTACCCGTGTCTCGTACCCGTATATGTGATGCCTAGCCTTTACCTCTTCGTCTCTATTAACCCTATCCCCACCTCACCTCCCTTGGCCATCGACGTCACCATCCAACCTCACAGTCACTCTCTCCAGCATCCTCTCAAAGCTTTGCCATCGACCCAGCTCGCCATCGTTGGCAGCCACCCCTTCTCACTTTGACTGGCATTTTCATTGGTAGCTACATGCAACCCCGACCCCACGAACCTCCATTTAACCACTTTATCCTCCCAATCCGACCACTCTAAGCCGGATTTCTTCTCACCTAGTGTGCAGCTATTGAATTCGGTATCATCCCATTGTTCCCGGCAAGCTGCCACACCCCTCGCGATAACCTCACCTCACTCCGGTCTCATCCCAACATCACCCAAGACCTCGGGAGCCTCCTCTCCATTGGAATCCACCATGATCTCTTTTCCTCTCACAGCTGACGCTACCACCGCCTAAACCCATCACCTCTGGTCTTCCCCACTTCCAGATCCAGCCTCTTCCTCAATCTCCGAACCTTCCTCCGCCCTTCTCAGTGAGATCCCGGCCCCCGTTGCCATCCCAATGCTGGCTTACCCCCTTCCGTGGACGACTCTTTCTCTCTCTAACATCATCTCCTCCTTTAGTACCCTACCGATGGCCCTTGCCGGTGAGATCCAAGCCCCCGCCGCCGTCCCGATGCCAGCTTACTCCCTTCCATGGACGGCTCATCTCTCTCTCTCCAACACCATCTCCTCCTCCAGTACCCTATCATGCTGGCTCATCTCCTCCTCCACGAGCACCTCCGGCTCTCCAACTCGACCCCTGACCCGACCCGCAACTAACCCGTTTAATAAACGGTTTAGACGGTCGGATCGGATTAACCTATTTAAAAATAGGTCAGACAACCCGAATCTGATCATCCGGTTGAGTTCTGATTGGACTTATGGTCGAGATATTTTGTCTTGGCCTGACTAAACCCCAACACGTGCACCCGCCACCGCTAACCGACGTTGAAGGAAGCACGTCCCCAAATTAAGTCGGTCTACGACTCTAGCTTCTCGGATAACTGCCTTTGGGCCCCTAATTTCTTTCTTTTTACGACATTATTTCGCAATCCAACCCGCCAAGAAAACCCTAGCGAGTGCGGGATCCTCCTCCCCTTGTCCGCGCTCCCTACTAGGAGTTCTGATCATGTAGGTATGTGGTCTATCACCTCCATACCCTAACCCTAGCTGGGAATATAGGCTTTTCTGATCTCGAATCCTTTCTCATCCTCTCGTGCTATCTATGTTGCCGTAATTACTAGTTCTTGATAATCTTTGGTCGGTTTTATTGATTTTTGCGGTTTAATATCGCGGATAATGCCCCTGGATGGCAGAGAAAGATCGAGATCGATTATGAACGAAAGAAAGGTGTGACCTTTTTTTTTTTCAGCTCTTGGTCTTATGGATCATGTATACATCTGACGTTGTGTAACTATCTTAATCTCGGTTCAAGGTGTGTTAAGATGAATATTTTATTTCCTTGATGTCTAGCTGTTTTATAGTCGTCAATGGCTTCGATGTGCATGTTCAGTGTCGAATTTATTTTTTCACTTTGGGTTTTGTTTTCTTGATATAGTTAGAAAGTCACGTATTTGAAGGGCTGCAATTGATTGTCTAGTTTGTTAACGAGGTTTTTGGCCATCAATTGCTTTTGATGCATTTCCTTGCTTCATGGAATATAGCAAATTTGGAATAAGATGCTTAGTTAGAATGTTTCTTGATGTTTTGGTTGCTTTATGAAGCTGACAGTTAGAATGTAAGGCATTTGAAAGGCTGCATTTGCTTCAATAATTTGTTAAGGAGGTTTTTGCCTATCACTTGCCCTTGATGCATTTCGTTGCTTCATGGAATATTGGAGATTTGGAACAAGAGACTTAGCTATCACCGGTTAGCGAATCTTGTTTGTTTTTCTGTGATTTATCAATTTTGGTTAAGTGCTTTAGCTATAATTCATTGCATGAGGCATATTTATTTCTTCCATGTTTGATATTGATATAGCATTGCTTGACACTTCTGCTGATATAAGTAATGCTTTTCTATATCTATCTTTACATTCTGCATGTTTTTTTTATCACTTATGCCCCAAATGGAAATTCTTGTTTTTGAAATGAAGAACAAGGTGCCTCAAATAAGTTGGAGTTGTTCATGGGGAATATACCCTTGTGCTTATGATTGCATGATATCTTGTGTTATTGATTTATCATTATTCTCCAGATGAAAGGATCTAAAGTTGAACTGTCTAGATATCAAGAACTGTAGTTCTAGGAGGAAAGGGATATTTTTGGATTTTCTGTCCTCTGGATTTCTTGGTAATCAGAAGGAGTCTTGGAGTGAGTTGTATTAGGAGTCTTTTTTAGTTGACTTCAGTGGTTTTGGTATGTTCTCAAGATAAGTAGAATATTAAAAATCAAGTTAAAATTTAGAAGAAAGTAAAAAATGGAAATAAAGATCAAAGAAGCTTAACAAAAAAAAGATTAGATGCTGTGGAACCATGCACATCAAGGAAATTGAGATTACATGGAAGAAGTTTGAATGGTGTCTGAAAGCATACTCATATATACATTGATATATCAATATGTAACTCACATGCTGAATCATACCAATGAAGTTTCTTTAACAATGATGCATACACATAAAATACAAAACCATATAGAAGGAGCAATACTACCTCCAAATTCAGAAACATCATCACAAAGACTATCATCTGATGACATATGTGTTGTCCCTGAAAATTAGCCATAGCCTTTGCCCTATCCTCTCGTTCTCCTCGTGTGTATCTCCCTAACCATGTGCTATGTTGATTATTTGAGATCTTATCTTCAACCTGTTTGATCCATGGAGTAAAAAGGATCATCATAGTGATCATCAAATATTTGATTTAAGGCAATAGACTAGATTGCTTTCTGCTTAAATGTTCCTGCAACAGTATCTGTTGTAGACTTGTAGTCGTAGACAATCAACTTCTCCCCCTTTTGCATAGCTAATCCGTTCCATAGTTTTTGGTAAATAAAAAAATTAGCATTTCAGTTGCTTTCCCATTGAATCAACATACATCTGCTCTGCCATTGGAGTCAGTTTGATGGTTTCCACATGAAACTGTATCACTTGTCAGCAGCTCTACCTTAACCAAGTTGCTGGTTTTGGACCCAAGACTTGAGATTAAAGTAACCAAGAGGTTATCAAATATCCAAGTTTGAAGCCCTAAACCTATCTGACACTGACTTCAATCTTTACTCTACCATTGTAGGCTGCTGCTCTGTTGTGTCCCTTCATCCTGCAGCCATCCCTGTGAACCCACATAGTTTGGCACCCCTCTCTCACCCCTCCTTCGAGATTTGCATCGTCATCTCTATTTAATTTTTCTGATCACATGTGTGCATGTTTGGGTGTTTTGTCTTTTTCTTGTAAGGTTTTTGGTTGTGGAACTATATCTTGGAAGTTAGGCTGTTCGGGTTCAGTTCTATCATGTCTCATTTTGCTGTGTTGAAAGTAGATTTGTTTGCAACAACTGAAATTTAACCGACTTCTCTTGAAATTAGTTTTTCCAACCTTCTGAAGCACTGTGATGTGTATTAGAGCAGTACTCCATTATCGCCCAATTCTAGTGAATGAAACTCATTATTACACTGAAGCTGTAGGATTTTGTGCTTATTAGCTTTGTAATGTTCAGAGTTGACTCTATTTGCTTTGCATCTTTTTTTTTTTCCCTCTTCCAGTTCTTTATTTCTTTAGTCCACCTTTGGCAGTATGATCTTCACTGGGAATGCTTTTATCAAATTTATGAGTTTGAGGTTGTGATGATCCCATGAGCTGATTTTGTAGAGAATCAGCTATCAAACTATCACCTTCCCTTTTTGTTCCAGTTTTATTTTTGTGTGATACTATAATGTTTAGTGCATTTTGTGTAATAGGTTTGTTTCTAAATCCTGTAGTTCTTCTTGCAGGAAATTTAGAGCTTCAAACTTATCAAATTTAGGTTCTTGGCAGGGGGGGGAATTGTAGTTAAATATGTCGAGCAAGAATGAAGAGAAGTCACAAGCTGCGGCTGATCGAATCAAGGCGGCTGCTTTATCTGCTGCAAAAGGTCTTAGCAGAGCTCAAGCAGAAAGAGCTGCTACTGCAGCTGCACGAAATGTCAATGCTTATGGGCAGAAGGAAGAAGGACCGAGCAGATGGCAGGAGAGGAAAGAAGCTAAGCGTCAGATGTATTTGATGAGCACTGAGAAAGCTGTGAAACTTGGTGAGAGGAAGGACCTTAAGATCTCAGCCTCCACTTCTACTGCTACGTATTCACAGTGCCAGAAGTGTTTCCAGCCTGGTCATTGGACTTATGAGTGCAAAAATGAGCGGGTGTACATGCCACGTCCCTCGAGAACACAGATGCTGAAAAATCCCAAGTTGAGGTTTACTGTCTCAGTTTCCTATGAAGGCAATCCTGATGTTGAGAAGGAAGAGAAGGATGCCCTGAAGGAGAAAGTTAAAAGAAACAAGAAAGAAGATAAGGGTGAAAGGAGCAAGAGAAAGAGTAAGCGGAAGCATAGGTCAACAACCGATTCAGAGGATGACACCAGCGAGGCTTCTGTTTTTGAGACTGACAGCAAGTCGTCAGTGACTGGCTCTGAAGATTCCTCTGAAGAGAGCAGTTCAAGCTATAGTTCCTTGGATTCAGAGGAGCAAAGGAGGAGGAGGAGGAAGAAGAAGCAGAAGAGGAGACGGCACCGTAATTACAGCTCATCTTCTGATACTTCTGATTCAGAGTCGGCTTCTGATAGTGATTCAGATGACAAGGCCAGCCGAAGAAAGAGCAGGAGACAGTCGAAGGCATTAAGCTGATGTGAAAGCGGACAGTTCTCCTACTTTTAGCAATATTGCAAGTGTTAACTTTGTTGTTTTTGTATGAGGATTTTGTTGGCTTCAGTTCTCCAGGATATATGGCTGTGTAGGTTCGAGTTCACATTGTTTATAACCTAGTATGATTTTCAGGATTTTAATATTTCCTTTTGAGGGCATATTGATTACTTAGGTATTGCTATCAATTTTATCACCCCCTTGGTTCAATTGTATATTTGTCCTCTAAAACTTTTTATATTGAAATATCCTTTTCCCCCCTCGAAATCTTATTAATCTATCAGTTACATGAGAGTGAATCCTTTCTTTTCTACGGTTCATGTACTTTTTACATGGCCTAGCTGTAGGATATATTGCAGAGAGTTAAAGTGATTTATCTGGATAAACAGTTTTTAATGAGACCTGTGGATTTTGAAACCGGAAAATCCGGCCAAGAATAGCTATCAGGGTCCCATACGTTCTCTAACGTTACTTTAAAACCGTGTTTGGATGGTGGAACACTAGATGCTATGGTCATTCGGACTAATGCTTCGTGGGAGTGCAGCCGTAGCTGCAGTGGCATTGACGTAACAAGATAACAGTTGTTGGGCGCGTGGAAGGCTTAAAGTCAAGGTAAAGCTCATTTTAGAAGCGGAGCTTATGCTCAATTAATCAAAAAAAAAAGAAAAAAAAAACGGAGCTTACAACAATCAAAGATGCGTTAATTTGGGTGGCTGACAAGGGGGTAAAGTACGTTGTTCTAGAATCAGACTCGTGGGGCTCTATCGACATCCTTAATAGGTTTAGTTTGTGTCATAATGTGATAGAGGGTTTGATGAGGAGCATTTGGATGCCAGTTGTGAGCTTTGGTTCTGTTTTATTTGTTGCTATCCTCAGAGCTATTAATTGTGGGGCGGATGATGTAGCCAAATTTTATAGAGGGGATCAGGTGTCATTTATTGAGAGATAGAAGGATGGTCATGACCTCCATAGTCTTGTATAATTAAAGGCAATCTACCCAGCCAAACATCAGTGACGAGCGAAATAATAGTTTTTTTTATGGTCCTAAAATCTTAATTATGAGAATACATGTGACTAGTGTTGGCCGTGGCACCCCTCTCTCTACTAACTATCTCCCTCCACAAGCCTTAATAATTAAACACACAATCAATGTAAAGAATTATTAATTCTCATTATAAATCTTTGATTTAATTATCAAGAAAAAAACATAAAAAAGGAGGGAAATCGTATCAATTTTTTCTTTTTTATTCCATGGGTGAAAAATAATGACATTGGAATATTACAAGTCACGTGCAAAGAACCGCGGAGGTGAGGAACCCCTTCCTTCCGGATGGATCATGGTGTCGTTCGTGTAGTTCAAATTGTTGATGTACCGTAACTTCCGTCAGGTGAAACTCCAATACCCATAAACTCGTGGGCAAACTTTCAAGGGGAGAAAAAACCCTGTAATCTAAATTTACTGATCAGGCAAATATTAGTAACACATCAAAAATATATTAACAGTTTCTTAAAAGATTAAGCACAACTAAACACGGGGAATACCATTTCAAGAAAAGATCATCATCTAGCTCACCTAATTTAATAGTCCAAAGCCCATGAAACGCTAATAAAAAATAATAAAAAAAGGTAATAGGCATGCAGAGAGAATCAAATGTAAAATAAGATTTGTATATGCAGTTTTTCAAACGCAACTCATCATCAATTCTTTATCTCCTTCATTAGCTTCCAACTCTTGCGGTACTGCTGCTTGTTTGACCTTGCTTCGCCATGACTACTTCTTGGATCCTGCAGCTAGCCCTCCTCCCTAAACCTCATCTCAAACTTATAGAACTCCTTCAAGATGCTCCTCACCTTGCAGACTGAATTCGTCTCTGACTAAATTAAAATAATTGATCACATTCTTTTATAGAAAAAAGAATAATTGATCACCCAAAGATATTTTGGTAATTATTTATTGAAGAAGGTAGTATAATTGAAGAAAAATCAAAAGACATATATATGCCTGTATCTTACACCCAACGGTAAGGATTTGTGTACATGGGTACATCCCATGTACACAAATCATTTTTGTACACTTTACTCTCGAGGCAAGCGAGAGAGAGAGAGAGTGAGAGAGAGTTGAGAGTGATGGATTCGATAGGAGCAGAGAAGCCTCATGCTGTGTGCGTGCCATATCCAGCACAAGGCCATCTCACTCCGATGATGCAGCTCGCCAAGATCCTCCACTCCAGAGGCTTCCACGTCACCTTCGTCAACACCGAATACAACCGCCGCCGCCTCCTCAAGTCTCGCGGCCCTGCCGCCCTCCGAGGCCTCGACGGCTTCCGCTTCGATGCCATCCCGGACGGCCTCCCCCAGTCCGACGACGACGCCGACCGGACCCAAGACATCACCTCTCTCACAGACTCTCTGACGAAGAACGCTCTCGCCCCATTCCGCCATCTCATAACTAGGCTCAATGATCCGTTGTCCGGCGTTCCTCCGGTGTCTTGTATCATCTCCGACGGAATCATGAGCTTCACGTTGGATGCGGCGGAGGAGTTCCACATCCCAGAGGTGATGCTCTGGACTACGGCCGCCTGCACCGTCATGTGCTACCTCCAATACCAGCAGCTGATAGACAGAGGATTGACACCTCTCAAGAGTACTGATTTCTACAATTCACAACCACTCTTCTAAAATCTTAATTCCTTTTTCTGTCACCTGAAATCTATATATATATATATATATATATATATTAGGTGAGTGTGATCTTACAAATGGTTATCTCGATACAACAATCGCCGATGGGATTCCGGGGATGAAGAACATGCGGCTGAGAGACTTTCCAAGCTTCGTTAGGACTACTGATGCCAATGACATCCTGCTCAACAGCTTGAACCACGACGCCCAGCAAGCCTCGAGGGCGAGGGCGATCGTCTTGAACACCTTCGATGACTTGGAGCGTCCGGTGTTGGAGGCGATGAGATCGATGTCGATACTCCCGCCTATCTACACCATTGGTCCACTGTCCTTGCTGGCCAAGCACACGCACATGATGCCGGAGGGTAGTACTCCATTGTCTTCGTCCCTGAGTTCTAGCCTGTGGGTAGAAGACGCCAGCTGCTTAGAATGGTTGGATTCAAAGGCACCGGCGTCGGTGGTGTACGTAAACTTCGGGAGCATTGCAGTCATGACGCATGAGCAGATGATAGAGTTCGCGTGGGGTTTGGCGAGCAGCAACTATGACTTCTTCTGGGTCGTCCGATCGGATCTTGTGAAAGGCGCCGGCGGACTCATTTTTCCGCCGGAATTCTTGGTGGAGATTGAAAAGAGGGGATTGCTGGGAAGCTGGTGCGACCAGGATGCGGTGCTTGGACACCCGACCATTGGTGGGTTTCTGACACATAGTGGGTGGAACTCGACCCTTGAGAGCTTGAGCAGCGGCGTGCCCATGATGTCCTGGCCTTTCTTCTCTGACCAGCCGACCAACTGCCGCTACGTATGCACGGAGTGGGGCGTGGGCATGGAGATCAACGGCGACGTGAAGAGGGAGGAGGTGGAGGGGCTGGTGAGGGAGCTCATGGGAGGACAGAAGGGGATAGAGATGAGAAGCAAGGCTTCGGAGTGGAAGAAGAGTGCTATTAGAGCAGCTGAAGAAGGTGGTCCTTCTATGGCCAATCTGGATAAATTAGTTAACCAAGTACTTCTCTCTAGAAATTAGTACTGATCATATATATCAGCTGGTGTTATACCTATGATTGAGCGTGCATATATATCTTTCTTGTGATAATTAAGTAGCTTATTAAGCCATGAAATTTCAGAGGCTTGCTTCTTTTTTACATATTTCCTGCTTGATTAGGCTTGATCTCCTACAATCTATGAGAATAATTAGCTGTATGATTTCTATATTCATTCGAGTTTGAAAGGTTCATGAAGGTGTTGGGCAAATTAACTAGCTATCGTCGCATTGTAAAGTTAATTGCACGAGAATATTTTCCTAATTAAGATCACTTTCATGCAAGAAAGTAATCTCATCCTTATCTCGTATAGTGCTGGAATTCTATGCAGTTAATTCAGAAGATGAGATAAAACTAATAGAGAGATTGAACTCGAGGTGGCGCAGGGTAAACGTGAGCCTCTCTATGAGAGAGACAACCAGATTTCTCAAAGGGGAGAAAACAAAACCCTAATTCTCATTCATCCAAAAACTGGTTTTACAAACCCTAAGGCCTCCTTTTATAGGTTTAAGGAAAGACCAGACCAACTCAAACATGGACTCAAACATCATTATCCTAATCCAAGTATTAAACCCAGAATTCAAATATGAAAAACCTACTAGAAATAGGAAATTTGCCAAAAATAGAAACTGATAAAACTGCTTAAAAAGAAAAGTTTTTCACTAAAACTGAAATTTAAGCCAAACGAAAAGGAATTTGGAGATTCAGAGGTCAAGGTCATGGAGAGATCTTTGATCTCCCATGATTCTTGACGGGCTCGTCGAGCCAGTCGTTTCGACTGGTCGCACGCCCCAATCGGACATCGTGGGCAAAAGTTATGCCCATCCGACGGTCGGTGTGAGGACCCGTACCTCCAACGTGGTTTGACCGCGTCGGTCGAGGGTCTGGTTCTTTTAGTTTTGGGCTCGCTTGGCCTTGTTTTGCGATCCCCGCTGATCGTTGCCGCTCTAGGAGTAATTTGGTAAATTACCCTCGCGGAGTTGGTTCCACACACGCGTAACGCACACACGGCCTTATAATGATGGATGTGTTTGACTAGACCCATAGGAGTACTCTGAATCTGAAGACCGGGATTTGATCAAGTAGATCTAGATCTGAACGGTTGTGATCAAATTGATGATGATCGAATAGGGACTTAAGTAACCCGATTGTTTAATACCTAACCCTACTATTCATCCCCCCTTCCGCGAGAGCTGCTTGGGTCACGACACGATCGGCTGAGGAGAGGGAGAGATCGCGACCGGAGGTGAGAGTTCCGCGGCCGAAGAGGCGGCTGGAGAGGAGCTTGGCGACGGTGGCTGGGCTTTCTTCTTCAGCGACGACAAGCCTGGCAACTGCGGTGGAGACGGAGAGATCGACGGCGACGACAGAGAGCTCGACGATCGGCTGGAGAAGAGAAGATCTCGACGCTAAAGGTAGAGTTACTTCCCTAAACATGGTTTAGGACTCTACTAGATTAGTATAGGGATGATTTGAATGTTTGATAACATAGATTCCTTGGATGCTTTGTCGATCTCGTGGCCTATGATTGAGGTTTCTTCTTCCTTTTCTACTGCTGTAGTCTAGATCTTTGTATGCCGTTGGATTTCTGAAGAGGTTTCTCCTTTCTGTTCTTTGGTTTTTGGTTGATCGACTGAATTCCTCCTCTTCCGGTGGGTTTTGATGAGAGTTTCCTTCCCTTCTTCTCTGGTTTTGTAGGATTTCTACCCTAACCCTTGGTTAGGCCTTAAGTATGCATCTATGCTATGTTTGCCCTGTTTTCCCGGTGAGGATATGTGTCGTTTTTCCCTTGGTTTTCCGACGATGCTTGATTGGATTTCCACAGCATGCTTTGCTTCCGGCTCTGTTTTGTTTTCCTGCAGGCTTTGCTCTATTTTCCGGTTTGTTCCTACTCTGTTGTTCCGGCGTCCCCTTTCTTCTTTGTTCCCGGCGAGACTGGCCTTAATAATTCCTGCCATGCCTTGTTTCTCCTCTCTCCGATAGTGCTCTGTTCCACGTCTACTATTCCTCTTCTCCCTTGCCACTCGTTTTCTCTTCCCCTTCTGGCTGCTCGTGGATTTCAAAGATTAGTTTGATTCCTAGAAATTGTGAGATCTTGTTTGGTTGATCTATTGCCATTTTAGGATTTATGAAGTTGGATTTCTATTGGTTTAAATTTCTTTAGCTCCTACCTTGATTGGTTTGTCAAGAGGTGATGGATTCTTAGTGGCCAAAACAGGGGTTGTTGTTAGCTAGTTCTTGGTCTATCTTTAGGAAATCCTTCCTTGTTAGCTTGATCGATGAGTTCCTTGCTGCGATTCTTTGCTGTGCTCCGGTTGTTTTCTCTGGTTGGTTTTGATTCACAACAATGGAAATGAGCTCATGCAAGGTGCCTGACGCTATGCATCGTGTGAATTCTAATGGGATTGATCTACTTTGCTATGTTGCATCTAGTCTTTGATTAATCCGTTGATTATTCTCTGTCGTTTATCTGGATCTTCTATTTTTTTTAGACTCCTTCTCATGCAACTGCTATGCTCTTACCATGATTCGTCTCTCTATTCATGCCATGCGTTGTTTCTGGTAGCGATGTTGTATTCATGTCTATGCCATACCTACGTTCTTTTCTGCCATGCTTGCCTGCTATAAGTGAGCTAAGACTGCTATGCTTCATCCTGTTTATGTCATGATGGGTGGATTAGCTTTGCATTTAAATTTGAAGTGAATGGTGTTGGAGGCTCATGAATAAATCCTTTATAGTGCTCTATGTCTTTTCCCTCAATTAATTCCTATAATCTCATATCTATTATCTCAATTATACTTGCTTATATCATGTATAAGCCTAGGACCGGCGGTGTACCCGTTTATATTTCTTTGTGGGAATGTTTATATTTTACGGGCCGGTGGTGCCCTGTGAATTGGTTAGCTGGGGTTGTGCCCCATTGTACAATTTCTGGCTGACAGCGGTGCATGCCGTCGTAATGCCAAAATTTCAATGGAATTGCGTGTTTGTTGTTTACGGCCTGTGTTGCTGTATTTGTATTAGATAAATCTTTAATTGCTAGTTAGACCTTTATTTGATGTAGACCCATGCTATGCTTACCCTTCGACAAGCTTGACGCTTCGCCTAGCCCGTGTATGTTGTTTTGGCATATTGTTGCATGCTTCTATTTATGTATTCATGTGTCTGAGCATTACATGCATCTGATTGCATTAGAGGCATTCAGGCTAGGTGGTAGGCGATGGTTTCGATCGCCGATCCGGGGTTCTCGGGTAGCCCGGATCTAGCCCTAAGACTTGGGTTTTGGGTAGTCGAGGATTATGACGGAATTGTCATTAATGATTATGTTTGATATTATGGTATTTGAGGTGTAGAGGTCGTGTCGGGGTTCCAGAACGGTGTGCTATGTGAGCCTACGCACCATGCTGTGTCCTAACTCCGTTGTTATGTTTCCCCGTGCATGATGGATGAGGACGTGGTAGGCGGTGAGGTAGCGGTGATACACTCGCACTGTGTCCTAGCCCGTTGTACTCACCACCTTGTTTCGCCGATGGGGTTGTGACCCTTGGGAAAGGGGCAGCGGTTGGTACAGGAGTTACCAACCCTGTGTCCGTGCCCTGGAGTAGGCCGTGGGCGTAGAGAGAGTTTTCCTTGACCCGTGATGAGACCCGACACCGTTGTAGTTTCCCTTCCTTTCTGTGCGACGTAGAGTAGAATCCTATTGGGCATTGTTGCTCACCCTACCTGGGCTGCATCGGCGATGCAGGTCGATACAGTTCCTTCTTTCAGGTGTTTTTTTAGAAGATGGCGCGGTATTACGAGGAGATTGAGGACCTGGAGCTTCGAGGAGTTTTTCTACAGATAATTTATAATTTTAATCAATGATGTACAAATTGATGTATAAATCGAGTTATAACATGATGTATTCGAGGATATGATTGTGTGATCTTTAATTCAATTGTATTTGAGAAAGGTTGTCATATTAATGATGTAGACATTTGAGAAGTGTATTAATTGGTTATTTACAATGGTACTATTACTCCTATTGAAATTGTAAAATTGTACAGATTCCTTGCGCTATACTTATGAAGGGGATTCTATTGATAATTTTTGTATGAACTTGAGGGTTAAATTATTTAAATTCAAAACAGTTGTATATTTGTGCGCCTATTGATGATGTAAACAGGTTTAGGTGGCTCACATCTCGATCTGGATGGGTTTTCAGGATCGGGGCGTGACAGTCGGGGTCGTCCGGAGATCTGAGTCGGACGAATGGGGTCCGAATGCGTCCGGATCACCTCGAGAGCTGCTCCGGATCGGACTCGATTAGGTCCGGGCTTTGTCCTGCATCACGAGGATTGAGTAATTGACACGTATCATGCATGGCTAGAATTGTTTGTCCCGTACGTCTTGGATTCAAAGCCACACAAGTAGACGAACACAGACACACACACACAAAAAAAAATGGAAAAGAAAAGAAAAGAAAGAGTGGCTTTTTGGATGCTTCCCTGAGAATGATGATAACCTTGTCTAGTGGATGGGATGCGTGCTGACCAGAAACAGATGTATCTACATGGCTGCTGGAAAGAACAGCACAAGAAGGAGCTGAGCTGAGTTGAATAAAGTCACTTAATCTGAAATAAAATTAACTCCGTGCCAAACGAGGCATTCAAGTTTCGACCTTCTCTGTCCATCTCCGGTCGGTGGTCCACAGGCCCGTCTCTCTCATCTATTCAAGCCGTCTCTGCACTGGTCTGCCTCACCAAGCTAAGCCACCGATGGCGGCGAGATTGTCGGAGGAGATGGCTCGGATCAGGCGGGGTTGTGAGAGAAGAGAGAGATCGGGAGCGAAAGAAATGAGATGAACTGGGGCCCGGATTGAGTAGTGATGGGTTGCTACGAAGGCAATAGTTGTGGGCCCATGGCAAAGGGATAAACTATATGGAAGCCCAATTGGAGTCACGGCATCAGCTGGGCTGCCGTCTGTTACACGGCATAACAAATCCAATCCAAACCCAACCCAACACGCTATTCATGAGCCATGCCCTGAGAAGCACGTCGGATCAAGCCACTTTTACTGGGGCCCAAGCGACCAAACCCGACCCAATCGAACTCCGCCCAATGGCCTCTGGGACCAGTGTGTAATCCTCGTTAGACTACAAAATTGATAGTTATCTCGCACTACAAGCCATTAATTAAGACATAAGAATTTAATACGGCGGCACATGGCCCTCTCTGATTCCAATTACTTAATCCCCTTCTTGCCAAATAAAATAATGGGGGGCGTTACAACCAACACCTTTGGGAAGACTTCCCACCAGCTTCGTGGCTGATTTTAGCGGTCAATGCTTTTGGGATTTCATACTCAGCCAGGATTAATCTTCTAAAAGCTCATTTTGTTGGCGGTATTGAATATGTTATAGGATTTCTTAACTTTTTAAAGGTTACTATTATATCCTATCTTCAAGAGCTTGTTAAGCATCAAATTTCACCCGACAATCTTGATAATATCCTATTTTACACTATAAACATGGGAATCTTTTCATATTATTGCCTCCAATTAACAGCCTAAATCATTATTAATTTTTTTAAAAAAATGACTTAAATGTCCCTTCCAATCTTTTATGTCATCAATGGACTCGGAATAATCCAGTCTAGATGCTGATCAAATGGCGCTGTCATTGGGCCCCATATTCTGGAACGGCGAATTTGAAATTCGTTTGCTTCCATACGTATTTCTTGGAAGACGGGTATTTTTTTATTAGATAAGCCAAATGGCTGAGTTACTTGGATTTATGTATTTTTTTTAATTGTGCTCCTCTCCAACTTTCCCTCTCAAAAAAAAAAAAAAACTTTCCCTCTCCTTCTTATCTAGCTATAGCTATATGAACCACCCAACATATATAGGTAGACATTATATCGATCTCAGGCTCATACATACAATTAAGTTGAGACTTGAGAGAGAGAGAGAGAGAGAGAGAGAGATGGGTTCCATAGGAGCTGGGAAGCCTCATGCAGTGTGCATACCATATCCGGCACAAGGCCATGTAACTCCTATGATGAAGCTGGCCAAGATCCTCCACTGTAGAGGTTTCCACATCACTTTCGTCAACACTGTGTACAACCACCGCCGCCTCCTCCGGTCTCGCGGCCCTGCTGCCCTCCAAGGCCTAGATGACTTCCGTTTCGAGGCCATCCCCGACGGCCTACCCCAGTCTGAAGACGACGACCGGACCCAAGACATCCCCAGCCTCTGTGACTCCATAACCAAGAACATCCTCGCCCCGTTCCGCGATCTCATAATTAAGCTCAACGGCCCATCGTCTGGCGTTCCTCCGGTGTCGTGCATCGTCTCTGATGGTTGCATGAGCTTCACCTTGGATGCGGCGGAGGAGTTCGGCATCCCGGAGGCCTTGTTCTGGACTACGAGCGCCTGCGGCTTCATGTCCTACATCCACTACCAGCAGCTCGTAGACAGAGGGCTGATACCTCTCAAGAGTAAGTTGTCATTCACAGCTCGTACGTATAAGTTCGTTGTTGTTTCTCCACCTAGCAAGCTAGCTTAAACTAGTTTCTAGTCACCTTTTAATTAAAACCTATTAATTTTTAGGTGAGAGTGATCTTACTAATGGATATCTTGACACTCAAATCGACTGGATTCCTGGAATGAGCACCTTGCGCCTGAGAGACCTGCCAAGCTTTGTTAGGACCACAGATGCCAACGACAACATGCTCAGCTTCTGCATCCGCGAATCCCAGCGAGCCTCGAGGGGGACGGCGATCATCTTGAACACCTTTGATGACTTGGAACGTCCGGTGTTGGAGGCGATGAGATCGATACTCCCCCCCATCTACACTATGGGTCCCCTTTCATTGCTCTCTCAGCGCATGATGGAGAGTTCTTTATCGTCTCTGAGCTCTAGCCTTTGGGTAGAAGACACCAGATGCTTAGACTGGCTGAATACAAAGGCACCGGCGTCGGTGGTGTACGTAAACTTCGGGAGCATTACTGTGATGACAAATGAGCAGATGATTGAGTTCGCGTGGGGGTTGGCGAATAGTAAGTACGAGTTTTTGTGGATCATCCGGCCGGATTTGGTGAAAGGTGACAGCTCCATTCTTCCACGGGAGTTCTTGGCCGAGACTGGAAAGAGGGGAATGCTCGCAACCTGGTGCAACCAGGAGGCAGTGCTCGAACACCCGGCAGTCGGGGGGTTTCTGACGCACAGTGGGTGGAACTCGACCCTTGAGAGCTTGAGCAGCGGCGTGCCAATGATCTCGTGGCCTTTCTTCGCCGAGCAGCAGACCAACTGCCGCTACGTATGCACGGAGTGGGGCGTGGGCATGGAGATCGACAACAACGTGAAGAGGGCGGAGGTGGAAGGGCTGGTGAGGGAGCTCATGGGAGGACCGAAGGGAATGGAGATGAGAAACAAGGCTTTGGAGTGGAAGAAGAGTGCAATTAGCGCAGCTGAGGAAGGTGGTCCTTCTGTGATGAACATTGATAGGTTAATTAGTGATGTACTTCTCTCAAGGAAGCACTGATCATATTTTTAGTTATACATGATGTAATATTTCCTATTTCCTATAGTTTTAGTTTTATCTCTGAGCCGTGCATTCAGAGACTTGCTACTCTTTTCTCTGAGCCATGCATTCAGAGACTTGCTACTCTTTTCTTTGCGATGTTATGGGTACGTTCTGCACTCAAAGCGGTGGTTCTTGTTCATTTTTGCTTTCTCCAGTTTTTATTTATTTATCCTCAGCCCCTTGGGCTTATCTAACAAAGAAAAGTCTGCCATATTCATTTGAGTTTGGATCTACGTTCGTCATGGAGAAGTTGACTCTAGGTAGCCAGTGAGCTGTTTGTGATGAGAGAGGGAGATAAGATAGCACATGTTGGCTATGTCTTGACCTGAAATAAAAAATAACATAAAGATTCGTGTAGATGCGTTATTGAAATGTGTATTGCACGTGATACTTTCTGTTAATAAGTTATCGAAATATGTACTGCATTGGTAAGTGAATTGACCGAGACTAACTACTACTCAATTATATCCATTAATAAAGGTTTGGGCTGAACGTTTTATATCCATTAAAAAAGGTTTGGGCTGAAAGTTATCGAAATATGTGTTAAAATATGTATATTATGTATATATGTGTGTATATATATATATATGGTGTGTGTATGATGTATTTATGTCATGTATCTATATGTGTACATAGTTGAATTTATAAATGTAATATAAGTGTATTATATATAATATCATCACTTAATTCCGTAGACGTTTCTTCTACCTCCGTCAGCTGGTCAAAATAATCGGTCAAAGAAAAAAAAAATCTTATTTTTGAGAGGTCATGGAGGCTGCGTTCTTACTTCAAGTATAAGTGCTCAGTACTCAAACTAGTAGGTGCATGATTGGCCGAATAAACTAGCTCAGTACTCAAACTGACGGCTCTGGGATTTTCAAAGCAAGTTAAAAAAAAAAAGGGTTAATAACAATTTACTCCCTTCTAATTTGACAATACGTTAATTTACTTTCTATATTTTAAAATGTGACAAAACACATCCTTAATTTATCTATCAATGTGGTCGTTTTAAATCTTAATCGTCTAACTCCGTCGGTGGCCTGACGATAAACCGGTTAAATAGGTCATTTGACTGATTTTGACCGGTTTGACCAGGGGAAAATGTGAGAGAGAGGAAGAGAGGGTGATGTCACTCTCTCTATCACTGTCGATTTGACCACCGGTTGACCAATTTTTAAGAGAAAATGTGAGAGAGAGGAAGAGCCGTGACGTCACTGTCGACGCGGCCGGTGGCGGATAAGGGCTCATCCTCTGCTCCGGTGACCTCGTCGCCCGCGTAGCCCTCAGAATCCACGACAACCCCGGATCCATCGGCTCCAAGGCCGCGCAAACTCTTCCCGAACCCTAGGGAGCTCCATCCGGTCCGCCGCCTCGCATAGGTGCGCCATGAGCTTCGCCCGATGACATCGCCGTTGCGGTTGACGCCGGCGCAGCAGAGGAGGCGTTGGCCGCCCCATTTCGGTGGAGTGGAGAGGCTGCGGTTGGCCGCGCATCTTCACCAGGGAAGGTGGGAGTGGGATGATGGGGTGTGCAGGAGTTGGAGTTTCGCCGGGACGGTGACGTGAGGTGGCTTTGCGATGGTGGAAAGTGAGGTGGGGCTGTGGAGGAGAATGGAGGATGGAGGATGGAGGATGGAGAAGAGGGAGATGGGAAGAGATGAGAGTTTGAGAAGGTCTTGGAGATGGCCGGAGATGGGGGTGGTTGCCGCCTTGCCGGAGTAGATGGCAGTGAGATCGGTGGTCACGTTGGAGACTAGTAAAACCGGTGAAACCAGGTCACGTGTGATGCACGTGACCTATTTAACAGGTTTTTCGTCAGCTCGGCTAACGGAGTTAGACGGTTGGGGTCCAAAACGACCACATTGATAAATTGAGGGTGCGTTTTGTCACGTTTTAAAATATAGGGGATAAATTGACATATTTTCAAACTAGATGGGAGCAAACTGTTATTAACCCAAAAAAGAAACATAGGTGAAATAAATATTATAGAAATAAAATAAAACTAAAAAAAGAATCAAATCACAATTTTTAATGTAGAAAATTAGCACCAATGGATTGAAAAGTTCAAAACTCAACTCACTAGACAAAAACAATTTGAAAAGTTTTATTTATACGTCATATGTGCTTCAAAATCTACATGGAAAACAAATCAAGTAAAATAAAATAAAACATGGGTTGCTTGGGGGGGAGTACATCGGGGCTTTTGGGATGCGAGTTTATGAATCTCACAGTGACCGTGGTACGTGAAAAGAGCCAAACAGGACATACGGTGGCTAACCAAAAGAAAAAGCCAAATAGGGTGATTGTTGAAGGTTTGAAAAAGATAATTATTATAGATGTTAGAGGAGTGTGTTGCCCAGCCGATGGGTAAATTACTGTTTTGAGCCTATGGTTTTCACCATATTTTATTTTGAATCATGTGATTTAAAATCTTTTAAATTAGGCATTATGGTTTTGATTTTGTAACAATTAAGGCCCTCAGTCCAACGCCGTTAATCGCCGTTGACGGCAAATGAGTCACGTGACATCACGTGATATCACGTCATTTCGATTTGGGCCCTGTGGTTTCAAAATGTTTCATTTTGAGCCATTTGGTTTAAAATCTTTCAAATAACGCCCTATTGTTTTGATTTTGTAACGCTTAAGGCCCTCAGGCGACGCCGTTAACCCCACTTAACGGCAAATATGGTGAAAAAAGGAGGACGAACATACCTTCCGTTCGAATTACATGATGTCACGTGACTCATTTGCCGTCAACGGGGATTAACGGCGTCGGCCTAAGGGCCTTAAGCTTTACAAATCAAAAACATAGGGCTTTGTTTGAAAGATTTTAAATCACATGGCTCAAAATGAAATATTTTGAAAACCACATGACCCAAATCGAAATCACGTGATATCACGTGATTTATTTGCCGTCAACGGGGATTAACATCGTTGGCATGAGGGCTTTAATTGTTATAAAATCAAAACCATAGGGCCTAATTTGAAAGATTTTAAACCACAGGGTCCAAAATGAAATATGGTGAAAACCACAGAGCCCAAAAGAGTAATTTAGCCTCAAGCCGATTATGTGAGATGAGGTGAGATGGGGTCTCCTTTTTTTAATTAATTGAGCCCGTATTTACAATAAAGAGGCGAGGGCCTCAGGCCAGCCTCACACTGTCACATGAAATCACAGTCCGCAACGACACCACGTGGCCCCCCTATCCACTCTAACATTCAAGTTTCTAGGGATGTGTTTGTTAAGTGGGATTCATCAATCATTGGGCTTTGAGTGGTCTTTTATATTATTTTATTTTGAGAGAGGTAATTTTGTTTTTTAGTATGTGCAATTTGTAAAGACAGTGATGTCAATTTTGGTCTTTTAATAGATGTCATTTTTCATTGGTTAATAATTGTATAGAAAATTATAAAATTTTAGGAGGTGCAACTGACCCCAGACCCACTAAATTGCATCGCATACAGCGCCGTCCCTGCATAGCAACACTTCAATCTTTTTCATTCATGGCATCCTTCCTATATTAATAAGAATATTGTTGTGTTCTGCCAAGTTGGGCAAACTATTATCGCATATATGGAAAGTTAATCACACTAGAAATTAATTAAAAAGTTCCATGAGATCACTTTCATGCGTGAAAGTAACTTGTGCGGTCATTCACAAGTACCCTTATATTGGACATTGGAAAATGATATTATAGATTTAGATAGGTTTTTGTAAACCATCTCTCTCACCTAGTTAAAAAAAAAAAACAACAAACAAACCAACGTGCTTATGTCGTTTATAGGGATGGCAAAATTGACCGCCCCGCTGGATAACCGACCCGATCCGCACCGATGGGGACGGGTATGGTATAAATTTTTTACCC